>OX638135.1:23394182-23768955 GCA_951804985.1 Dryomyza anilis
AAATATAAATATAAATATAAATAAATATAAATATAAATATAAATATAAATATAAATATAAATATAAATATAAATATAAATATAAATATAAATATAAATATAAATATAAATATAAATAAAATATAAATATAAATATAAATATAAATATAAATATAAATATAATATAATATAAATATAAATATAAATATAAATATAAATATAAATATAAATATAAATATAATAAAATATAAATAAATATAATATAAATATAAATATAAATATAAATATAAATATAAATATAAATATAAATATAAATATAAATATAAATATATAAATATAAATATAAATATAAATATAAATATAAATATAAATATAAATATAAATAATATAAATATAATATAAATATAAATATAAATATAAATATAAAATAAATAAAAATATAAATATAAATATAAATATAAATATAAAATATAAATATAAATATAAATATAAATATAAATAAATATAAATAAATATAAATATAAATATAAATATAAATATAAATATAAATATAAATATAAATATAAATATAAATATAAATATAAATATAAATAAATATAAATATAAATATAAATATAAATATAAATATAAATATAAATATAAATATAAATATAAATATAATATAAATATAAATATAAATATAATATAAATATAAATATAAATATAAATATAAATATAAATATAAATATAATATAAATATAAATATAAATATAAATAAAATAATATAAATAAATATACATATAAACTATAAATATAAATATAAATATAAATATAAATATAAATATAAATATAAATATAAATATAAATATAAATATAAATATAAATATAATATAAATATAAATATAAATATAAATATAAATATAAATATAAATATAAATATAAATATAAATATAAATATAAATATAAATATAAATATAAATATAAATATAAATATAAAATATAAATATAAATATAAATATAAATATAAATATAAATATAAATATAATATAAATATAAATATAAATATAAATATAATATAAATATAAATATAAATATAAATATAAATATAATATAAATATAATATAAATATAAATATAAATATAATATAAATATAAATATAAATATAAATATAAATATAAATATAAATATAAATATAAATATAAATAATAAATATAAATATAAATATAAATATAAATATAAATATAAATATAAATATAAATATAAATATAAATATAAATATAAATATAAATATAAATATAAATATAAATATAAATATAAATATAAATATAAATATAAATATAAATATAAATATAAATATAAATATAAATATAATATAAATATAAATATAAATATAAATATAAATATAAATATAAATATAAATATAAATATAAATATAAATATAAATATAAATATAAATATAAATATAAATATAATATAAATATAAATATAAAATATAAATATAAATATAAATATAAATATAAATATAAATATAAATATAAATATAAATATAAATATAAATATAATAAAATATAAATATAAATATAAATATAAATATAAATATAAATATAAATATAAATATAAATATAAATATAATATAAATATAAATATAAATATAAATATAAATATAAATATAAATATAAATATAAATATAAATATAAATATAAATATAAATATAAATATAAATATAAATATAAATATAAATATAAATATAAATATAAATATAAATATAAATATAAATATAAATATAAATATAAATATAAATATAAATATAAATATAAATATAAATATAAATATAAAATAATAAATATAAATATAAATATAAATATAAATATAAATATAAATATAAATATAAATATAAATATAAATATAATATAAATATAAATATAAATATAAATATAAATATAAATATAAATATAAATATAAATATAAATATAAATATAAAATAAATATAAATATAAATATAATATAAATAAATATAAATATAAATATAAATATAAATATAAATATAAATATAAATATAAATATAAATATAAATATAAATATAAATATAAATATAAATATAAATATAAATATAATATAAATATAAATAAATATAAATATAAATATAAATATAAATATAAATATAAATATAAATATAAATATAAATATAAATATAAATATAAATATAAATATAAATATAAATATAAATATAAATATAAAATAAATATAAATATAAATATAAATATAAATATAAATATAAATATAAATATAAATATAAATATAAATATAAATATAAATATAAATATAAATATAAATATAAATATAATATAAATATAAATATAAATATAAATATAAATATAAATATAAATATAAATATAAATATAAATATAAATATAAATATAAATATAAATATAAATATAAATATAAATATAAATATAAATATAAATATAAATATAAATATAAATATAAATATAAATATAAATATAAATATAAATATAAATATAATATAAATATAAATATAAATATAAATATAAATATAAATATAAATATAAATATAAATATAAATATAAATATAAATATAAATATAAATATAAATATAAATATAAATATAAATATAAATATAAATATAAATATAAATATAAATATAAATATAAATATAAATATAAATATAAATATAAATATAAATATAAATATAAATATAAATATAAATATAAATATAAATATAAATATAAATATAAATATTAATATAAATATAAATATAAATATAAATATAAATATAAATATAAATATAAATATAAATAAATATAAATATAAATATAAATATAAATATAAATATAAATATAAATATAAATATAAATATAAATATAAATATAAATATAAATATAAATATAAATATAATATAAATATAAATATAAATATAAATAAATATAAATATAAATATAAATATAAATATAAATATAAATATAATATAAATATAAATATAAATATAAATATAAATATAACTATAAATATAAATATAAATATAAATATAAATATAAATATAAATATAAATATAAATATAATATAAATATAAATATAAATATAAATATAAATATAAATATAAATATAAATATAAATATAAATATAAATATAAATATAAATATAAATATAAATATAAATATAAATATAAATATAAATATAAATATAAATATAAATATAAATATAAATATAAAATATAATATAAATATAAATATAAATATAAATATAAATATAAATATAATATAAATATAAATATAAAATATAAATATAAATATAATATAAATATAAATATAAATATAAATATAAATAAAATATAATATAAATATAATATAAATATAAATATAAATATAAATATAATATAAATATAAATATAAATATAAATATAAATATAAATATAAATATAAATATAAAATAAATATAAATATAAATATAAATATAAATATAAATATAAATATAAATATAAATATAAATAAATAAAATATAAATATAAATATAAATATAAATATAAATATAAATATAAATATAAATATAAATATAATATAAATATAAATATAAATATAAATATAAATATAAATATAAATATAAATATAAATATAAATATAAATATAAATATAAATAAAATATAACTATAAATATAAATATAAATATAAATATAAATATAAATATAAATATAAATATAAATATAAATATAAATATAAATATAAATATAAATATAAATATAAATATAAATATAATATAAATATAAATATAAATATAAATATAAATATAAATATAATATAAATATAAATATAAATATAAATATAAATATAAATATAAATATAAATATAAATATAAATATAAATATAAATATAAATATAAATATAAATATAAATATAAATATAAATATAAATATAAATATAAATATAAATATAATATAAATATAAATATAAATATAAATATAAATATAAATATAATATAAATATAAATATAAATATAAATAAATATAAATATAAATATAAATATAAATATAAATATAAATATAAATATAAATATAAATATAAATAAATATAAATATAAATATAAATATAAATATAAATATAATATAAATATAAATATAAATATAAATATAAATATAAATATAAATATAAATATAAATATAAATATAAATATAAATATAAATATAAATATAAATATAAATATAAATATAAATATAAATATAATATAAATATACATATAAATATAAATATAAATATAAAATAAATATAAATATAAATATAAATATAAATATAAATATAAATATAAATATAAATATAAATATAAATATAAATATAATATAAATATAAATATAAATATAAATATAAATATAAATATAAATATAAATATAAATATAAATATAAATATAATATAAATATAAATATAAATATAAATATAAATATAAATATAAATATAAATATAATATAATATAATATAAATATAATATAAATATAAATATAAATATAATAAAATATAAATATAAATATAAATATAAATAAAATAATATAAATATAAAATATAAATATAAATATAAATATAAATATAAATATAAATATAAATATAAATATAAATATAAATATAAATATAAATATAAATATAAATAAAATATAAAATATAAATATAAATATAAATATAAATATAAATATAAATATAAATATAAAATATAAATATAAATATAAAATATAAATATAAATATAAATATAAATATAATATAAATATAAATAAATATAAATATAAATATAAATATAATATAAATATAAATATAAATATAAATATAAATATAAATATAAATATAAATATAAATATAAATATAAATATAATATAAATATAAATATAAATATAAATATAAATATAAATATAAATATAAATATAAATATAAATATAAATATAAATATAAATATAAATATAAATATAAATATAAAATATAAATATAAATATAAATATAAATATAAATATAAATATAAATATAAATATAATATAAATATAAATATAAAATATAAATATAAATATAAATATAAATATAAATATAAAATATAATATAAATATAAATATAAATAATAAAATATAAATATAAATAATAAATATAAATATAAATATAAATATAAATATAAATATAAATATAAATATAAATATAATATAAATATAAATATAAATATAAATATAAATATAAATATAAATATAAATAATATAAATATAAATATAAATATAAATATAAATATAAATATAAATATAAATATAAATATAAATATAAATATAAATATAAATATAAATATAAAATATAAATATAAATATAAATATAAATATAAATATAAATATAATATAAATATAAATATAAATATAAATATAAATATAAATATAAATATAAATATAAATATAAATATAAATATAAATATAAATATAAATATAAATATAAATATAAATATAAATATAAATATAAATATAAAAATAAATATAAATATAAATATAAATATAAATATAAATATAAATATAAATATAAATATAAATATAAATATAAATATAAATATAAATATAAATATAAATATAAATATAAATAAAATATAAAAATAAATATAAATATAAATATAAATATAAATATAAATATAAATATAAATATAAAAATTAAATATAAATATAAATATAAATATAAATATAAATATAAATATAAATATAAATATAAATATAAATATAAATATAAATATAAATATAAATATAAATATAAATATAAATATAAATATAAATATAAATATAAATATAAATATAAATATAAATATAAATATAAATATAATATAAATATAAAATATAAATATAAATATAAAAATAAATATAAATATAAATATAAAAATAAATATAAATATAAATATAAATATAATATAAATATAAATAATAAATCATAAATATAAATATAAATATAAATATAAATATAAATATAAATATAAATATAAATATAAATATAAATATAAATATAAATATAAATATAAATAAATATAAATATAAATACTAAATATAAATATAAATATAAATATAAATATAAAATAATAAATATAAATATAAATATAAATATAAATATAAATATAAATATAATATAAATATAAATATAATATAAATATAAAATAATATAAATATAAATATAAATATAAATATAAATATAAATATAAATATAAATATAAATATAAATATAAATATAAATATAAATATAAATATAAATATAAATATAAATATAAATATAAATATAAATATAAATATAAATATAAATATAAATATAAATATAAATATAATATAAATATAAATATAAATATAAATATAAATATAAATATAAATATAAATATAAATATAAATATAATATAAATATAAATATAAATATAAATATAAATATAAATATAAATATAAATATAAATATAAATATAAATATAAATATAAATATAAATATAAATATAAATATAAATATAAATATAAATATAAATATAAATATAAATATAAATATAAATATAAATATAAATATAATATAAATATAAATATAAATATAAATATAAATATAAATATAAATATAAATATAATATAAATATAAATATAATATAAATATAAATATAATATAAATATAAATATAAATATAAATATAAATATAAATATAAATATAAATATAAATATAAATATAAATATAAATATAAATATAAATATAAATATAAATATAAATATAAATATAAATATAAATATAAATATAAATATAAATATAAATATAAATATAAATATAAATATAAATATAAATATAAATATAAATATAAATATAATATAAATATAAATATAAATATAAATATAAATATAAATATAAATATAAATATAAATATAAATATAAATAATAAATATAAATATAAATATAAATATAAATATAAATATAAATATAAATATAAATATAAATATAAATATAAATATAAATATAAATATAAATATAAATATAAATATAAATATAAATATAAATATAAATAAAATATAAATATAAATATAAATATAAATATAAATATAAATATAAATATAAATATAAATATAAATATAAATATAAATATAAATATAAATATAAATATAAAATATAATATAAATATAAATATAAATATAAATATAAATATAACTATAAATATAATATAAATATAAATATAAATATAAATATAAATATAAATATAAATATAAATATAAATATAAATATAAATATAAATATAAATATAATATAAATATAAATATAAATATAAATATAAAATATATAAATATAAATATAAATATAAATATAAATATAAATATAAATATAAATATAAATATAAATATAAATATAAATATAAATATAAATATAAATATAAATATAAATATAAATATAAATATAAATATAAATATAAATATAAATATAAATATAAATATAAATATAAATATAATATAAATAATAAAATATAAATATAAATATAAATATAAATATAAATATAAATATAAATATAAATATAAATATAAATATAAATTAAATATAAATATAAATATAAATATAAATATAAATATAAATATAATATAAATATAATATAAATATAAATATAAAATATAAATATAAATATAAATATAAATATAAATATAAATATAAATATAAATATAAATATAAATAAATATAAATATAAATATAAATATAAATATAAATATAAATATAAATATAAATATAAATATAAATATAAATATAAATATAATATAAATATAAATATAAATATAAAAATAAAATATAAATATAAATATAAAATATAAATATAAATATAAATATAATATAATAAAATATAAATATAAATATAAATATAAATATAAAATAAATAAATATAAATATAAATATAAATATAATATAAATATAAATATAAATATAAATATAAATATAAAATATAAATATAAATATAAATATAAATATAAATATAAATATAAATATAAATATAAATATAAATATAAATATAAATATAAATATAAATATAAATATAAATATAAATATAAATATAAATATAAATATAAATATAAATATAAATAAATATAATTAAATATAAATATAAATATAAATATAAATATAAATATAAATATAAATATAAATATAAATATAAATATAAATATAAATATAAATATAAATATAAATATAAATATAATATAAATATAATATAAATATAAATATAAATATAAATATAAAATATAAATATAAATATAAATATAATATAAATATAAATATAAATATAAATATAAATATAAATATAAATATAAATATAAATATAAATATAAATATAAATATAAATATAAATATAAATATAAATATAAATATAAATATAAATATAAATATAAATATAAATATAAATATAATATAAATATAAATATAAATATAAATATAAATATAAATATAAATATAAATATAAATATAAATATAAATATAAATATAATATAATATAAATATAAATATAAATATAAATATAAATATAAATATAAATATAAATATAAATATAAATATAATATAAATATAAATATAAATATAAATATAAATATAAATATAAATATAAATATAAATATAAATATAAATATAAATATAAATATAATATAAAATATAAATATAAATATAAATATAAATATAAATATAAATATAAATATAAATATAAATATAAATATAAATATAAATATAAATATAAATATAAATATAAATATAAATATAAATATAAATATAAATATAAATATAAATATAAATATAAATATAAATATAAATATAAATATAAATATAAATATAAATATAAATATAAATATAAATATAAATATAAATATAAATATAAATATAAATATAAATATAAATATAAATATAAATATAAATATAAATATAAATATAAATATAAATATAAATATAAATATAAATATAAATATAAATATAAATATAAATATAAATATAAATATAAATATAAATATAAATATAAATATAAATATAAATATAAATATAAATATAAATATAAATATAAATATAAATATAAATATAAATATAAATATAAATATAAATATAAATATAAATATAAATATAAATATAAATATAAATATAAATATAAATATAAATATAAATATAAATATAAATATAAATATAAATATAAATATAAATATAAATATAAATATAAATATAAATATAAATATAAATATAAATATAAATATAAATATAAATATAAATATAAATATAAATATAAATATAAATATAAATATAAATATAAATATAAATATAAATATAAATATAAATATAAATATAAATATAATATAAATATAAAATATAAATATAAATATAAATATAAATATAAATATAAATATAAATATAAATATAAATATAAATATAAATATAAATATAAATATAAATATAAATATAAATATAAATATAAATATAAATATAAATATAAATATAAATATAAATATAAATATAAATATAAATATAAATATAAATATAAATATAAATATAAATATAAATATAAATATAAATATAAATATAAATATAAATATAAATATAAATATAAATATAAATATAAATATAAATATAAATATAAATATAAATATAAATATAAATATAAATATAAATATAAATATAAATATAAATATAAATATAAATATAAATATAAATATAAATATAAATATAAATATAAATATAAATATAAATATAAATATAAATATAAATATAAATATAAATATAAATATAAATATAAATATAAATATAAATATAAATATAAATATAAATATAAATATAAATATAAATATAAATATAAATATAAATATAAATATAAATATAAATATAAATATAAATATAAATATAAATATAAATATAAATATAAATATAAATATAAATATAAATATAAATATAAATATAAATATAAATATAAATATAAATATAAATATAAATATAAATATAAATATAAATATAAATATAAATATAAATATAATATAAATATAAATATAAATATAAATATAAATATAAATATAAATATAAATATAAATATAAATATAAATATAAATATAAATATAAATATAAATATAAATATAAATATAAATATAAATATAAATATAAATATAAATATAAATATAAATATAAATATAAATATAAATATAAATATAAATATAAATATAAATATAAATATAAATATAAATATAAATATAAATATAAATATAAATATAAATATAAATATAAATATAAATATAAATATAAATATAAATATAAATATAAATATAAATATAAATATAAATATAAATATAAATATAAATATAAATATAAATATAAATATAAATATAAATATAAATATAAATATAAATATAAATATAAATATAAATATAAATATAAATATAAATATAAATATAAATATAAATATAAATATAAATATAAATATAAATATAAATATAAATATAAATATAAATATAAATATAAATATAAATATAAATATAAATATAAATATAAATATAAATATAAATATAAATATAAATATAAATATAAATATAAATATAAATATAAATATAAATATAAATATAAATATAAATATAAATATAAATATAAATATAAATATAAATATAAATATAAATATAAATATAAATATAAATATAAATATAAATATAAATATAAATATAAATATAAATATAAATATAAATATAAATATAAATATAAATATAAATATAAATATAAATATAAATATAAATATAAATATAAATATAAATATAAATATAAATATAAATATAAATATAAATATAAATATAAATATAAATATAAATATAAATATAAATATAAATATAAATATAAATATAAATATAAATATAAATATAAATATAAATATAAATATAAATATAAATATAAATATAAATATAAATATAAATATAAATATAAATATAAATATAAATATAAATATAAATATAAATATAAATATAAATATAAATATAAATATAAATATAAATATAAATATAAATATAAATATAAATATAAATATAAATATAAATATAAATATAAATATAAATATAAATATAAATATAAATATAAATATAAATATAAATATAAATATAAATATAAATATAAATATAAATATAAATATAAATATAAATATAAATATAAATATAAATATAAATATAAATATAAATATAAATATAAATATAAATATAAATATAAATATAAATATAAATATAAATATAAATATAAATATAAATATAAATATAAATATAAATATAAATATAAATATAAATATAAATATAAATATAAATATAAATATATATATATATATATATATATATATATATATATATATATATATATATTGTACTTTTAATATTTTTGTTTTTTAGTTATATATAATTATATTTGTACAACAAAATCGATTTGATTTGTTATTATATACATATTTTTTTATTTTTTTTTTTCATTCTTATTTTTAATTTATATATATATATATATATATATCTATAATTCATAATTATTTTTCATTTTCTTTTATCTGTATTTTTTTATGGTTAAGGTTTTTGTTTAGTTTTTTTTTTTTAATTTACAATTTTTTATATTTACTTATAATTTTTGATTTTCTATTTTTTTGTTATTTTCTACACTTATTTTTATTTTTTATTTAATTTATGTCTTTTGTATATTTTAGTTTCTACTATAAGTTTAATAATTTTTGACTTTTATTTATATATATATATATATATATATATATATATATATATATATATATATATGCATACATAGATATATATATATATATATATATATATATATATATATATATATACGCCTAGCCTGAAGCACTTTCGTGGGAGAACTTAAATGTTTTAAGAATATGTTTCGGACATCTCGCCCGAATATTTTAAGACTAATAAAAAAAATCGTAGGCAGATTTTTTAAAATATCGCGGTTTTAATTTTTTTTTTGTTTTTTTTTGTTTGCTAAAACCATTAACTTTAGCCACTAAAATAACCCATAAAAAAGCGTAATAAACTTCCACCTTGTGAACTATCTGGAACGAAACGAATTACTTAGTGACCGGCAATATGGTTTCCGTACGACCAGATCCACCAGTGACTTGATGACGGTCCTCTCCGAAAAGTGGAATGAATGTATTACCCTTTTCGGGGAGAGTAAGGTGGTTGCTCTTGATATTTCCAAGGCTTTTTATCGAGTGTGGCATGAAGCCCTGGTATCAAATCTTATTGCATATGGTGTCGGTAATTCTTTTGCTCGATGGATATCGAGTTTTCTCCAGGGTCGTTCAATTTGAGTTGCGATGGATGGTGTTTTCTCAGAACAACATTCCATCAATTCTGGAGTCCCGCAGCGTTCCGTCCTATAGGGAAATAGGGACGGGGCTATTTCTGGTTTTTATCAATGACCTTCTGTCATCGACCCAGAACGTAATCCATTCCTTTGCAGATGACAGTAACATTTGTCATTCATATTCGTTCAACAAGCGCCCAAATTCTTTGGAGATTGATAGTAAGAGGCGCACAATGAATGATACACTCAATAATGACCTTAAATGAATCTCCGAGTGGGGTCCTGCAAATAGAGTTGATTTTAATGCAAGCAAAACCCAATGTTGTCTGTTACCTCACAAAAGATAACAGAGAGTCCTCCCTCTGTTAAGCTTCTCCTGACGTTCTGGGCATATCAATTCAATGTGACCTCCGTTGGAATGATCACATATTTGATGTGTCGAAAGAAGCTGCCAAGTGCTGCCAAGTGCTGCCAACGGTGTAAGACATACTTCACTCCCGCTGCCTACACCACCTCTATTCGGCCTAAGATGGAATACAATTCGCACATATGAGCAGGGGCTTTAAAATCTTCCTTGGAATTAATGGATCGAATCCAACAACGTGCAATATATTTAAAAGACGATGAAAATATTTCATCCTCTATTGGATCTCTTAAGCACCGAAGGACCGTAGGGTGTTTTATATGTTTTACAATGGTAAGTGTTCGAGGGAAATACGTGATCTGATTCCACCAGGTCGTGTATTCTCTCGTTCTACTCGGGCATCGAACCAAGCCCACCCCTTCGTAGTCGACTCGGTTCTCAACAGAACCACGCATTACAGAGATAATTCGTTCTTCAGTCGCACGATACGTTTGTGGAATAATCTCCCTGCGTCTGTTTTTCCCGAAATTTTTAATATTGGGAAATTTAAAGCAAACATCCACCGACACTACTCCATCTTTCCTCCTCCTTTCTTACAATCAACACTGTGCATTGCACGAATAGGGGGCATCCCCTGAGCGTTGGTCAATGTGTAAAAAAATAAAATCAGAGTACACTTTGTCCGCTACATTCAGGTCCTCTAACATACCGGCAAACAACATTACTGCCAATTACTGTTAGCGCTATTTAAACATATTTTCTTCGAAAAAGGCAATTTTAATTATAAAGCGAGCACTCGAGTCAATGTTACTAACATGGAGAAAACGAATTTATTTCAGTATCACAGTTTCGAATCTCGGACGTGGTCCTAATTTAATTTTTATTTCTTTATAATTCTTAAGTAATAATAACAACAAAAAAATAAGAAAGAATAAAAAGAATAGAATAAAAATTGCACTGGTCGAGATTTGATCCTGCGATTCTGAATTAAATTTAGTAAGTATGGTTTACAATTTAACCTTTTATGGTTTAAAAATCATTAAATAAACTGAGAATAGACTATTTGAGTTTAAATTTAAATAAAATTAGATTAAATTTAAATTTTTAAACCACTGGGGATTATTTTATATACTAACCAGTTGGGAAGGTTAGATCACATGGGAAATTTTAAAGTAGGTGTTATTATGATAGTTAGGATTAACAAAATTATAGTCGGTCTAAGCCTACTATAAATACCCTACACATATGTGTGATTACCATTCAAAGTATATAGGTCACCAGGGTATTCGAATCCTGAAAATAACTACAAACTTTCCATCCCTGAAAAAATTTCTTTCATTTGATACCCATATTTACAAATGGGTAGGTGTACCGAATTTCCATTTTTTTTTTGGGAACCACAAGTCATTTCGTGGGAAAACATTTTTTCATTTATTTGTGCATAATGTCAATATATATTTGACCAAAAAAGTTTACCTAAGCACGTATACATTAAAATTGATTCGTAGATGTAAATTTTATTTGAGGTATTTGAACATAAGTGATCGGTTCTCAGGTCACAATAGACCGATTATGCAAATTTTCTTGTTTAGACAGCTTAGATATATAAGTAATCTAAATCTAAAGTTCCATTGCTCTAGCTCTTCAACTTTTTCTGTAATCGTGATTTAAACAGACAGACAGAAGGACAGACGGACAGACGGACAGACGGACAGACAGACAGACAGACGGACAGATGGACATCGCTAAATCGACTCAGGAGGTCATGCTGATCAACGAGGTCATGCTTTTCCATACCGGAGATACGAATCTTGAAAATAACTACAATCTTTCAATCGCTGAAGAATTTCCATTCATTTTATACATTATTTTCATGTATTTGAGCATGAGGCAAGCTTAGACAGCTTAGACAGTAATCTAAATCTAAAGTTTCATTGTTCTATCTCTTCTACTTTTTCTATAATCGTGATTTCAACAGACAGACAGAGGGACAGACAGACAGACAGACAGACAGACAGACAGACAGACGGACAGACGGACATCGTTAAATCGACACAGTTTTTCTATATATCGATTCTAATTTTTTTATGTTTGAATAGAATTTTACATACACGGTAAAATATGTTGGAATATTTTTATACCCTACACTAAGAGTGAAAGGGTATATTCAGTTTGGTACGCCGTTTGTAACACCCAGAAGGAAGCATCTCCGGTATGGAAAAATATATATATTCTTGATCAGCATGACCTCCTGAGTCGATTTAGCGATGTCCGTCTGTCTGTCTGTTGAAATCCCTACTACTTAAACAATTGAAGAGTTAGATAAATGCAACTCAAAATTAAGAATACTTATATACCTACGCTGTATGTGCGAAAAAATTGGGCAGATCGGTACATTGTGACCTGTGATCTGACCATTTATATTCAAATACCTCATATTAAACTTAAATCTACAGATCAATTTTACTGTATACGTCCTAAGATAAACTTGTTTGGTCAAATATATATTGAAGCCATGCTCAAATACATGAAAATAATGTTTTCCGCCGATACGACTTGTGGTTCCCAAAAAAAATATCGAAATTCGGTACACCTACCCATATGTAAATATGCACGCCTAGCCTGAAACCCCTTTAACCCAAAAGTCGTGGGAGAACTTAAATGTTTTATGAATATGTTTCGGACATCCCCACGAGTATTTAAAGACTAATAAAAAAAATCGTAAGCAGTTTTTTTTAAATATCGCGGTTTCAATTTTTTTGTGCGGTTTTGTTTTTGAAAATATTTTTTTGAAAAAAACTTTTTTTTGTTTTTTTTTTTGTTTGCTAAAACTAATAACTTTAACCACTAAAATAACCCATACAAATTTCACATAATTTGTCCACCGTTATGGGTCATAATTATTGGTAACAAGTGTGAAAACATAGCTTTTTTTCAAATATAGTCTTTTTTTGAGCATTATATTCTTAAATATCATTAAATGGTCTATTTGATAATCCTGACTATTATAATAACACCTACTATAAAATGTCCCTACTTTTATATTTCTCATGTGATCTAACCTTCCCAACTGGTTTTGTGTTATTTTCTACACTTATTATTTTTAAATTTAATTTATGTCTTTTGTATATTTTAGTTTCTACTATAAGTTTAATATTTTTTGTCTTTTGAAGCTTGTTTTCACTTCTTTGATTTTTATGTTTGCTTGTACTTTTAATGTTTTTATACCCTACGCTAAGAGTGAAAGGGTATATTCAGTTTGGTACGCCGTTTGTAACACCCGGAAAAAAGCATCTCCGGTATGGAAAAGTATATATATTCTTGATCAGCATGACCTCCTGAGTCGATTTAGCGATGTCCGTCTGTCTGTCTGTCTGTCTATCTGTCTATCTGTCTATCTGTCTATCTGTCTATCTGTCTATCTGTCTGTCCGTCTGTCCTCCTGTCTGTCTGTTGAAATCACGATTACTTATATATCTAAGCTGTCTGAACAAGAAAATTGGGATGATCGGTCTATTGTGAATTGAGAACCGACCACTTATGTTCAAATACCTCATAGAAAATTTACGTCAACAAATCAATTTTACTGCATACGTGCTTAGGTAAACTTTTTTGGTCAAATATACATTGACTTTATGCTCAAATACATAAAAAAAAAAGTTTTCCCAAGAAACGACTTGTGGTTCCCAATAAAAAATCGAAATTCGGTACACCTACCCATTTGTAAATATGGATATCAAATGAAACAAAATTTTTCATGGATGGAAATTTTGTAGTTATTTTCAGGATTCGTATACACTGGTGACCTATGTAACACTTTGAATTGTTACCACACATATGTGTAGGGTATTTATAGTCGGCTTAGACCGACTATAATTTTGAAAATCCTAACTATCATAATAACACCTACTTTAAAATTGCCCATGTGATCTAACCTTCCCAACTGGTTCTTATACATAATTATATTTGTACTCGGTGAAAATATTTCCTATAAATCATATACATTTTCTTAAGTTTAAAGAAAATAATTTCATAAAACAAGGAAAGAATTTCTTTTATTTGAATAAATTGTATTCAATACTGAGAAATAATTATACCCTACACCTATGAGGTACAGGGTATATTAACTTTGTGCATATATTGTAACGCCCCTTAGGAGGCGTGTCCGGTATGGAAAAGTATATATATTCTTGATCAGCATCACTACCCGAGTCCGTTTAACCATGCCCGTTTGTCTGTCTTGCTGTCCGAATACAGAAAACTTGAGAAACACTGTTCAGAATGCAATGAAATTTCTTCTCAATATATTCTAGCCAAAAGTACGAACTGAGATTGAAAATGAGCCAAATCGGTCAACGAACACGCCCACCTCCCATACAAGTCACTTTTATATAACTCTTTATGAACTAATAACTCGAAAAGTATTCAAGTTTTAGTTATAAAATTTAAAACATGTTGTTTTAATTCATACAAAAACATGTGGTCCAAAAATGGATGTGATCCGCCCACCTTCTTTTTCATTATTTCCCGGGTTTTCATAGTGGAAATTTGAACCGTAAATTATTAACATCAAATCTATGAAATATTATCCTTACAAAATTTTTGAATATAGGCGTGGTCCGCCCATTTACATTTTTCTAATTTTTTGTATTAGTTTTTTATACTTTTATATCAATTTTTTAAATTATGGGGATATAAGATGTAAATTTCTGATATGTGAATAAAATTCTGAGGGTGGGGAGGTTCAGTATAATTAAAAACTTTAAAATTAAGATATACAATTAAATATCCCACCAATGGTGTATGGTATTCCATAGTCGGGCCCGACCGACTATAAAAGTCCGCCCCATGTGACCGAGCTTACCCATGTGACCTAACTTTCCCAACTCGTTTTTAGAATAATATAATAAATGTATGTATTTCAATTAGAGAGTTTCTATGAAGCTAAATTATTGCAAAGGTTTATCAAATATAGTCTAAATTTCCATTACATAAATACATTTTTGTTGGGGTCAATTTTATATGGCAGTCATTTTTTGTAACATAGTTTGTACTTAAGTTTTATTGATGAATCTTATTGATGCAGTCCAAGTTAAGAAAAACCAGTTGGGAAGGTTAGATCACATGGGCAATTATGATAGTTCGGATTATCAAAATTATAGTCGGTCTAAGCCGACTATAAATACTTTACACATATGTCTGGTTACCATTCAAAGTGGTATATAGGTCACCAGGGTATACAAATCCTGAAAATAAGTACAGACTTTCAATCGCTGAAGAAATTTCATTCCTATGATACCCATATTTACAAAGTGGTAGATGTACCGAGTTTCGATTTTTTTTTTTGGGAAACACAAGTCTTTTCGCCGGAAAAATTATTTTCATGTATTTGAGCATGATTTCAACATATATTTGACCAAAAAAAGTATACCTAAGCACGTATACAGTAAAATTGATCTGTAGAAGTAAATTTTATATTAGGTATTTTAACATAAGTGGTCGGTTCTCATTTCACAATAAACCGATCAATCCAATTTTCTTGCTCAGACAGCTTAAAAATATAAGTAGTCAAAATCGAAAGCTACATTACTATAGCTCTTTACTTTTTCTGTAATCGTGATTTCAACAGACAGACAGACAGACAGACAGACAGAGGGACAGACATACAGACAGACGGACATCGCTATATCGACTCTAGAGGTCATGCCGATCAAGAATGTATATACTTTTCCATATGCAGATGCTTTCTTTTGGGTGTTACAAACGGCGTACCAAAAAAATTAAAAAATAAAAATGATAAATAATAAAATAAAATGTAATATTAAAAGCTGAGGATTAAATTTAAAAAATAGAAACATAATATTATAAAAAAATTATAACAATCCTGTATGTCAATTCAAAATTGATATTAATTTAAATAACAAACTGATATTTAATAATAAAAGATTAAAAAAAAAATAATATTATAAATCACATGTGAAAAATAAAAAGTTAAAATTGTATTTTAAAAAAATTTAAAAGTGAAAATTAATATAATAATTTGCATGTGAAAAATAACCAGTTGAGAAGGTTAGATCACATGGAAAATTTTAAAGTAGGGACATAATATAGAGTAGGTGTTATTATGATAGTAGGGATTATCAAAATTATAGTCATTATAGTCGGTCTAAGCCGACTTTAAATACCCTACACATATAAGTGGCACAAAGTGGTCTATAGGTCACCAGGGTATACGAGTCCTAAAAATAACTACAAACTTTCAATCGCTGAAGAATTTCCATTCATTTGATACCCATATTTACCCATATTTGGTAGGTTTGCAGTGTGATGCGATCCCAAACTGAAATACACTAACAACACCTCTGTTAAAAAATTATCCATATTGAAATACACGAACAACACCTCTGTTAAAAAATGATCCTCATGGCACCATGAAGTCCCTTTGAGCCAAAACCGGCGCAAACATACTTTTTTTTTTTAATGTGGGATAAAAAATAGAGCCACAGCACTCAGACAGGGTTATATCCATTGTGCTGTGACCCAGTTCCCTAGTTTTTAATGATACTTCTTAGATTCATTATTGAATCTAAGAAGGCTATTGTGTGATAGAGAGTGAAGCTGATCCTCTCTCATCACGTCTGTGCCAAAGATCTGCCTTCTAATTCTAGAAAATGCTGGACAGTCACAGAGATAGTGCTCTGTGGTGCCAGTTTCTTCGTAGCAGGCAGAACATAAGGCGCTTTCGTCCAGGCCAATTGCGTTCATGTGTTTTTCACATGCGTTGTGTCCCGTTAGAAGTCCCGTCAGTTTTCTGCACTCCTTTCTACTTAAGGAAAGTAGAAACGAGGCCGATCTTTTGGTTATCGTCGGTGTCATGAGCTTGGAGAATCTGCATTTCGTCTCATTCAGCCATCTGCTCTTGTGTGCGGAGGCGACCCAAGAGCTGATGACGAATTTTCCCGTAGATCCAGGTAGTCCAAGCACAGGTTCTGGTCCAAATGGATTTTCTCAGATCCAGCACGTGCTAGTTCGTCAGATGTTTCATTGCCCGAAACTCCTTTATGGCCCGGCACCCAAATCAGTTTCAGTGAATTGTATTTACCAACACAATTGAGACGTGATCTGCATTGACGTACAATTTTGGATGTGATGACCTGGTTGTTCAAAGCCATAAGAGCAGCCTGACTATCGCTGCAAACTGATATAGCCCTGTTCTGCCATCTATTATCCGCAATGTAGTCCATAGCCATAAGTATAGCATAGACTTCGGCTTGAAATACCGAGGCATTGTCGACTAAGGCGAAGTGAAGTCTGCGCAAACATACTACTGTCCCATGTTAAAAAATACAATTAGAACGCTTTTGATAAAATATTATCCACCCATGTTAAAAAATACTCCGTATGAAAATAATTAGAACGCAATTGATAAAATATGACCCACACATGCTCCCTATGAAAACAAATAGAACGCTTTTGATAAAATATGATTCCAACTGAAATACACTAACAACACCTCTGTTAAAAAATTGTCCCTATTGAAATACACTAACAACACCTCAGTTAAAAATGATCCTCATGGCTCCTTATGGCTCCATGGAGCCCCTTTGATCAGAACCGGCGCATACTACTGACCTAATATCAACGCACAAAAAAATTTCTTGTTTGGTGCAGCCAAATGTCGTGTAACCAAATGCCAAATGTCGCAACGTTCCTTTTATACTTACCCATGATGTCCTACCCAAATGTCCAACGTTGTAAATGTCCATCAATTTAAACTTTTCTTCTAAGACATACTTTTATTGAAACTAAAGTTCTATTTTAATATTAACATTATTAAGTAACACGTCTTCAACTTCCAACTTATAACTCTAACTCACAACTAGCAACTCACTTAAAATCTAACTTAAACTATTATGTGGGAGTATGTTCCAAATCTAACATGCTCCGGCAGAGTGCCGTGCGCAAATTCCACTCACTATTTGCTTCCGAAAGGAAAAAAGCCCTTAGCCAATCACGCTGCTGCTGGTTTGACCCAGCTTCGCTCATACTGTTGCTAGTCCATTGGCTTGCTTGACTATGACACATGGCACTTTGACTATGGTACTTTACTGCAACGTAACGATAACTGCATGAAGTAGTAATCGCGTAAGTAGGTCACGATACGTTTATAATATCAACGTATAGTGACTTACCAAAACACACTATGTTGACTTACAACATACCTCCACCCTTATTTTAAGAAAAAATTATTATTAAAATGAATCATAGTTTTTTCGTTTACATCATTAATATCATCATATAAAGCATTACATACTATAAAAATTATACAAATAAATAAACTTAATAAAAGTTTTTACATGTTCACCAATATTATTTAAATGGGCATCGACATACTAAATTATTTGATAGTGAAGGTTAATAACCTAATTACTAAACAACAGTTACAATGCACAGAACGTTGCAGTTGACAAAACAGTAGTTGATCAAGTTACCGCTTTGCACTTGCTGCGTTTTGTGTTGTTCCGTTGCTATTTTTAATTATACATATCAGACATTATGCTTAATATTTTGCA
Organism: Dryomyza anilis; assembly: GCA_951804985.1. Taxonomy (NCBI): domain Eukaryota; kingdom Metazoa; phylum Arthropoda; class Insecta; order Diptera; family Dryomyzidae; genus Dryomyza; species Dryomyza anilis. The sequence continues at coordinate 23,415,372 of OX638135.1, forward strand.
ACGATTTGTTTACTTTAACTTGAAAATATTTTGCGATATTTTAATTTTAAATATTTAAATTTATTTTTGTTGACTATTCTTTTGCTTAGTAATTTATTATTTTACTTTACTTTAAATAATATTTCTTTGACTTTTCTTTGTTTTTTTATTCTTTTACATTTTTTACTTTTAATATATTCTACTTCAATTTTCCTTATTTTACTTTAATTTTCGTCCAGTTTACTTTCACTTACATTTTCTTTTAATTTTCGTCTAGTTTACTTTTATTAACTCTATTTTATTGTTACTTTATTTTAACTTTAAATTTTCTTAGTTTTACTTTAATTTTACTATATTTCAACTTCAATCTTAACTTTAATATTTACATAGTTCTAATATTTTAATAACATTAACATGACAAGAAGATATGTATAGTAACATTGTGCGATCGCTGGTTCTGTTACTCGTGTATATTATGTTAGCTGCATTTCAACTCTCGATTTCTTCTCCCCTTTCCTGAATAGAATGGACAATAGCTAAGGACCTTCGTCATAACTGCTTGAAAAAGGTTCGTCGTCGATGTTAATTAATTTCGGTTTTTCCTCGTCTTCGATGTTGCTTTGTATTTCTGCCAAGTAAATCGTAATTTGTTGAGAGCGGATACTAACATGGATAATTTTGTAATCGTATATTTCTGTATCTTATTATAACTTGTCTTCCTCTAGCGAGTTCTTATATCGATCAGGAATTACCATCTTTTAATTATACATAGATGTTGTCGTTTTCATTTAACGTTGTTGTTTTCGTACAGATTCGCATTCACAGCTATTTTAGTGTATATGGAATACTTCCCTCAACTTATAATATTAGCGTGTTATTTGAGCGTGTATTTTGACTCTTTTTATACCCTACACCTATGAGGTACAGGGTATATTAACTTTGTGCATATATTGTAACGCCCCTTAGGAGGCGTATCCGGTATGGAAAAGTATATATATTCTTGATCAGCATCACTACCCGAGTCCGTTTAGCTATGTCCGTCTGTTTGTCTGTCTTGCTGTCCGTATACACTATAACTTGAGAAAGACTGATCAGAATGCGATGAAATTTCGTCTCAATATATTTTAGCCAAAAGTAGGAAAAATATATTGAGCCAAATCGGTCAACGGACATTCCCACCTCCCATACAAGTCACTTTTATATAACTCTTTAGGAACTAATAACGAAAAGTATTCAAGATATAGTTATAAAATTTAAATGGGCGTGATCCGCCCACATTTTGTTTTCATTATTTTCCGGGTTTTCATAGTGGAAATTTGGTCCGTAAATTACTAAAATCAAATCTATGAAATATTAGCCTTACAAAATTTTAAATATAGGCGTGGTCCGCCCAATTATATTTTTCGATTTTTTTTTTTTTGTTTTTTATATTGTAAATCAATTTTTTAATTTATGGGGATATAAGACGTAAATTTCTGATATGTGAATAATATTCCGAAGGTGGGGGGCATAATTAAAAACTTTAAAATTAAGGTATGCAATTAAATATCCCGCATTAATATCTCCATCAAAGGTGTAGGTTATCCCATAGTCGGGCCCGAACGAATATAAAATCCGCCACATGTGACCGAACTTACCCATGTGACCTAACTTTCCCAATTCGTTAATTATATGTATGTAAAGATGTCATTATGGTACAATAATCGCAACTATGCATATATGTCAAATTTCTACATCCATATGTATAGTGTAGCTCATTGATGAAATTGATACATAGCTATTTTCATGCACTAATTTATTTCATTAAAACCTATTCCTAAAAAAAATAATATTATTTACGCGTAATTTCTTCAACTTTATTTGCAATATTATGCTTTTATCATGATCTACATTGTTATGATCATTATGAACTGCTTGTTTCGTTATATTTACTTCAAAATTATATGCTTTTAATAAGTTGTTATGGAATCTTTTCATTGTCGTTACAGGACTTACTATCGAAAGTCTCGTACGGTCCTACCCAAATGGGTGAAAATATATTCTTTCTATTCTGATCCTTTAACAAAATTTTATCGCCTACGCTAAACACTTTTGGGTGTAGTGTGCTATCATAGATTTGTTTAGATTTTTCTTTTGCTTTTTCCTGATTCTCTCTCAGGGTTTCTTGGTATTTTAATAACTTGTTGTAATCATCGGTATTATATACGGGTGAGCATTTTCGCTTAAGATTTGTTGGCATATCGAAGTCGTATCCGTATTAAGTACGGAAAGGCGTTTGACCAGTGGACATATGCAATGTGTTATTGTGCATTGCGGAATTTAACCATTGGTCCCAATTCGACCCATCTTCTTTTGCAAAACTCCGTAAATATTCCGCTAATGGTCGTTGGCTTCTTTCCAAACACCTATTAGCTTGTGGATGATATGGCGTAATATGCAATTTTATAATTCCTAACAATCTACATGTATCTGAAAACAATTTTGAAACGAAATTTGAACTATTATCTGTTACTAATACCTTAGGTATATTATGACGTGTAATTATTTCGTCGTAAAATGCTTTGCTACTGTGTTTGCTTCTGCATCTGGTATGCCTACGCAGCACATATACTTTGAGAAATCATCTTGAAAAGTTAGAATATATTTATTTCCTGATATAGTTTCCGGTAAAATTCCTTCCAGATCCATGTATACTTTTTCAAATGGTCTCACTGGCGTATCAGTTAGAACCATTGGCATTTTTGTAAGCCTAGAACTTTTATTTACTTGACATTTTAAACAATTTTTAATGTAATCTTTTATTTGTTTCTGCATCCCTTTCCTTTTAAATTGTTTTCTGACTGTTTTTACTGCGCCTTGGTGGTCTCCTAATGCTGAGTCATGAAAACCGTCTATTACCGTTTTAATCTCTTCTGGGTCAGTTAATAATTGAGCATTATTAGCTTCATTATTTGGTTCTGTTATCGTTTCATCTACGACCGGTGTACTGGCTTGAGGCTTTGTTGTTGAAATTTGCTGATCTAATTTACTTTGTGTTGTTTTGGACCGTGTTTGAATTGCAAAAATTTCAGGATCTGAATATGGAATTCTACTTAAAGCATCTGCGCTTAAATTCTTTTATAGATTATTTCAAAATCATACTCAGACAATTTGTGTCTGAAACGCGCCTAGATGTCTGATATTTTAGATTTGCTTTATTACGTAATGGCTGATGACCTAATTGGTCTAATATTTCGTCTATTCGAGGAATCGGAAATACTTGTTTTATTGTCACGTCGTTCAATTTACGGAAATCTATTAGTAGCCTCCACTTTTTGTTACCGTCCTTGCCGCTCTTTTTAGGAACCAGCAACATCGGTGAATTCCAGGGTGATATACTTGGCGATATAATGCCGCCATCCAACATTTAATTAACCTGTCTGTTGATTTCATCTCTATGAGTGTGTGGCAATTTATATTGATTTTGGTTTATCGGTGTCTGGTTCGACTGTGTTGTTATTTAATGTTTAAGCGCTGGCATGTATGTTAATTCATCGCCGTCTAAATGAAAAACATCATGATACGAAATACACAGATTTTGTAAAGTTGTAATTTCGTCTTTATTTAAAGTTTCATTAATTTTCATTGCCTCTAATAATTTGTTAATTCTGTTTGTAATGTTTACTGAATTTATGCTATTTATTATAGAATTATTGGTATCCGATTCTTTATTCTTTATACTGAAATTTTGGTTTAAAAGTACTGTCTTTTATAATTTCTTTTTCCGTAGCATTTAACACAGAAATATAAACTCTATTTTTGCTAACATTCGATATGCTTTCGCCCAAATATACTCCTGGAAAAATGGCTTGTTTATGTATTAATACTATTGGAATTTTTGTTTTTAAACGTAATGATACTATCTTTGCGGTTCTCGCTTGAATTTTAATTTGTTGATTGTAAAAAATATTTTGTATTTCTGTCTGCGATTTCATTGGTAGTTTTATAATATGGTTTTTATGTTTATCAAAGAATGTTATTGTTTTGTCTATCGCATTTATTACAGATCGATTCCATAAATTCTCACCATCAGCTGGTACACCTTGTTTAAGTGACACTACGTGTATCATTAAACTTAAGCGCCCTTTTTTTTACAAATTAACCAACGCTCAGGGGATGCCCCCTATTCGTGCAATGCACAGTGTTGATCGTAAGAAAGGATTATAGGTTAAAGGGAGGAGGAAAGATGGAGTAGTGTCGGTGGATGTTTCCTTTAAATTTCCCAGTATTAAAAATGTCGGGAAAAACAGAAGCAGGGAGATTGTTCCACAAACGTATCGTGCGACTGAAGAACGAATTATCTCTGTAAGGCGTGGTTCTGTTGAGAACCGAGTGAACTACGAAGGGGTGGGCTTGGTTCGATGCCCGAGTAGAACGAGAGAATACACGACCTGGTGGAATCAGACCACGTATTTCCCTCGAACACTTACCATTGTAATATCTATAAAACAGGCTTACACACCCTACGGTTCTTCGGTGCTCAAGAGAACCAATAGAGGATGAAATATTTTCATCCCCTATTAAATATATTGCACGTTGTTGGATTCGATCCAGGAACTCCAAGGAAGATTTTGAAGCCCTGCCCATATGTGCAAATTGTATTCCATCTTAGGCCATATCCATCGAGTAAAAGAATTACCGACACCATATGCAATAAGTTTTGATACCAGGGCTTCATGCCACACTCGATCAAAAGCCTTGGAAATATCAAGAGCAACCACCTTACTCTCTCCGAAAAGATGAATACAATTATTCCACTTTTCGGAGAGGACCGCCATCAAGTCACCGGTGGATCTGGTCCTACGGAAACCATATTGCCGGTCACTAAGTAATTCGTTTCGCTCCAGATAGTTCACAAGGTGGAAGTTTATTACGCTTTCCATTGCCTGGGATAGCGCAGAGCATATTGCAATGGGTCTTTAATTAGCAGGGTTCGTAGCCTCACCCTTTTTCGGAACTGGCTGGACATTGGTAACCTTCCAACAAGATGGAGAAACTCCTGTTGTGTAGGAGATGTTGAAAAGGTTACGCACTGGACAAGCCAGCGTTGACGCACACTTCTTCAACACAGATATGCATCAGTTTGGAGGCTTTGTTAATATTGAGATTTGCTAAAACCTTTTTAACTGCCCGAGTTCGAAAATGTATCTCCGGCATTGCAGAAGCAGCAAATTCAACGACGGGCATTGCTATCTGGGAGCGTTGAATTATTTGCAAATAATTCTGCCAAGAGATTAGCTTTATCAATTGGGTCATGCGATCACCTTCTTCTTCCTTTAATTCATATTTTAATTTATTGGTCTCCTCTGTTCTATAAAAATTCAATGGAGTAGTAAATTTGACCACAGTCTCCTCCGACGTCTGATCTACAATCCCTAACTCTTTTCGCCCAATATTACTATTATTATTCTGGGGTCCCCGGTTTTCTGCCCTAAACTGAGCCCCCGGTAGTTTCCCTGATTATAACTATGATTTCCTGCTGATTCAAATTTTCTTTTCGCGTGGCAATTATCTATTTTATGCCCTTGGGTATCCCTCCATGAGAGTATACCATATTACTTGTATTATTTTCCGTGTTTATATTATTTTTACTATAATTATGGGCAAAAAGTAATATACAATTGCCCATATTATTTGCACATCTCCAATTAGATTCGTGACCATAAGTTCCACATTTGTAGCAGAGAGGCGTATTTTCCTAATAATACATCGTCCCTATTATGCTCCAATTTACTACAAAATGAACATGTTGGAACGCTCCTTTTATAGTTACTTTCATTTTTTATTTGTTGCAATTCATTTTCCGATTTTACGCTTGACTGTGTGTGTGTGTCTTAATTTAGTTTTTCCATATAATTATATTCATGCTTTTCTGACCCTTGACTTCGCTGCATAACAGACTGTACATTTAAAGCTTCTTCCAACATTGTATCTAATGTTTCTGACTTACTACGCAACAGTACAACTTTTATCGTTGGATCCTTCACCCCTACTTTAAAAGAGATCAACACTGAGCTCTGTAATTCCAATCTGAATATGTCATCCTCACTAATCTTTTTACTGAATTTTTTATTTACAATTTCCAAAGCCATGGATTGCAACTCATCTAATCGTCTTGCAAATGCTCTCAAACTCTCTTCACTATTTTGATAAACCTTTTTAATCTCTTCTAGTACAGAATCTTAAGAAATTTCATTTAAGTACGTATTTTTTAACAACTCGTATAATTCTTCTATTTTTTCAAACTGGTTTGTCCTCACTAATTTATAGGTATCGCCTTCCAAACGTAACCTAACGCATTTAATAAATTCTTCACTATCTGATTCTTTAACTTTAGGCTTTGCTGTTTCACAACATTCAATAAATTTATATAATTCTGTTTCTAATAATGGAGATTCCGCTCCAGAAAAGTAGGAAACAACGTAATGAACGCTTATTTTTCCATTTACTTAATCATATAGCTATACCTTTCTTATTTAAATTACTTATTTTGTTTTTACTAGTTTCATATTAAATAAACTTTTAGCCATTATTTAATTTATCTATCAAATTTTTTGCTACATTAGTTATCTCATTTTTATGTTTCATTATTTAAACTTTTTAATGTATATTTCAAAATCATATCAACATATTATTAATTAATACTAAATTAATTTATTTATTCCATTTAATTTTGTTAAAGTTTACCAGTTTTGTTATTTAGTTAATTTCGCAACATTATGAAAACATTGCTGTATCAAAATTCTTATGTTATTCAATTTATTCAAATTCACACTTTTATTATCAATTATCACATTATCAATTAATGTCTCAAACTATTATGTATTGTGTCACAATTATTTTAAAAATGTTCCTCAATATATCAATTAATCAATTTTATAAAACATTTTATAAACAATTTCCTGATTTATCAAATTTTATCATTTATGTAATTCATTTCACAATTTTGTTTCACAGTTTTATTAAAAGTTTATTTTATTCCACAATTTAATTCAAAATCTTTAATTGTATTATGTATTGTGTCACAATTATTTTAAAAATGTTCCTCAATATATCAATTAATCAGTTTTATAAAACATTTTATAAACAATTTCCTGATTTATCAAATTTTATCATTTATGTAATTCATTTCACAATTTTGTTTCACAGTTTTATTAAAAGCTTATTTTATTCCACAATTTAATTCAAAATGTTCAATTGTTTTTTCTTTTTTCAAATGTCAATTTTCATAATTCCATGATTGTTTTGATTATTTAAAATTCTCAAATATTTCTTTTGTTTTATATCACAAATTCACAATTTTTTTTTTTACCGCTCACATTTTTTCCACTATTTTTCACAATACTCACAAATACAAAAAATATTTTCCCTGATCCAAAATAGTTATTTCTTCAAATATTAATCTCCATCCAGTCCTTCTCGTCCCTTGGGTGTTGATGTTCGGTTTGAAAACCGGTTGCGCCAAATGTTGTATCTCAATGTCGGTTGTCTTGGCGTGTAGCCATATGTCGCAACGTTTCTTTTATACTTACCCATGATGTCCTACCCAAATGTCCAACGTTGTAAATGTCCAACAATTTAAACTTTTCTTCTAAGACATACTTTTATTTAAACTAAAGTTCTATTTTAATATTAACATTATTAAGTAACACGTCTTCAACGTCCAACTTATAACTCTAACTCACAACTAACAACTCACTTAAAATCTTACTTAAACTATTATGTGGGGGTATGTTCCAAATCTAACATGTTCCGGCAGAGTGCCGTGCGCAAATTCCACTCACTATTTGCTTCCGAAAGGAAAAAAGCCCTTAGCCAATCACGCTGCTGCTGGTTTGACCCAGCTTCGCTCATACTGTTGCTAGTCCATTGGCTTGCTTGACTATGACACATATGTCCTACGTTGCACTTTACTGCAACGTAACGATAACTGCATGAAGTAGTAATCGCATAAGTAGGTCACGATACGTTTATAATATCAACGTTTAGTGACTTACCAAAACACACTATGTTGACTTACATCAATTCCACACAGACGCATGCATGTATTGAACATATTTTGTGGTTACTCATTTAGCCATGGAGTAAAACTTAAATAAAATCGAATACAAATATTAAATGAATTTTCTGATTAACTGCTTCAAACTCCATGATCTCCAATGAGTATTACACAAAATCTGTTAATATATCTGAGTCAAATGTAAGTTCTGGCGATAAATGTTGCACTTTGCTTGAGGTTCGGCACAGCACTAAAAACGACATGATTGTTTTCGGAAATACTCGGGCAAATACTTCCTGTCAAACAAGTGTTTCGAGTAAAAACTTCAAATAATTATTGTTTGAGGCAATTGACAAGTGTTTGTTCCAAACAATCATTAAAAATTACCATTAAAGACAAATAGATTCAGTAGGTAACAGAAGTAATGAATGTGTTTAGATGAAATAATTAATTGAAAGCTTACAAAGTGTTTAATGTAAACAATTAAAGTGTTTACGACAAATAAATTACTATATGTTACAAATACTAATAATTTGAAGTGTTTGCAGGAAACAGTCATTATTTATGGCAATTTATATAAAATTATAAGTCTTAAGTGGAAACAATAAGTTCTCACAAAAAATATTTGATTGTTTACGGCAAATAATTCGAAAACAATCCTTTTTTTTTTGTGAACATATTGTTACGAAAATTCAGTCTACGGAAATCTGTTCTACAAGTTCGTATCGCTGGATTGTGTACAAAATAAATACACACTAATATTTGGTTTTAACTAGTATCAATTAACTGTGTTTAATTAAATAACAACCTAAAGAATAATCACTTATACCAACTGCTGAATTTTTAAAATTTAGCTTCACAATGTTCACTCTCGAGACACACTAGTTCACCATCAAATCACAACTGAAGTGCAGTGCCTCAGAAGCGGCTCCCTTATATACTGCATGCATCCGTTCGACACGTTTCGACAAGCTTCGAAATGTTTCGAGAACTTTCTACTCGTTTCGTGAATGACGCATGCTATTGGCATCTCATTCGCACTTATTCTATTGCGCTGATCTTCTATCTCTTTCTCGCACATTGCCTCAGTGCGCTGAATGATCTTCCGTCTCTTTCTAACACATTGCTTAGTACGCTGAATTGTCTTGCGTCTCAATATTCATTGTTGAATGCTTGCACTATGGGGCAAATTACATCTTTTCGTAACACTGCCCTCCACCTAAATCTGTTCGTCCCGAACAGATGTTAATCCTCTCTCTTTCTAAATGGCGCCAACCTTTCTAAATGTACTACTTTCATTTTTCGTCTAACGCCTCACAGTGGTCCAAAATTTAAAAAAATCTGGCCAAAATTCTAAAAATCGTCTATTTTGATTGAAGACAAGTAAACGTTCAATGTGTGATTCAAATTTCGTGATTCGGTATAAAAATTGCAATGGTCTGACAAATTTTTTTGTTTAGAAAAAGTTAAAAATATTTTTATTCAGTCAAATATGAACATACAATTTATAAGAAATTCTTTTAATATGGGTAATATTAAGAGAAAGACAATAACGCAGATGAAGGAGAAGATGATAAAGACGAGTTTGATGAAGAATACCAAGAGTTGCAATCTTTTTTATCGTCCCTCTCACATCCATTTCTTGTTTATAATAAAAATCCCATTTTTTAAATATAAAGTTTGTTTTTTTTCGCAAAAGCAATTATTTACAAAATTTAAAAACTGATTTCAAAAGCTCCTACATTTGGCAACAAAACTGCATTAAAAATTTAGGGGAACAATGCGGAACACTTTAACTTTTTTAACTTTTAACAAATTACTTTATGTTTTCGAGGCTAACATATATTGTATGATATCTTATTGGTTCTTTAGACTAGTTAGTTAAAACATCTATTTATATAATTATAGTAAAATAATATGAATAGTATATCTACAATAGCAGTAATCTTAAAATCAAAATACACTAAAACATTTTTTTTTTTAATGAAAAAAGTACTTACTTTGAGAGTTAATATCTGAAAAAGAGTATTTTTTTCGAATACAATTCTTGTACGCGTTTATGGCATGGAATGTTTATAAGTGAATTATAATACGATTGTTTGCATTCTAAGTTAAAAAAAAGTATTGAATTTTGGCCAGCTTTTTTCACTTTTAGTCCAGTGTGCGCCTGCAGTATTCTGAATTCGATACACGACATCGCTAATTCTTTTATTTATCTTGTATTGTCCTTCCCAGTGTTTTTGTAGCTTAGGAGATAAGCCTTTCTTCTTTTGTAGGTTATAGAGCAACACAATTTTTCCTTCCGTAAATCCCTCTAAATTTGTGCGCAAGTCGTATCTGGCCTTCATCTTATCACTCGCAAATTGAGTACGATGCCTTACAAACTGATGCATTTCGTTCATTTCTTCACTTTTCCTGGAAAAATAATTGTGTTCAGGAATTCCAGCTGAAGGACTCGCACCAAATATTAAATCCGCAGGTAATCTTAAGTCTGTTCCCAAAACAATTTTAGATGATGAAGCTGCTGTGGTTTCATGAACCGCCGTTCGATAAGCCATGAGGAATAATGGTATGTGTGTATCCCAATCTTTTTCATTTTTATCAACCACTTCTCTGAGATACTCTTCCAAAGTCCGATTGAATCTCTCCACCATGTCATCAGATTGCGGGTGCAATGGCGTTGTTCGTGTTTTGTGTATGTTGAGGACTTTGCATACTTCTTTAAATACAACAGATTCGAAATTTCATCCTTGATCTGAATGCAATTCAATCGGTACTCCAAAACTACTTACACAGTTGTTAACTAATGCATCCTCAACTGTTGTGGCTTCTTGATTCGGCATGAGATACACTTCAGGCCACTTGTTGAAGTAGTCGATGACGCCATTCACAAACTTATTACCCGCATCACTGATTGCAAATGATCCGGCGATATCCATGGCGATACGTTCAAATGTTGCTCCCACGTTGTACTGATGCATCCTGCCGCGACTGCTGACTGTTGGTCTCTTTGCTGGTACATATTGTGGACAACTGTCGGCGACTGACTCTTGGCATCCAACCCAATAAAAACATTTATTACTTTTTCGACCGTTTTATTTAAACCTAAATGACCTCCACTAGATCCACCATGGTATTGCGCTAATATCTCTTTTAATTTTGACTTGACAACAACAATAAAATTTTGAATGGATCTGTCATCTTCGCTCTCCCAGGCGCGATAATGACAACCAGTTTGTAGTTTTAAGCTCTGCCACTGTGCCCAGTAAGCTTTAGTTATTGGACTGTCGGCAGCTATTTCTACCCATTTTTCTTTGTTTTCTTTGTTGTTCCTTGAACATCATGATTTTTGTGAGATCGGGATCACTCTTTTGATCAATTTGAATTTGGTCCGGAGTCCATTTTTCTTCAGGTTAAATCTTCAGCAAGCGAATGTCAGGAATGTCTGCCTTTCCTTTAGCTCTTAAGCAATGTATGAATTCAAGTTTACACGGTCGCCGTGATATAGCATCTACATTTACATGATGTCCTTCTTTACAATGTTCGATGGTGAAATCGTAGCTCTGTGTCTTTGAACTGAAGTAACCATCTCAGTGCTGCGGATCGGTACTCAAGATAACTGTTGCCTGTACAGATATTTGTAGAAATTTTTCCCACTTTCGATTACAGCAAGAAGCTCCGTTCTGGTGACACAGAAATTTCGTTCAGGTTTGGACAACGTTTTACTGTAGTATGCGATCACTTTTTCTTGTCCATTGATCACTTGAGAGAGAACTCCGCTGATTCCGTATCCACTCGCATCCCTATCAAGTATAAATTTCTCACCTGGAATTGGATACGCAAGAATTGGTGCCGAGCACAGCAGATCTTTTAATATCAAAAAAGCCATTTCTTGATCATTGCCTCATTTAAATGCGTGGTTCTTTCTTTTCAACTCGTGAAGACTGCTAGCAACGTTGGAAAAACCTGGAACAAATCGCCTGTAGTATGTACATAGCCCCAAGAAGCTTCGAAGGTCATGTAGATTCTGTGGCCTGGACCACTCCTTTACGGTAAATATTTTATCCTCGTCGGTATGTACACCTTATGTGGTAACTCGATGACCCAGATATTTGACTTCTTTCTTAAAAACTGAGCATTTCTTTGGGCTAAGTTGTAGACTCGCATTTTTCAATCGAAGAAATACTAGATTTCTTAGATCTTCGTCAAATCCTTGTCCATAACAATTATGTCATCAAGGTACACCAGGCATTTTTTCCAGTGTAAACCTTTTAATACGTGCTCCATTAACCGCTCAAATGTTGCAGTCCAAATGGCATTACCAGAAATTGCCATAGACCATCGCCAGTACTGAATGCAGTCTTCTCTCGATCATTCTTATCGATTTCTACTTGCCAGTAACCGCTTTGCAAGTCCGACGTTGAAAACCACTTAGCATTAGATAGTGTATCTAAGGTGTCATCGATTCTAGACAATGGATAACTATCTTTCTTGGTGACATCATTAAGCTTTCGGTAATCAACGCAGAACCGAGTACTACCGTTCTTATTTTTCACCAATACTACTGGTGAACTCCATGGACTCTCAGATGGTTCCACCACCCCATTCTTGTGCATTTCTTTAACTAAATGTGATACTTTATCTCTTTTCGCAAGTGGTACCCTTCTTGGTGCTTGCCGAATTGGGTTAGAATCACCAGTGTCTATTCGCTGTTTTACAATGGCAGTTCTGCCATCCTTTTGGCCCTTTTCAGCAAATATAGACCGATATTTATCAATTAGCATTTGCATTTGACTCTTTTCTTTGGCTGCCAAATCCTTCGTCCACTCATTTATAAACCTGTGAGTAGATTGTTTGTTTATTTACGGTGTGTCATAGACCTTTATAATTACTGATGCCTCTTGACACTGGCCTATCACTGTTCTCTTTTTGATTAATTTTGATGAGTTTTTTAAAGTGTTCTTCCCACAACTATGTTACTTTTATACAGCTCATCGTTTGCTTCAATAACCAACAACTTATCCCACAAACTCCATTTAATATCGCCCAAATAATTGCTTCTGAATTAGGTGGTATTATTCTATTTTTATCAGCGATAACTTGTTTAATTTTCGAGCTCTAGTCACAATCAATGTTTAGTTGTACCTCTGTGTTGGCATAACTCAAAATTTTTATAGTCAATGAGTCCTTCGACAGTTAAGCTATTTGATTTTCGAGCAATTTGTGAACTGGAGATTCTGGGGCAATCGTATCCCCGCAGAACTGACTCGATTTAGTTTAAAAATTGATTTAAATTTACGTTATTTTGGACATGATCCTGGCTTTCCTCATGTCTGGGTTCATCTGCAGATTGATTTGTTGAGCGCTTGCTTTTTTTACGACAATCACGTGCCATGTGACCATATGTATCACAGTTATAGCATTTACCTTTAAATTGGGTATCACGGTTGGAAGCGGTGTGTTCGGATTTATTGCCTGCTTTAACCGCTTGGCACACTACTTGAAATAAGTCATCGTTCTCCACATCAATTCTACGCGCCTTTGGAGCCGGTCGGTACAACGCATTTGCTGTCTCCTGTGTTAGAGCTATGGTAACCGTTTCCGTAAATGTTACCTTGGGCGCAGTCATTGTTGCACGTTTTGTCTCCTGATCGCGTATGCCATCAACGAACGCATCTATGTACCTTTCTATGAAATCACTCGTTGAATCTGCATACGAAAAATGCGCAAGCCTTTCGATTTCAACCTCGTACCACTGGCAACATGCAGTGATGGTCCACTTAGCTGTAGTAAATTGACATCTTCTTGTATTTTCTGTAGCTTTTTGTTGAACCATTTTCCAATTTTTTATATTCTCATCAGCGTTATTTTCCAACCTTTGAAATTTGTCATCAATACTGACTTCCATATCAATTACATGTGTCTCAAGTTCGTTCACTTTTGCATGAAGTGTATTAGAAACTTCCAGTTGTTTCGAATGTTCTTTTTTTCAAAAATTTGTGGTCCAATTTGTTGGAATTTTCTTGAAGTTCTGCTTTGAGCTGATTTGAATTTTCTTCCATTTTCCGAAACTGCTACTGCATAACTGCGATTAACTGGCTCATATCAAAAACTTGGGCGTGTACTTTCTCCTCTGTGGCCAGATTTTTCGATGTCGATGCTGCAGCTTCAACTTCAAATTCGTGCCTCGCGAGAATTATGCCTTGGGCCTCCAATCATTCCATTAGACGTTTCTGAACTACACTTTCCTACCAGCAGTTGCAAGATTACGAATCGAAAGCTCCTTCTTTAGCTGGTCGACTTTATGTGGATCGAATTTAACCATTTTGTATCACAATCCCACTTCTGACACCAATGTTACGAAAATTCAGTCTACGGAAAACTGTTCTACGAGTTCGTATCTCTGAATTGTGTGCAAAATAAAAACACTCTAATATTTGGTTTTAACTAGTATTATTTCAACTAGTATCAATTAACTTTAGTTTAGATAAATGAAACTCATAATTTAGATTACTTATATACCTACGCTGTATGTGCACAGTACACAGAGGCTTGCAATATAATTTCATTGCATGATTAAGGGGCTATGTTAAAATAAACAAATCAGTGGTTCACCAACAATTATACTATTTCGCAATTAGTGTCAGCCAAAAACTGAAAGTCGGACTTTCTTCAAAAGTCACATACACCAAAATTGAAAGTGAAAACTCACTAGAACATAGTGAAAATAGAATTTAAGAAAAGCTTGCAATGAAGATATTGTTTCGTACCTTTACCTTTCGGTATCTTTCGTAGCAATTTAAAGATAGTAGTTTAGTCAACCTCAAGTGGAGGTAATAAATTTAAAAACGCAATAAAAGTGTAAATTCAACTTAAAACTAAAAAGTGTTTCTCAATTAAAATCTCTAAAGTAATTCATCTAAAATTTGGCGCAGCCGGTACGTCGGTACCAACCTCTCAAGGATAGAGAGTGGAATGAAGGACGAAGGAAGGAGAACGAGAACGAAAAGTAACCAAAATGGTAAGTGGTTAAAATTTTAATTATCTGTTTTTTAATTTAAAAAATAAATAATTTAAAATAAAAATAAATAATTAAAAAAAAGCTTTGTAAACTAGATTTAGTTATATTTTGTTTTTTTTTTTTTATAGAGATAGGGAGAGTTTTTTAAAATTGTAAATAAAAAATGTTTAAACATTCTAAATAATTTAAAAATATAAAAATTAAATATATAAAAGAAAATACACACTGCGCATCCGAACTCCGGACCTTCTAGTGTATAATAAAATAATTCATACTATTAGTATGCAAATTATAATTTTCATTAAATATAAAACGATAACACTATAAAATAAAACAAATATTTATTTTCAAAACGTATCAGTTTTTCGCAGCACTAATGGCTGTTCATAATAATGAAATAACCCTGAGATTCCAAACTACGGACCCTCCAGTCCAAATAAAAACTAAATGATTTGATTTAATTTTAAAGCGTGTGAACACAACACTGATTGCTGTTATGATTTTAAAAAATAACAAAAAATTTATATTAAAAAATCACTTTATGTTAAATTTTTTTTTTACAATCTTGAGTAACCCAATATACACGTTTCTTTTTTTTCTCCCGGTAATTCAGGGAATATTATTTGGAAAAATTATTTTTATTTTTCCAATGTTATAGGAAACAGATTTGAAAAAAACAAATACTTTAATTTAAATTTGAAAAGAAATATAGTTTATAGTTATATTTCATGAATGCCAAAATTGGTTTCGTTGTTGTTTGGGTAACATTTTTGTTTCGTTGATGAAATTTATTTTTGTTTAATTAAAAGATAAATATAACGTTTTAAATTGATTGAAAATATTTAATGGCAGATGCTAATGAATTAAATGCGTATATTCAAAAGCAATATAGCGAATTGGACAGATTTGTTGAAAAATTATGGTCGCAATTTGTACCAACAATACTAAATAAAGATAGTACAGCATTATTAAAAGATAATATATCTAGAATTCTGCATTTTTCTAAATTAGAGGAGGCAGATAAAATAGTAGAAGAGTTATTAAATTTCCAGAATTTAAAAATTAAATCTGTTTTAGCAGAAAATGGTGAATTAGAAAGATTAGTTGACGTGTTGAGAAAACGTTTAAACGATTATTGTTTAAAACGTACAGCAGAGTTTGAAGAATTAGCTAAAAGAAAAGGAAAACATAAAATTAAGAAATTGATTGAAAGAAAAGAATATTTCTGAGTAATCAATAAATAATTCTGTCAGACGCCAGGCAAGGGAGAAGTACGCGACATTGGAGGAAGCGAACAATAAAATACAGGAGTTGAACACGCGTATTAGATATTTGAACGAGGAGGTTAAGGCAGCACACGAGACATCTTTATACCACAAGGATACCATAGAAAGTGACGACATCACAACACAGGGCAACATGGGATTAGGCGAAGTCGTGAAATTCGTTAAAAAATTTTTGCAGATGCAGACTCATCATTGCTGAGAAGGGATCTTCACCGTTTTATCGAAGGATGTGAAGTGGTGAGGGCAGAACTGAAGCCTGAACAAATGACGGAGACGAAAGAGAAAACACAATATGTAGGTAGGAAGCAGCCTATACCTACATGTTCTTTTTGCAAGAAGAAGGGACATCTGAGGGATGAGTGTCATACACGGAGAAACACTCCTTACTGCAGTGACTGTCGTACTTATGAACATGAACAGTGTGCAGATCGATCGGGTCGGAATGTTTTTCCAGGACATACTGCTCCCCAAGGAAGTCAGCCACCCGTACCTCAGGTAAATGGTCAAGGTCGTATCCAGAACCAAGGCGGGAGTGCGCCAGGATTGAGATGCGATTGGTGCCATCGAGGGGGACACGTCGAGGGGGATTGTCGTGTTAAACGCGGTACACAAGTTTTTCAAGGAAATAATGGTAATAGTAGTTGTAGAAGTTCCAAAGAGGACACTACAACAAAATAAAACAGCGAATATTATTAACGCAGAAAATGAAGAACAAAAAGTAAAAATACATATTAATGAAGATAGAAATCTTCCAACAAAAACATATAATGAACTAAATAATATTAATACACAACTTGACGCGAATAATGAACAGAATATAGGAATTAGGGAAATTAAAAATAAACAAATTATAAAGAAAGCAAATAAAGTAAAGAAAGTAAAACCAATTGAATCGGAAGTTAAAAATATTAAAATCAAGAATAATAAATTCAAAAGTAGATCAAATAAAAAGAAAGTTGTAATTAACTGACTTGAATTTGGGAATTGTAGATCAAACGTCTTGCACGACTGTGGATACATTCCGTACAGGGGCGAGTATAATTTGCAATGGAGTAATTTCAATATTTCTTTCTATTATTAGCGCTATGTGCGTTTTATCGTCAGAAATGTATAATAAATTCACGATCTGTAAAATTAAATTGTCTTCAATTGCTAATAATTTTAAGAGTAAATTTATGTCGAGAAAAATGAAATTAGCTTCACAATTAGGCATGCATCGTAAATTATTTAACTGGCATGGAGAGTTTTTCAAGATACGATGTGTGATGTGTCCATTGAAGTACCTTGCGAGGTAGCAAAAAAATGGAAAACTTACATTTTTAGTGGATTCTGGAGCCTGATTAAAGAAAATAGGATGGCACATTTGCCGAATTTTAATACAAATATTCGGAAAGATCTGAGTGGTGCTTTTGGTGGATGCGTTAGAACCTTAGGCTCCACTAAGATTCAGCACACAAACATAGAAAACCAGAGTTTAACGCTACACGTTGTGTCACTTGAACAAGGGGTACCAGCAGATGGAATAGTCGGGCGTAACAATCTCTGGAACAAATCTATAATAAATGCGTTAAATAAAAAAATTACATTTTTTGATGAAGACAAAAATCACCTTGTTAAATTTGATGAAGACAAAAATTTCCATTTCCTTGTTAAATTTCCATTAAAATCATTGCAAGACATAGAAAATAATTATTTTAATCAACATATCAGGGTACAGCCCAGAACGGCCATGGTTGTATCACTGCCGTTAAATACAAGAATTCCTAAAGTTTTGTTGCACAAACAGGAAATTCAGCCAGGAGTGTATTTGGGAGAGAGTTTAACAAATGTTAGAAGAAATAGAGTATATGCATCAATTTTAAATGCCACCGATAAGGTGGTGATCATTGATAGCAATTTCAAGCCACAATTTTCAAATTTTAACATATATACAATAACAATATATACAATAAACTCGGTTAATATAAACCAGTTGGGAAGGTTAGATCACATGGGAAATTTTAAAGTAGGTGTAATTATGATAGTTAGGATTATCAAAATTACAGTCGGTCTAAGCCGACTATAAATACCCTACACATATGTGTGGTTACCATTCAAAGTGATATATAGGTCACCAGGGTATACGAATCCTGAAAATAACTACAAACATTCAATCGCTGAAGAATTTCCATTCATTTGATACCCATATTTACAAATGGGTAGGTGTACCGAATTACGATTTTTTTTTTGTGAACCACAAGTCTTTTCGCAGGAAAACATTATTGTCATGTATTTGAGCATGATGTCAATATATATTTGACCAAAAAAGTTTACCTAAGCACGTATACATAAAAATAGATCTTTATATGTACATTTTATATGAGGTATTTGAACATAAGTGGTCGGATCATAGGTCACAATGGACCGATCTCGCACATACAGCGTAGGTATATTAGTAATCTAAGTTATAAGTTTCATTTATCTAGCTCTTCAACTTTAAAAGTAGTAGGGATTTCAGCAGACAGACGGACAGACAGACAGACAGACAGACAGACAGACGGACAGACAGACAGACAGACAGACGGACAGACAGACAGACGGACAGACGGACATCGCTAAATCGACTCAGGATCAAGAATATATATACTTTTCCATACCGGAGATGCTTCCTTCTGGGTGTTACAAACGGCGTACCAAACTGAATATACCCTTTCACGCTTAGTGTAGGGTATAAAAATAGAATTGATAGATTATTAGGGAATGTAAAGATCGATGAATCATTAAATAAATAAGAAGTTGCATCTTTGCAAAATATTTGCTTGTCATATCATGACGTTTTTCATTTGGAAGGGGATGAATTAACATTCACTCCGATACTGAAACATGAAATACCCACACAATGGAATTGGTGAAAAGCCACCAATAAATCAGAAACAACTTCCTCATACGCATAGAAATGAGATTAATGGACAAGTATCAAAGTTGTTATACGATGGAATTATTTCACCAAGCATGTCGCCTTGGAATTCCCCATTATTACTGGTACCTTAAAAGAACGATAAAGATGGCAATAAAAAGTGGAGACTGTTTATACATTTCCGAAAATTAAATGACGTCACCATCAAATAGGTATTTTCTATACCACGAATAGATGAGATTTTAGATAAGCTAGGTCATAGTCGGTATTTTTCAACACTAGATTTAGCAAGTGGTTACCATCATTTTCTAGTTAAAGATAGTGACAAAGAAAAAACTGCTTTCAGTAAAGGTCTTCGTCATTTCGAATTTAACAGAATGCCATTCGGTTTAACGGTGGCACCTGCCACTTTTCAAAAGCTAATGAACCACATAATAACAGGTTTACAGGGTATTGACTGTTTCGTTTATTTAGATGACATAGTGGTTTATGGAAATAATTTAGCAGAACACGAGCATGGGCTATGCAAGGTTTTGCAAAAACTGAAAGAACATAATTTCAAAACTAGATTTAGCAAGTGGTTACCATCAGTTTCTAGTTGAAGATAGTGACAAAGAAAAAACTGCTTTACGTACAGGTCTTGGTCATTTCGAATTTAACAGAATGCCATTCGGTTTAACGGGGGCACCTGCCCCTTTTCAAAGGATAATGAACCACATAATAATACCTTTACGGGGTATTGACTTAATTAATTATTACAGAAAATTTATAGGAGGTATGGCGAAATTGTCATTACCAATAAACTGTTTGCTTAAAAAGGACGCTAAGTTCATATGGAACGATAATTGTCAGAATTAGTTTTTTAAACTTAAAGAGGCAATTATGTCACCACCCATACTAGCGTATCCGGAATTTTACGAACCCTTTTTGCTCACGACAGACGCCAGTAACGAAGCAATTGGAGAGGTTCTTTCGCAAGGTGAAGTTGGAAGCGACCGTCCGATCGCGTTTGCCAGTAGGTCTCTTAACGATGCGGAAACACGCTTCTCTACTATAGAGAAAGAATTTTTGGCAATTGTATGGGCAACAAAAGATTTTAGGGCATATCTTTTGGGAAGACCATTTAAAATTTATACAGATCATCAGCCTCTAAAGGGTATAGCAAACTTAAAAGATCAGACATCACGTCTTGCGCTTTTCCGACACAAATTATCGGATATGATTTCGAAATTCATTACAAACCGGGAAAAAGTAATTTAAATGTGGATGCGCTTAGCCGCATACCGAATAATACTGAAAAAGTAGTTGTAGTACAAACACGTTCGAAAACCATGAAAATAGACAAGAAAGACGATAAGAAACAGTCAGAATGCAATCATGACGATTTGATAACAAAGGACAATGACAATATAATAATTCTAACTGAACCTCAGGACATAAAGACGGTAGTTGAAGATTTTCACGATTCACCGTTAGGTGGTCACCAAGGTGGAGTAAAAACATTTATAAGAATTCGGCAACAATACCGATGGAAGGGTATGCAAAAGCAAATAAAAGATTATGTGAAAAATAGTTCAAAATACCAGGTAAACAAGAGTTCAAGGTTTACGAAGATGCCAATGGTTCTAACTGATACGCCAGTCAGACCCTTTGACAAAGTGTACATAGACCTGGTGGGTATTTGGCCTGAAACCATTTCATATATATATCTTAACGTTTCAAGACGTTTTTCTAAATGTATGTGCTGTGTGGCTATACCCGATGCAATTAAAAAATTACATATAACACATTACCATCCACAGGCTAATGGGTCATTAAAACGAAGTCATCGTCCACTAGCTGAATATTTTCGTAGTTTTGGGTCAAACTGGGACCAATGGTTAAATTCTGCAATGCATGTTCATAATAACACGGTACATACGTTGACGGGTCAAATACCATTCCGTACGTTGTTCGGGTTTGACTTCGACATGCCTATGAATTTAAAGCGTAAATGTTAACCTTTATATAACGCAGAAGACTACAATAAGGTACTAAAGTACCAAATACAGCGATCACACGAGATCGTCAGGCAAAATCAATGTAGGGCCAAGGAGGTGTCGAAAAAACAATTCGACAAGATCCAAACCACATGACATGGTTTTAATGAAAAACCAAACTAGGAAGAATAAGTTCTCTCCAATTTGGAAGGGACCCTACGTGGTCGTAGAGGGAAGTGGGCCAGTGACCACGACGATATTGGTCAAAAACAAAGATAAAAAAATTCATTATAATTTGTTAAAGACATATCACAAATAGTGTATGCCGTTAAAACTAAAAATATTATAATATTACCCTAAGTTAGAACCCATAAAAGTAACAATATAAAACCAATAAGCTATGCGTTGACAAGTAAACTCGTAGATTGCAACATTATGATAGAAAAAAAAATGTAACCATAATATATAGAGAAATCATTAAATAAAATATTTTATAACTCGTCATTTAGAGGAAGAAATAAATATAAATAGTTTAGGAAAACAGAAAGTAAAAAACAACATAGGACATATTAAAAACAATAATTTAGTAATAAACCAGTTGGGAAGGTTATATCACATGGGAAATTTTAAAGTAGGTGTAATTATGATAGTTGGGATTATCAAAATTATAGTCGGTCTAAGCCGACTATAAATACCCTACACATATGTGTGGTTACCATTCAAAGTGATATAAGGTCACCAGGGTATACGAATCCTGAAAATAACTACAAACTTTCAATCGCTGAAGAATTTCCATTCATTTGATACCCATATTTACAAATGGGTAGGTGTACCGAATTTTGATTTGTGAACCACAAGTCTTTTCGCCGGAAAACCTTATTATCATGTATTTGAGCATGATGTCAATATATATTTGACCAAAAAAGTTTACCTAAGCACGTATACATTAAAATAGATCTTTATATGTACATTTTATATGAGGTATTTGAACATAAGTGGTGGGATTATAGGTCACAATGGACCGATCTCGCCAATTCGCATATATAGCGTAGGTATATTAGTAATCTAAGTTATACGTTTCATTTATCTAGCTCTTCAATTTTAAAAGTAGTAGGGATTTCAACAGACAGACGGACAGACAGACGGACATCGCTAAGTAGGTCGACTCAGTAGGTCATGCTGATCAAGAATATATATACTTTTCAATACCGGAGATGCTTCCTTCTGGGTATTACAAACGGCGTACCAAACAGAATATAACCCTTTCACTCTTAGTGTAGGGTATAAAAATAATAAAAAGGGAATAAAAAAATTAAGAATACAAATTTTATTTTTTTTAAATTTATTTAAACTTTCAAAAGAGATATATAAATTTGTATTTGAAATTAAAATCATTTTTAAACTAAATTTAATCAGATTTAAATAATAAAAAAAATAAAAAATTCAACAATTCTTAAGAAAATCTAAAAATATATATGTACATATATACAATATATTCTATGAAAAAAAATTATATGAAATATTTTTTTTAATTTTGCGGGATACTCGCGCAGAAGACGCATAGATGATCGTAGGGGTTTTGGGACTTTAATGAGGATATGTGGAAAGAGCTCTTGGTGTTATCAACAAGAAGGAGTAGTGAAGCAGAAGCCCAGCAGATTCGAATACTTTTTTTTGTCAAATATATATTGACTTCATGCTCAAATATAAGAAAATAATGTTCTCCCGCGAAACGACTTGTGGTTAAAAAAAAAAACAAAAATGAATTCGGTGCACCTACCCATATGGCAATATGGGTATCAAATGAATCGAAATTCTTCGGCGATTGAAAGTTTGTAGTTATTTTCAGGATTCGTATACCCTGGTGACCTATATACAACTTTGAATGGTAACCACACATATGTGTAGGGTATGTATAGTCGACTTAGACCGACTATAATTTTGATAATCCTAACTATCATAATAATATCTACTTTAATATTTCCCATATGATCTAACCTTCCCAACTGGTTTTTATTAATTTTTCTATGAAAGTATATATTTTTATATATATTTTTTTTAAGACAAATTTATTTTAAATAAAACAGTCTTTAATTTTATAAATTGGATGAAAATTGTTAAAGTTATTCGACTTTATTTAAAAAAAAAGTAGTTGAAAATAAAAATTTGAATCGACTAGAATACTTTAAATAACAGATCAAACAAGCCCATGCCGCCAGATTCTTAAACCTGCTTTCCCAAGGCACTCCTCCTCTCGATGATATATGCGCGCAGTGGACATACGATGACGAGAATAACTCCACCGATAGGGAAGACAGGAGCCCTTCTCATCAGCTCATCAGCAGAATATGGTAAGTAGAAAGCATGCCAGTAATTGGAACCTTAGTGTACTCTGCGCAATCCTTAAGAAGGAGGGCCCCACAATACGCACCAATTACCATGGGATAAGATTCTTTAATAACGCGTATGCAGTTCTATCGAGCGAATTATGTGAAAGATTGAAGCCCATCGTCAACAGACTGATTGGACCTTATCAATGCGGTTTCTGACCTGGAAAGCACACTCTATACGAGATTACGCCAAATCCAGGAATACACCGACACCCACCACCTTCTCGTCGACTACAAAGCCACAGTTTGATAAGAATTCGCCTATACGCCACCATGTCTGAGTTAAGTATACCTGCGAAATGCTCGGTTTTCTGATGATAGGGCACTCGAGAAGTCAGTGCAGCATTATCCAGTTTAAAGAGGGATCGCGTCGAATGGGCCTTATGGTAAACGAGTACAAGACGAAGCACCTGGTATCAACAAATAAAGAGTCGCGGCGTCATGGACACTACATCACTATCGACACAGACGAGCTAGCTTTGGGAGCGTTCGGGAAAAAGAAATCTATGGCCCGATATGCGTTAAAACCTAGCACAGAATGAGATGGAACGATGTATGAGCTCTACGCCGACATAAAGATCCTACGTTTGCTTGGACATGTCAAGTATATGGATGAAAGCGCAAAAAGGTGTTCAATTCCGTACCCAGCAGTGACGGATCAACAGGGGGCAGAATGGGGAGATCGCCCCCCCTAAGACGCCATGATTTTGTAAAACAGTTATGTTTTTTAAGAAATATTATTACAAACGTAGTCAATTTTATACTTCTCTGACTACTACTCTACGTTTACTATCAAAATATATCAAGAAAGCCCTACAACACAGTTGAAAAGTATCTGTAATTCATTATTTAAAAGTTGTCATCGGTTTTTTATTAGATTAGATAACACATATAGTGCAAAGTGTTTGAATTTAAAAATGGCACAAAAAGATACCATGAAGATACAGCGATATCGAATAATATACTTTAGAAATTACTCATTTTTTTGCTTCACCTTCGTTTGTTGAGGGTGTTTGTAAATGTGTGCAAATAAGTTATATCTGGCAATCCACTACTATTTTTGAGTTACTTGAAACTCGTTTTGCACGTAAACCATAAGCTAATTATAGAAAAATTAGGTCTCATTTAAATGTAATGAAATGCTTTTTATTGTGGTTTAGTCGTTTTTAAAACATATTACACAAACATATTAAGTCATTATTTTATATTAATAACACTACACTCGTCTACACTCATTATGATGCAGTAAGAGTTGCAGCAATTATTGGATGCATTTGTAGCGCTGATTCCGAAAATAGTTTTGTCAAATTGGCTATAGTTTTTGAGATATAGGCCATTTTTCAATTTCACATTATTTTGGTATTCTTTTATATTTAAAATTCCAACAAACAAAAATAATAGAAATGTCTTTTCGATATTCGTTCGTTCGTTATTTGGCCATTACAACCCATGATGGGTTTCGGCCGCAGCAATCACCCCTCGCCAGTCGCTTCTGCATTGCACGAGCTGGTCGCTCCACCGGATTCGGACGCCCTCTCCAACGTTGACCACCACTGGGTACAGAATTGAAAACCTTTTTTGTTGGAGTGCTTTCATCCATACGCTCGACTTGTCCAAGCCAGCGTAGGCGCTGGATCTTAATGCACCTGACTATGTCAATGTCGGCGTAGACCTCATACAGCTCGTCGTTCCATCTATCGGGTGTTGGGAAGCGGCATTGCCTCAGCGCCATAGAGGAGGACTGGCATGATGAGCGACTTATATAGCGTTATTTTGTCCGGGCTCTAATCCTCAATTGCCTACTGAGCCCAAAGTAACACCTGTTGGCAAGAGTTATGTTTCGGTTTATCTCCAGACTGACATTGTTTTCCTTGTTGATGCTGGTTCCTAGGTATACGAAGTCCTTCACAACTTCGAAGTTGTGGTTGTCAATATTGACGTGTTGTCCAGGACGCCGGGACTCTTTGTTTGTTGACACTAGGTACTTCGTCTTGTCCTCGTTCACCGTATGACCCATTCGACGCGATTCCCTCTCTAAACTGGAGAATGCTGCAGTGTCGGCTCGTACGCTCTGCCCAATGATGTCGATATCATCAGCGTACCCGTGCAGTATGGAACTCTTATTGAAGATAGTGCCATTGTGATGGAGTTGTGCAACTCTTACAATCTTCTCCATTATTAGGTTGAAGAAGTCACACGATAGGGAATCGCGTTGTTTAAAAACTCGACCGGTATTAAACGTATCGGTGAGGTTGTTTCCAATTCCCACTGAGCAACGTGTGTCGCTCAGGGTCATCCTACAAAGCCTTATAAGTTTCGCAGGTATACCGAACTCAGACATGGTGGCGTATAGGCGACTTCTTATCGGACTGTCGAAGGCAGCTTTGTAGTCGACGAAGAGGTGATGGGTGTCGATCTGCCTCTCTTCGGTCTTCTCCAGGATTTGGCGCAATGTGCAAATCGGTTCTATGGTGGACTTGCCAGGTCTGAAGCCGCACTGATAAGATCCAATCAGTCTGTTGACGATGGGCTTCAGTCTTTCACATAATACGCTCGTTAGAACTTTATACGCGATGTTGAGTAGACTTATCACACGGTAGTTGGCGCGTATCATGAAATCCCCCTACTTAAGGATTGGGCAGAGTATACTGAGATTTCATTCGCTAGACATGCTTTCTTCTGACCATATTCTGCTGATGAGCTGGTCCATGCTCGTCACCGGTTTTAAACAACTCAGCAGGCAGACCATCCGATCCTGCTTTGTTGTTGTTTGCAGCCTGTTGATGGCTGTGCAGACTTCTTCACGGTCAGGCGGCGGTATGTCTACGCCGTCGTCAGCAACTGAGGTTGTGAAGCTGCCTTCTCTATCAGCGGATGAGTTGTCATCATCGCCTGCTAGAAGATCAGAGAAGTGCTCTCTCCATAATCTCAGTGTACCCTGGACATCTGTTACTATATTCCCGTCATCGTCCTGACAGGAAGAGGGTCCGGTCTTTAAACCTCCGGTCAGGCGTCTTATCTTCTGAAAGAATTTCCGAGCCTCGTTCCTGTCGTTCTCGTTCTTTTCAATATTAGACGTATAAAATATCGCGCTATAATACAAAAATTTGAGTTAATGCATGAAAAGTAAAAAGTAAAAAAAATTCAAATTTCTTTAAAAAGTTCAAAAATGTTGGTAATAAAATACTTTATTACTTACAAACAATGTTAAAAAACATTTGTATGCGCTTTTATGTGGCGCCCAGTATCCTCTTTAAAACCTCATTTATGTAATAAAGTTTTTCATACATAACATTTTCATTTTTTTGCTTTAATTTATTAAGCTTGTCTATAAATAACAAGATAATGTAAATTAGAGCCTCTAAGTTACAATGTGCTGCACAAAAAATTTTAGTAAAAAAAAAATGTCCTGTATTCGCACATTGCAGATGAAGTTAAAAAACATTTTAAATCCATATTTTTTTTACCATCTAAATAAAGATGTTTTTGGATCGAAATAGACTTAAAAATTAGAGATTGAATCTTTTAATATCTACCCACCAAATGTTCAGTATTATTTAATTTTTTTTTTATTTTTTTTTCCGACTGAAATATTTTGTAGTAAACTCTAGCAGCCGCTGTAGCTCAGTGGTTAGTGCGTTGGACTGCGAGCCGAAAGGTCCCCGGTTCAAGCCTGGACTGGGGCTAACAACATCTTTTCGTAGAAACATTTTTCTATACCGCGCTACCTCTCGTCGATAAATGGCAAACCTACGAGAGTAAAACCATTGCCTATGAAAAGCTCTCACCCGCCGTTCGGATTCGGCAATAAACTGAAGGTCCCACCACTTTGAGTACAAATATAACACGCACAGCTCAAAATGGTGAGAGAGCTCGGCCGAAGTTCTATACAGGACTGTAGCGCCAAACTATTATTATATAACTCTAGCAGCACACTGTAACTTTTAGGCCCTATTACATTTTAAAATAAAAATAACATTTTCTTTATGTATATGTCAATCATCGAAGTAAGGGGTATACAAATATATATATATATATATATATATATATTTATATATATATATAATCGAGTTTTAGCTAATACAGCTAGCTTGCACTTTCACAGCATAATGCTGGAAAATATTTACCCACTAAATTAGTTGGGCTCGTGAACCACACATGCATTTGTTACATTATAGTTTAAATCTACATTTGAGTTGATTTTTTGACAGATTTATATTATACTGTGGACAATTATTAACTAAATTACACATTCGATTGAAGGGTGAGGCAGCTACATAATTAGTTCTACTATAAGGTACATAAAAAAGAACATCACGATGTCTGCTACTTCTACGATTATGGTTAAAACTAATATAGTTAAGAAGCTCGGGTGAATCAAGTCTACCGGTTATTAATTGATGTATGTAAATGATATCGGCAATCTGTCTGCGCTCGTCAAGAGTCTTTAAATTTAGTAGTTTCAGACGATCTACGTATGGAGGAAGATGTAAGTTATCCATCCAATTTAAACCCTTGAGAGCGAAACGTACGAAGTTTTTCTGTATCCTTTCGATTCGGTCATTATGTACCTTGTAGAAAGGAGACCATACTTGACTTGCATATTCTAATTGTGAACGAACCAGAGTGCAATATAGAGTCAAAGTTGTAAGGGGGCTATTAAATTTTTTAGCCCATCGTTTGATAAAACCAAGTAATGATGAGGCTTTTTTACATATATTTTCAATATGTAAATTAAACGATAAATTTGTATCGACAAACACACCAAGATCTTTCACCACGTGCACCCGATTTAAAATTTTCTCTTTTAGTGAATAGTTGTATTCTAGTTTATTTCTTTTGCGAGAAAATGTCATGGCTTGACACTTTTCTGGATTAAGAATCAAGTTATTCTTACAACACCACGTTTCAAATAATTTTAAGTCGGACTGAAGTATATGAACGTCCTTATCGTCATTTATTGATTTATATATTTTCATATCATCGGCAAAAATTAATAAATGCGAGTACTTAATGTTGTATATCACATCATTAATAGCCAGTATAAATAACAGTGGACCAAGATGACTACCCTGGGGTACCCCAGATGTTGCAATAAATGGCGAAGATAAATTATTTCTGAATCGTATTTGATATGACCGATCAGATAAATAGGATCCTATCCACTTAACAAAGAATTCGGGAAATCCCAGTACCTTTAGTTTGAATAAAATTAAGTTATGAGGAAGTTTATCGAAAGCTTTACTGAAATCTGTGTAAATGCAGTCGACTTGTTTTCCTGATTCTATTGAACTTATTGCAAATGAAGTGAAGTCTAATAGATTAGATACTGTGGATCTTCCGGTTACAAATCCGTGCTGACGTGTGGTAATTACATCTCTACAGTGGATTTTAACTTGATCATATACAATACGTTCAAACAATTTCGGTATTGATGACAATTTAGCGATTGGCCTATAGTTATTTACATCATTTTTACACCCCTTTTTAAAAATTGGGCTTATAAATGAGTTTTTCCAAAATATTGGGAAATTACTTTCATTTATTGATTTATTAAATATGGAACAAAGTGGTTTACATAACGAAGTACCACATTTCTTTATAACTGTTGCCGGGATACCGTCTGGTCCAGAACTAAAATCATCATCAATCGTCGAAATATATTGCAAAATCTGCTCCGGAGAAAATGATATAGAGACTAATGAAGTTTTAGGAGCAGAACGCATGTAATCAAAATAATTAACATCGGTTATAAAAGAATCATTAGAGAATGATTGTTTAAACAGGCTTGCAAATAGGCCACATATGACATTAGGGTCGCTAGTGAATCCATCATTATTTTTAAAAGAAGCAGGAAAACCATCGCTCTTTTTTTTAGTATTGATGAAACCCCAGAACTTTTTTGGATCTGATAAAATTTGTATCTTCATTTTATCAATATACTCAGTGTAAAGAATTTTAGATGTAGACTGGAATTCCAGTAACAATTTGTTGTATGTTTCTAGGTCACTTGGGTCTTGACTGCTGACATATCTATTCCATGCTCTATTCCTAGAGTTACGTAGCATCTTCAATTCCTTAGTGTACCAGGGATACGATGAGATCTTAGTGAACTTAAGGCTATATGGTACAGATTGTGCTATGCAGGAAAAGAGTTCATGGTAAAAATAGTTTATGGCAACATCAAGTTCATTATCATTAATATAGTCTGATATTAAATCAATTTTAGCAGACAACAATTCATTTAACAATGAAAAGTTGGCTTTTTTAAAATTAAATTCATAAGCCTTGTCTGCAGATTTACTATTAATGATATTCGCTCTATCAGATTGATAAAATATTGTTAGAGGCGGATGATATGCATCAATGTCCATTAGAACATTCGTCGAATTTGTAACTACAACATTGTTACTATCTGTAGTAAATACTAAGTCAAGTTGTCGTTCCAGACAATTAGTAATACAACTTACTTGTTGTAAGTCAGATGATATAGTGTCAACAAAAATCTGTTCTTGTCGAGATTTAGAGTTAGACGCACAGAAATATGTGTCGTCGTCAGAGTTATTCCATATTAAATCTGGTAAATTAAAATCACCTAAAAGTATGATATCATCAGAACTATTAAGCATTTCCAATACAAAATCTATGGACTTAGATATGGTCTCATAGACTTCTACGCTACTTTTCGGAGGAATGTAAGCGTTTAAGACATATACACAGGAATTGTGAAGTACAATCCTAACACAAATAAGCTCTAATGAAGCAGCAATTGGAATTTCTAATAAGGAACTTATTAAATTGTTCTTTATTGCTATTAATATTCCACCACCGACTGGAGATTTTTCGATGTCAAATCTATCTTTTCTAAAAACATTGAATGAATTATCAAATAATTCAACATTTGAAAAACTCTTATTTAGCCATGTTTCAGTTAACGCGATGATATCGTTCGCGAAATTCTGAGTAGATAAAAAGAGATCCCGAGTCTTTGAACGCAATCCCCTTACGTTTTGGTAGTAAAGGGAGATACGCTTAAGTTTTTTGGATTTTGGTGGTCTGCTTTAGTTGGTCTATTGTTTCGTTTGGTTTTGAATTCGGAAACAAGGATGTTATCAGTCCACAGATTTGAACTGATAACGGCCGCAGCATGTTCTTCCGCAATTGACAAAGTAAAAGATGCATGTGTTGGCCTGTTTCCGATTTTTTTACAAGAAATGTAAGTGTCAGTTGGCACGAGTTTATTCATTTTTATAAAATTGGAAACATTCTCCGTTGTTGTGTCAGGCATCAACCGAGATAAAAAAATTCTTTTTAATTTTGGGATTGCCTTTAACGTTGAACTAACTGGTGTCTTACTACTTGTGGTTGTTTTGGGCAGTGTAACTGCTATTAGTGGTGGACTAATAGAAGGAACAGAAGGGGTAACAGAAGTTGTTTGGGAACTACGTTTAGCCTTAGGAGGACTTAAAGATTTATTATTATATTTTCGTTTGCGTTTTTTTTCAACTTTTTTAGTTGAAGGTTCATTATCAGAGACTGATTCATTAATAATAGCTGTATTATCTTCAACACAGTCTGGCTTATTTGCGGTATCACTGATTTCTACTATTGAGCTAAATTCGTTTAACGAAATTAATATTTCACTGTAGTTTGAATTTAAAATACTAAGTTTTTCACCAAAGTTTTTAATTTTAACAAAAAAAACAGATGGAGAAAGGGGTCTACAAGTAGGACAGTACCACTGTAAACCTGAATGCACTGAACATAAAAATTCAGTGCATCCAATAGAAATATTAGCACATGTAGCGTGGTACAATTGACCACAGGGACCGGAACAGGAAAACATTGAGTTTAAAATGTTCTGACTTTTACATTTGTCCCTCAGTGAGCAGGCAGCGAAGTTTTCAACTGATAAGAAATCCATAGTATAAAACTATCGAAAAACACAAAGTTAAGAATTTAGTGCTAAAAAAATTAAAAGGTACGCAAGGGTTAATGCTACTGATTTTGAACACACTAACAACACAACAAGAGTTTAGCGTAAACAAATATAGCACAAAGAAGAATTGGAAAACACAAATAAACTAACAATAACAATTTACATGCAACAGAATTATTTTATGCAATTATTACAAAAAATGTGTGCAATTAGTTGAATAATTGCACATTAACTATTGGTTAAATCAATTGTTAGACAATAATGTAAAACAATGTACACTACACTTTATAAAATTTATATTACTTTGTTTTAATTTTTAAATAACACTGTTCTAATCACAAATGCATGCGCTAAAACAAAAACAACCGTCACCGACAAAGAAACGAAACCAACAATATATATATATATATATATATTTATATATATATATATATATATATATATATATATATATATATATATATATATATATATATATATATATATATATATATGTATATATATATATATATATATATATATATATATATATATATATATATACATATATATATATATATATATATATATATATATATATATATATATATATATATATATATATATATATATATATATATATATATATATATATATATATATAGTTGTATATTAAATAAAAACTAGTCTATGAGGCTTACTATTTTCGAATATTTTCACTTTAATTTATTATGTTTGAAGTACGTAAACATTCTTAAATTGCATACATATAACATGCTAATTTACGGCAAATACCATGAGAAGAATGTAATAATTTTTCAATATAAAAATATTTGTATTCCAGTTAGGTTGAGAAATATTCAATATATTTCAATACCCATTACTTCGATGATTGACATATACATAACCAAAATTTTATTTTTATTTTAAAATGTAATACGGCCTAAAAGTTACATTGTGCTGCTAGAGTTTACTACAAAATATTTCAGTCGGACAAAACAAATAAAAAACCAGTTGGGAAGGTTAGATCACATGGGAAATTTTAAAGTAGGTGTAATTATGATAGTTAGGATTATCAAAATTATAGTCGGTCTAAGCCGACTATAAATACCCTACACATATGTGTGTTTACCATTCAAAGTGATATATAGGTCACCAGCGTATACGAATCCTGAAAATAACTACAAACATTCAATCGCTGAAGAATTTCCATTCATTTGATACCCATATTTACAAATGGGTAGGTGTACCGAATTTCGATTTTTTTTTTTGTGAACCACAAGTCTTTTTGCCGGAAAACATTATTATAATGTATTTGAGCATGATATCAATATATATTTGACCAAAAAAGTTTACCTAAGCACGTATACATAAAAATTTATCTTTATATGTACATTTTATATGAGGTATTTGAGCATAAGTGGTCGGATCATTTTTTCGCACATACAGCGTAGGTATATAAGTAATCTAAGTTATAAGTTTCATTTATCTAGCTCTTCAATTTTAAAAGTAGTAGGGATTTTAACAGACAGACGGACAGACAGACAGACGGACATCGCTAAATCGACTCAGGAGGTCATGTTGATCAAGAATATATATACTTTTCCATACCGGAGATGCTTCCTTCTGGGTGTTACAAACGGCGTACCAAACTGAGTATACCCTTTCACTCTTAGTGTAGGGTATAAAAAATATATTACTGAACATTTTGGTGGGTGTTTTCAAATTCAAGGAGGATGCTCGAGCTTAAGATTTATGCAAAATTTAGGTAGATATTAAATGATTCAATCTCTAATTTTTAAGTCTATTTCGATCCAAAAACCACTTTATTTAGATGTTAACAAAAATATGGATTTAAAATGTTTTTTAACTTCATCTGCGTATACACGAGATTATTTTTTTTACTCAAATTTTTTGTGCAGCACATTGTAACTTTGAGGCTCTAATTTACATTATCTTGTTATTTATAGACAAGCTTATTAAATTAAGGCAAAAAAATGAAAATGTTATGTATGAAAAACTTTATTACATAAATATATATATATATATATATATATATATATATATTTATATATATATATATATATATATATACATATATATATATATATATATATATATATATATATATATATATATATATATATATATATATATATATATATATATATATATATATATATATATATATATATATGTATATATATATATATATATATATATATATATACATATATATATATATATATATATATATATAGTTGTATATTAAATAAAAACTAGTCTATGAGGCTTACTATTTTCGAATATTTTCACTTTAATTTATTATGTTTGAAGTACGTAAACATTCTTAAATTGCATACATATAACATGCTAATTTACGGCAAATACCATGAGAAGAATGTAATAATTTTTCAATATAAAAATATTTGTATTCCAGTTAGGTTGAGAAATATTCAATATATTTCAATACCCATTACTTCGATGATTGACATATACATAACCAAAATTTTATTTTTATTTTAAAATGTAATACGGCCTAAAAGTTACATTGTGCTGCTAGAGTTTACTACAAAATATTTCAGTCGGACAAAACAAATAAAAAACCAGTTGGGAAGGTTAGATCACATGGGAAATTTTAAAGTAGGTGTAATTATGATAGTTAGGATTATCAAAATTATAGTCGGTCTAAGCCGACTATAAATACCCTACACATATGTGTGTTTACCATTCAAAGTGATATATAGGTCACCAGCGTATACGAATCCTGAAAATAACTACAAACATTCAATCGCTGAAGAATTTCCATTCATTTGATACCCATATTTACAAATGGGTAGGTGTACCGAATTTCGATTTTTTTTTTTGTGAACCACAAGTCTTTTTGCCGGAAAACATTATTATAATGTATTTGAGCATGATATCAATATATATTTGACCAAAAAAGTTTACCTAAGCACGTATACATAAAAATTTATCTTTATATGTACATTTTATATGAGGTATTTGAGCATAAGTGGTCGGATCATTTTTTCGCACATACAGCGTAGGTATATAAGTAATCTAAGTTATAAGTTTCATTTATCTAGCTCTTCAATTTTAAAAGTAGTAGGGATTTTAACAGACAGACAGACGGACAGACAGACAGACGGACATCGCTAAATCGACTCAGGAGGTCATGTTGATCAAGAATATATATACTTTTCCATACCGGAGATGCTTCCTTCTGGGTGTTACAAACGGCGTACCAAACTGAGTATACCCTTTCACTCTTAGTGTAGGGTATAAAAAATATATTACTGAACATTTTGGTGGGTGTTTTCAAATTCAAGGAGGATGCTCGAGCTTAAGATTTATGCTAAATTTAGGTAGATATTAAATGATTCAATCTCTAATTTTTAAGTCTATTTCGATCCAAAAACCACTTTATTTAGATGTTAACAAAAATATGGATTTAAAATGTTTTTTAACTTCATCGGCGTATACACGAGATTATTTTTTTTACTCAAATTTTTTGTGCAGCACATTGTAACTTTGAGGCTCTAATTTACATTATCTTGTTATTTATAGACAAGCTTATTAAATTAAGGCAAAAAAATGAAAATGTTATGTATGAAAAACTTTATTACATAAATGAGGTTTTAAAGAGGATACTGGGCGCCACATAAAAGCATACAAATGTTTTTTTAACATTTTTTGTAAGTAATAAAGTATTTTAACACGAAAATTTTTAAACATTTTAAAGAAATTTGAATTTCTTTTACTTATATCTCGCAAAAAAAAAATTTCACGCATTAACTCAAATTTTTGTATTGTAGCGCGATATTTTTATACGTCTAATATTGAAAAGAACGAGAACGACAGGAACGAGGCTCGAAAATTCTTTCAGAAGATAAGACGCCTGACCGGAGGTTTATAGACCGGACCCTCTTCCTGTCAGGACAATGACGGGAATCTAGTAACAGATGTCCAGGGTACACTGATATTATGGAGAGATCACTTCTCTGATCTTCTAGCAGGCGATTATGACAACTCATCCGCTGATAGAGAAGGCAGCTTGACAACCCCAGTTGCTGACGACGGCGTTGACATACCGCTGCCTGGCCGTGAAGAGGTCTGCACAGCCATCAACAGGCTGAAAAACAACAAAGCCGCAGGATCGGATACTCTGCCCAATTCTTAAGGAGGGGGATCCCACGATAAGCGCCAACTACCGTGGGATAAGTCTCCTCAACATCGCGTATAAAGTTCTAACGAGCGTATTATGTGAAAGACTGAAGCCCATCGTCAACAGACTGATTGGATCTTATCAGTGCAGCTTCAGACCTGGCAAGTCCACCATAGAACCGATTTTCACATTGCGCCAAATCCTGGAAAAGACCAAAGAGAGGCAGATCGACACCCAACCACCTCTTCGTCGACTACAAAGCTGCCTTCGACAGTCCGATATGAAGTCGCCTATACGCCACCATGTCTGAGTTCGGTATACCTGCGAAACTTATAAGGCTTTGTAGGATGACCCTGAGCGACACACGTTGCTCAGTGGGAATTGGAAACAACCTCACCGATACGTTTAATACCGGTCGAGGTTTTAAACAAAGCGATTCCCTATCGTGTGACTTCTTCAACCTAATAATGGAGAAGATTGTAAGAGTTGCACAACTCCATCACAATGGCACTATCTTCAATAAGAGTTCCATACTGCACGGGTACGCTGATGATATCGACATCATTGGGCAGAGCGTACGAGCCGACACTGCAGCATTCTCCAGTTTAGAGAGGGAATCGCGTCGAATGGGTCTTACGGTGAACGAGGACAAGACGAAGTACCTAGTGTCAACAAACAAAGAGTCCTGGTGTCTTGGACAACACGTCACTATTGACATCCACAACTTCGAAGTTGTGAAGGACTTCGTATACCTAGGAACCAGCATCAGCAAGGAAAACAATGTCTGCCTGGAGATAAACCGAAGAATAACTCTTGCCAACAGGTGTTACTTTGGGCTCAGTAGGCAATTGAGGAGCAGAACCCTCTCTCGACGGACAAAAATTACGCTTTATAAGTCGCTCATCATGCCAGTCCTCCTCTATGGGGCTGAGGCATGGACGCTTGCCAACACCGATGATCGAGCTTTAGGAGCGTTCGAGAGAAAGATTCTTCGGAAAATCTATGGCCCGATATGCGTTGAAAACGAGTACAGAATCAGATGGAACGACGAGCGGTATGAGCTCTACGCCGACATTGACATAGTCAGGCGCATTAAGATCCAGCGCCTACGCTGGTTTGGACATGTCGAGCGTATGGATGAAAGCGCTCCAACAAAAAAGGTGTTCAATTCTGTACCCTGTGGTGGTCAACGTAGGAGAGGGCGTCCGAATCCGGTGGAGCGACCAGCTCGTGCAATGCAGAAGCGACTGGCGAGGGGTGATTGCTGCGGCCGAAACCCATCATGGGTTGTAATGGCCAAATAACGAACGAACGAATATCGAAAAGACATTTCTATTATTTTTGTTTGTTGGAATTTTAAATATAAAAGAAGACCAAAATAATGAGAAATTGAAAAATGGCCTATATCTCAAAAACTATAGCCAATTTGACAAAACTAATGCTATTTTCGAAATCAGCACTACAAATGCATCCAATATTTACTGCAACTCTTACTGCACCAAAATGAGTGTAGAGCAGTGCTATTAATATAAAATAATTTCTTATTATGTTTGTGTTAGATGTTTTAAAAACGACTAAACCACAATAAAAAGCATTTCATTACATATAAATGAGACCTAATTTTTCTATAATTAGCTTATGGTTTACGTGCAAAATGTTGAATTTCAACAAAATTATCCGAGTTTCAAGTAACTCAAGTAACCCGATTTAACTTATTTGCACACATTTGCCTTCAACAAACAAAGGTGAAGCAAAACCAGTTGGGAAGGTTCGATCACATGGGAAATTTTAAAGTAGGTTTTAGTATGATAGTTAGGACTATCAAAATTATAGTCGGTCTAAGACGACTATAAATACCCTACACATATGTGTGGTTACCATTAAAAGTGGTATATAGGTCACCAAGGTATACGAATCCTGAAATCAACTACAAACTTTCAATCGCTGAAGAATTTCCATTCATTTGATACCCATATTTACAAATGGGTAGGTGTACCGAATTTCACTTTTTTTTTTGGAACCACAAGTCGTTTCGCTGGAAACCATTATTTTCATGTATTTGTGCATGAGTCATATATATTTGACCAAAAAAAGTTTTCCTAAGCACGTATACAGTAAAATTGATCTGTAGATATAAATTTTATACGAGGTATTTGAACATAAGTGCTCGGTTCTCAGGTCACAATAGACCGATCTTGTTCAAACAGCTTAGATATATAAGTAATCTAAATCTAAAGTTTCATTGCTCTAGCTCTTCTATTTTTTCTGTAATCGTGATTTCAACAGACAGACAGACGGACAAACAGACAGACGGATATCGCTAAATCGACTCAGGAGGTCATGCTGATCAAAAATATATATACTTTTTCATAACGGAGATGCTTCCTTCTGGGTGTTACAAACGGCGTACCAAACTGAATATACCCTTTCACTTTTAGTGTAGGGTATAAAAATGAATTATTTCTAAAGTATATTATTCGATGTCGCTGTATCTTCATGGTATCTTTTTGTGCCATTTTTAAATTCAAACACTTTGCACTATATGTGTTATTCTATCTAATAAAAAACCGATGACAACTTTTAATTACAGATACTTTTCAACTGTGTTGTAGGGCTTTCTTTATATATTTTGATAGTAAACGTAGAGTCGTACTCAGAGAAGTATAAAATTTACTACGTTTGTAATAATATTTCTTAAAAAACATAAATGTTTGACAAAATCATGGCGTCTTAGGGGGGGCGGGGGTTGTCGATCGACCCCTTCTGCCCCCTGTGGATCCACCACTGCTGGGTACGGAATTGAACACCTTTTGCGCTTCCATCCATATACTTGACATGTCCAAGCAAACGTAGGATCTTAATGTCGGCGTAGAGCTCATACATCGTTCCATCTCATTCTGTGCTAGGTTTTAACAAATCTCGCTAGAAGTTGTGTGTGTCGATAGTGATGTAGTGTCCATGACGCCTCGAATCTTTATTTGTTGATACCAGGTGCTTCGTCTTGTACTCGTTTACCATAAGGCCCATTCGACGCGATCCCTCTTTAAACTGGATAATGCTGCACTGACTTCTCGAGTGCCCTATCATCAGAAAACCGAGCATTTCGCAGGTATACCTAACTCAGACATGGTGGCGTATAGGCGACTTCTTATCAAACTGTGGCTTTGTAGTCGACATGAAGGTGGTGGGTGTCGGTGTTTTCCTGGATTTGGCGTAATCTCGTCTAGAGTGTGCTTTCCAGGTCTGAAACCGCATTGATAAGGTCCAATCAG
Organism: Dryomyza anilis; assembly: GCA_951804985.1. NCBI lineage: Eukaryota > Metazoa > Arthropoda > Insecta > Diptera > Dryomyzidae > Dryomyza > Dryomyza anilis. The sequence continues at coordinate 23,454,319 of OX638135.1, forward strand.
TCTGTTGACGATGGGCTTCAATCTTTCACATAATTCGCTCGATAGAACTGCATACGCGTTATTAAAGAATCTTATCCCATGGTAATTGGTGCGTATTGTGGGGGGTTAGGATTATCAAAATTATAGTCGGTCTAATTCGACTATACATACCCTTCAAATATGTGTGGTTACCATTCAAAGTTGTATATAGGTCACCAGGGTATACGAATCCTATAAATAACAACAAACTTTCAATCGCTGAAGAATTTCCATTCATTTGATACCCATATTGACATATGGGTAGGTGCATCGAATTAATTTTTTTTTTGGGAACCACAAGTCGTTTCGCGGGAGAACATTATTTTCATATATTTGAGCTTGAAGTCAATATATATTTGACCAAAAAAAAAGTTTATCTGAACACGTATACAGTAAAATTTACCAGTAGATGTGTTTTGTATGATAAATTTGAACATAAGTGGTCGGTTCACAGGTCATATTGGACTGATCATGCCCATTTTCACTGACAGACAGCGTAGATATATAAGTAATCAAAATTAAGAGTTTCATTTATTTAGCTTTTCTAGTTTTTCTGTTATCATGTTATATGTATGCAATTTAAGAATGTTTACGTACATCAAACATAAAAAATTAAAGTAAAAATGTTCGAAAATAGTAGGCCTCATAGACTAGTTTTTATTTAATATATAAGTATATTTAACTATATATATATATATATATATATATATATTTATATATATATATATATATATATATATATATATATATATATATATATATATTATATAACCTGGTACCCAATAGTGGTCAACGTAGGAGAGTCCGATCAAGTCCAAGACAACCTGACAGCGCTTAGAGTGCAAAAGGTGAAATATATCGAAAATCGAATGACAAACCTTTTATTTTTGATTGATTCAAAAATGGATTCAAAATAGTATATAAGATAAATTTCCCACTTTGTAAAAAGTTTAATAACTTAGAATTTTCCATCGAATCTTATAAGTGAAACTGCATTTAACTCAAAATTGTATAGAAATATGTGTATTAGACTGATTCAAATTGGTATGATAAATATAGAACTATTTTTTTCTTACCCTGGATGAATTTCTGCTCAAACTTGAATTTTAAATTTAATTTGTATGGTATGCCACTTAAATATCCGAAATGCCAGATTAGCAACAGTGCTGCCAAATTTAATAAAATAGCACCGTTGGCGTACCCGATAATTAGATCTGTGTTTACTGCAATGGGAACACAGCTATTTTCTTATTTATCGTTAGATTCACAATGCTAAAAAAATGTTAAAAGAATGTACCAGGGCTGCGCAACGGGGTATTTTAGTTTTATTTTTTATTTTAAAACAATCTTATAAAGTGAAAACAATATTTTAATTTATTTGATTTTTGATTTTATTACTTTTATTTGTTTTTATTTATTTATTACTTTTTCACGATAATATAAATTATCAATTCATGAAATCTCAGATAAAATATGGCGATTAAATCGATGATCTTCTTATTAGTGATATCGAAGTTTAGTTGCTTTGCATTAATTAGACGGTGAAATGAATGTTCATCCTCTTAGATCTCTATTACATTGAAAATGAATTTGACGATGTCAATCTACTCTGACTTCTATTAAGAAGACAGGTGATGAACGCCATGAATTTTTTCAATCGACGCTGAATTCTATGACGTAGACAGGTGATGAATATGATGATCTCATTGATGATATCGACGTTTTAATTTCAAAATTATTATAATTATGATGATCTGATGTTGGCGATTTCAATTTAAGCTGACTTCTATTAAGAGGACAGGTGGTGTCGCAATGAATTGTTTCAATCTACGCTGAATTATATGACGAAGGCTGGAGATGAATCTTGTTCGAGTTGATGTCGATAGTCAAATCTCGACATTATTATAACGATTTGTGTTGTTTATGATTTCAATATACAATGCCTTCTTTTGTGATCTACTCAATGAATTCCAAAACATTAAACTTATTGTTTTAGAAGTCAGCATTTAAATTTTGAAATGATTTTGCAGATTTCAATGTACTTTAACATCAATAACGATGGCTGTATGATTGTTGCATTTATATGACAAAAATATGAGTTTACTTATTATATCGTAATCTTGTTGATATCGCTTGTTCATGATTATTACAATTAAAGCTCATTATGTCGATTTTATGTTGAATTTTTAATAATTATATTTGATAACCACAAATTGTTAATGGTAATTTATTTTAAGTCTGTGTTTTTCTGACGTAGAAAATTAGCATGATGAAAATTAATTCTAAATTGAATTAAATCCTGAAGAGATGTGTCCAGCTCTCTGAGTTGTTTGATGTATGTATACAGCAACTTTTGATAGCTAAGTTAATTAGAATAATTGATATCATTTAAAATTGATGAACTTGTTTATTATATTTTTGTCGAAATCAATGAGTGTTTAACGAAATTATGCTGATGGATTTATTAAACGATCAAGTAGATGTCAACGTTGATATCATCAAGATTTATGATAAGCTCTAAATTAAAATATATATACTATAGCTGGACCCGTGCACGACTCGTGCCAAGATTTTGTGTATTCAAAGATATGGAGCGATTTTATTAATATAAAAAACATTTTTATTATTTATATGAGGGGCCCGTGCTTAGCTGTTGAAGTTTTTTATTGGTTTTATAAATGTAGTAACCAAATAATAATTCTCCGCCTTAACAACTTTTCTCAAAGACAATTCTTTCTCAGACTGCGCTTCCCCTTAGAATACTTCCCCGTAGAACATTTCGCAGTAGAATTCTTCCCAGTAGAAATATTCTCCGTAAAATTCTTCCCCATAGAACGCTTTCCCGTAGAATTCTTCCCGTAGAATTCATTCCGGTAGAATTGTTCCCTGTAGAATTATTTTCCGTAGAATTTTTCCCCGTAGAGTTTTTCACAGTAGAAGTTTTGGTTTGGTGAGTTTCGGTGTGGTGAGTGTGGGTTTGGTGAGTTTTAGTGTGGTGAATTTTAGTGTGGTGAGTTTTAGTGTGGTGAATTTTATTGTGGTGAGTTTTATTGTCGTGAGTTTTAGTGTGGTGAATTTTTGTGTGGTGAATTTTATTGTATTGAGTTTTAATGTGGTGAGTTTTAGTGTGAAGAATTTTAGTTTGCTGAATTGTAGTGTGGTGAGTTTTAGTATGGTGAGTTTTTGTATGGTGAGTTTTAGCGTGGTGAGTTTTAATGTGGGGAATTTTGGTGTGGTGAGCTTAAAGAATTTTGGGTGGTTGTTAATCTGGTGTGAAATATTTCCCACATTCGGCGAAACCATTTAGAATGGTTTAAAATAACGCTGACCAAAATTTAATTAAATTTGCTATTCCAATTGCTGATATGTGTTATTTGGGAGGTGCCACACCCAGTCCACCAATCTTACCGAGATATAGCATATACTCTGCCAACGCCCAATATACATATTGTGGCAACATTTTATTCAATTCGGTTCAGCAGTTCTGACGTCTATTCGAAATTTAAAAATATATATATTCGACAAAAACAACAATGTTCACACGAGCTGCACTCGACCACTTTACAATCACTACTGAAGTGAAGTACCTCAGATGCGGCTCCCTTATATACTGCATGCATCAGTTCGACACGTTTCGACAAGCTTCGACTTGTTTCGAGAACCTTTTACTCGTTTCGTGAATGACGCATGCTATTGGCATCTCATTCGCACTCATGTGTTTTAATGCGCTGATCTTCCATCTCTTTCTCGCACATTGCCCAGTACGCTGAATGATCTTCCGTCTCTTTCTAACACATTGCCCAGTACGCTGAATTGGGGCAAATTACCTCTTTTCGTAACACTGCCCTCCACCTAAATCTGTTCGTCCCGAACAGATGTTAATCCTCTCTCTATATACGGCACCAACCTTTCTGAATGTACTACTTTCGTTTTTCGTCTGACGCCTGTAGTTTTCTGAATCCGATACACAATGTCATTTGTCCTTTTAATTATCCTGTACTGTCCTTCCCGGTGTGTTTGTAGTTTTGGATTTGTCAATTTCACTCGTGGCGGGCTACAAAGCTTGACCAGATCTCCTTCCTTAAATCCCTCAGAGTTTGCTCTCAAGTCGTATCGGGACTTCATCTTATCACTTGCAATTTGTATACTCTGCTTTAAAGACTGAAGCAACTCGTCTTGGTCTTCACTTTTCTTCTTGCCCAAAACAATTTTTAAAATCGGATTTTTCACATCCATGGCAGTACGTTAGCAATGTCCTCCTATGTTGCATTGATTCGTCTTACCGCAACTCCTGACGTCTTTGCTTTTTGCGGATACACATTGCTTACATCTGTGAATCCAGTAGGCTGCTGACTTCTTATATCCGACCCAATAGAAATGCTTCCTGACTTTTTCAATCGTTTTATTAATGCTCAAGTGACATCCATTGGTTCCACAATGCCATTTCAGTATTATGGCTTTTATTTTTGACTTGGGAACAACAATCAAATTTCGTGCAGATCTGCCATTTTCACTTTCCCACGCACGGTACAAACAACCATTTTGTAGCTTCAGGCTTTGCCACTGCGCCCAGTAAGCCCTGCTTATTGGACTGTTATATGCTAACTCTTTCCATAATTGTTTCCTTTGTTGTTCCTTGAACGTCCGAATTTTTGCGATGTCGGGGTCCATCTTTTGATCATTTCGTATTTGCTCTAGACTCCATTGATCATCTGGCACGACACCCAATGAACGAATGTGAATTATGTTCGTTTTTTCATCTTCTCTCCGGCATTCTCCGGATTCCATTGTACACACTCGTGCCGACACAGTGTCCGAATTTCCAAGATGGCAACTGGTGTTATTCGTACTATCCTCAGATCTCTTTTCTGGTCTGTATCACTTTGGTGGTTGCACAATTACACATTTACGTTTTTCACGACAGTCGCGTGCCATATGCCCATATTTTCCACAATTGTAGCATTTACCTTTCAATTGTGTGTTTCCGTTGGCAACATAATGTTCGGATTTAACGCTGGCTTTGGACGCTCTACTTACTCCTTGATATAAATTTTCTCTCTCCTCATTTTGTACACGTGTTTCCGTTGCTGGTCGGCACAATGTAGACGCTATCTCCTGCGTAAGCGCTGTGGTGACCGTTTCCATAAATGTCACCTTTGGGTTAGTCATTGTTACCCGTTTTGTCTCAGGATCCCGTATGCCATAAACGAATGCATTTATCTTGCACATTTCCAAGAAATCACAGGCTGAATCGGAATACGCCAAATGTGCAAGTCTCTCAACATCCGCAGCATATTCCAGCAACGATTCGCAATTATTTTGCCTTCGGAACTTCAGCTGTATTCTGTAAATAGGTGCCATGTGGTCACTGCCGTATTTTCGTTGCAATGCACCCATGACCGCTGAATAACTGTTTATGTCACTTTTTGGAACTGTCTGCAAAACTTCGGCTGCTCATCCTTTCAGTGCCACAATAAGCGCTGCTGCCATGTCTTCATTGTTCCATCGATTACTTACAGCCGTGGTCTCAAATTGCAGCTTGAAAATGTTGAACGCTGTGGTTCCATCGTAAATCGACGATTTTAGCCTCGTACCACTAAGAACATGCTGTGTAGGTCCACTTAGCTGTAACGCACCGAAATCTTCTTGCATTTTCTGGAAGTTTTTGTCGATGCCATTTCCCAATTTTTCAAATTTGCCTTCCATGTCATTTACATGTGCCTCAAGTTCGTTTACTTTGCCATGGAGTGTATTAGAAACTTCCAGAAGCTGCTGGAGTGTTCCTGCATCTGTTCTTCCACTTTTACTTGATGTTGGTTGGAATTTTCTTGAAGTTTCTCCATTTAATTTGAAGCTGATTTGAATTTTCTAGAAGTTCCGTTTTAAGTTGATTGGAATTTTCTTGGAGCTTCTGTTCCATTTTGTTGGAATTTTCTTGGAGCTTCTGTTCCATTTTGTTGGAATTTTCTAGAAATTGTTTTGAGCCATTATCTGAAATTGTCGTTGCATAGCTCCGATCAACTGACTCATATCAAAAACTTGGGTCTGTACTATCTCCTCTGTGTCCAGATTTTTCGATGACGGTGCTGCAACTTCCACTTCAAAATTGTGCATCGTAAGATCAATTCCCTGCGCCTCCAATTCGTCCATGAGGCGCTTTTGCAGCTCTACTTTCGTACCAGCAGTTGGAAGATTACGAATCGACAACTACTTCTTTAGCTGGTCGACTTTAAGTTGTTAAAATTTAACCATTTTGTATCACAATCCCACTTCTGACACCAATGTTACGAAAATTCAGTCCACGGAAAACTGTTCTACGAGTTCGTATCGCTGGATTCTGTACAAAATAAAAACACTCTTATGTTTGGTTTAAATTATAACAATTAACTTTATTAATTCACTTTAATAAACAACTTAACTAATAACAAATTCTAACAACTGATGCATGTCCACAATTTAACTTGACATTTATCACACGAGCTGCACTCGTCCACTTTACAATCACTACTGAAGTGAAGTACCTCAGATGCGGCTCCCTTATATACTGCATGCATCAGTTCGACACGTTTCGACAAGCTTCGACTTGTTTCGAGAACCTTTTACTCGTTTCGTGAATGACGCATGCTATTGGCATCTCATTCGCACTCATGTGTTTTAATGCGCTGATCTTCCATCTCTTTCTCGCACATTGCCCAGTACGCTGAATGATCTTCCGTCTCTTTCTAACACATTGCTTAGTGCGCTGAATTGTCTTGCGTCTCATTTATTATTGTTGAATGATTGCACAGTGGGGCAAATTACCTCTTTTCGTAACAATACGTTAAAAAATTATTGAAAAATTTTACTTTTGAAAAAAAAACATTTTTTTTTTCAATACAAAAAATATGTAAAAATGTAGAAAATTCATATTTAAAATACGATGTGATCAAAATACCATCTTGAAATTTGGCAAGAACATTTATATTAAATCAACCAAAATATGCGATTTTTTTTTGCAGAATTTTAAAAAGGGTCCTTTTTAAGGATATCAATTTTTAAGTGCAAGGATAATTACCACGGGCCTCATGTTCAAGTCTAGATGTTACAACTTAATTGTTATAAAAGTTTGTTCTATAACGAGCCATCAACGGAGTTTCTACCATTTCTACTTTAAGAGATATTGATATATGAACAACCATAGAATATATCAAATCACGTCATAAAAGTGATAAAAGCGCAAAAACAGTTGCAAAGTCGATTTATGAACATTTTATTCTACTGTACCGTCCAAAGAAAACGTTCATTACGGACAGAGGTACAGAATACAAAAACGAAATAATATCTGTAATCTGTAAATATTCAAAAATGAACAATATAACATCAAAAGCATACCACCACCAAACACTCGGTACTATTGAGCGCAGTCAACGAACATTCAATGAATATGTACGCTCATACATATCCTAAATACACATTGAAGCACTTTATATGTCATGTTTTTATGGTAGGTTGACGTCGAAACAGACAGATCACAACAATTTTTAGTAAAACTTTTTGTTTTTCAAAGTTAAGAAAAAAATAAAAGAAAAATTCTTACCACAATTCAAAGTGGAATGATCTTTGTTCAATGTCAAGAATTTATGTAAGTTTTTTCAGAATTTTGAAAAGGCAGTTTTTTGATGCTGTGGTGCAAAAATCGTGTTTTAAGAGATTGCTAAGGGGGTGAAGGAGGAGCGATAGAAAACTGAAACATTAAATTTAAACTTCAATAATAACAACATATAAAAATATGAAACAAATCGAAGGTCAGGGTCAAAGCTCGTTGAATTGACGTGGAATGCCCCATATATATTATACGGCTCATAGAGTAAACCATAGAGTAACCTTATAAATTAAGAACAAACCAATGATGATAATAAAGTCATGGAGCCCACATCGCTGTGTGCTCTCTTTAAAAAAGCCAAGATTGTTTTAATTTAATTAATAACCGAATAAAATACTACAGCTTTATCTATTTTGTTCTTGGAGTTGATTGTGCTTTTTGTCGAATTGCCTCTATACAAGTGACAATAACAAAACAAATAATATTTAAGCTGGTCTTGTATTTTAATGCTATATAAAATAAAATATTTTTTGTCGTATCTCATAATTTTTTAAAAACCGTTTTAAAACAGGTATTAAACCGTTTATATCGATTTTAGATATCGGTATATTTCTGATTTTCATATAACGGTTTCAGTTTTAAAAATTAAACGGTTTTAAATTGATATCGGTTTCGGTTAGGGTTTCAATTCTTGAAGAATACTAATTCTCCAATTCTGAAAATATCATTACTTCATATTTAAAATATGCTTATCCATATTGCATACTCGGTTTTTCTATTACGTAATGTTTTAGAGAAAAATTCGGTTAAAAACGGTTATTTTTCAGTAAATTGTATGTAAAATGTACCAGAATATTATATTTTAACAGTTTTTGACGGAAACTGGGTTAATAGAGCATATTTTAAAAATGAGAACTGATACAAAAAAGTTAGTGATTTTCATTATTAGTTTGAACTATTTTCAGCACAATAATATATATTATAGAAACACAGCTAATGATATATATCATTAGCTGTGTTCCGGTGGCATGTGATCTAGAGACATAGCTTTATTTTCTATACAAAATATCAACAAACAATTTGAACCTGCTCAATAGCTGGTTTAATACAGTTCAATCGAATGCTGCCAAGTTTTGTTTTCAATAAATAGTTGGCAACATTAATAAATTTGACACAACTTAAATTATTTTCATTTTGTTGTTTGATTTTTTTTTTTGTAGAAATATCGATTTCCTAAATAAAATGAGGTTTCGACCCCCTTTTGGGGGTCATGGACCACCGAGAGTACCATTCGATTTCCCACGATGTCTGCAACCGATTTCTGCAATAATTTATTTTTTCGGTCTTTTTATCACTTTCCGCCCACTTTTGCCCACCCACTTTTGTCCACTCACATTTTTCCACCCAATTCCGATCAAATGAACAATCGTCAATCGAACGAACGAGCTACTCGGGTAGCTCGAACAACGAACGAGCAATCGAGCTACTCGAACAAACGTGCTACTCGAGTAGCTCGAACATTTAATACTCGGGTTTTTCGAGTATTTGAACTACCCGGGTAGCTCGAAAAACCTGGCTAACCGGGTAATCGAGAGCTCTGTTGTGCATACTGACGAATGCAGTGCTCATGGTAAAGCAGTTCTGCCCAAATTTTAAAGATTCACAATGCTAAAAAAAACGTTCAAAAATAGTCTAAAAAAAATTCAAAAGTTAACATTAAAATATTTAAATACTAATCGGAATAATAGTATTTATCGGTATATTGTAATTAGTCTTGACAATTGAAAAAAAAATGTTTACAGTTTTTTTGGAAAGCTGGTTGTGTGCGGCTGAAAAGGGCCTTAAAAGTCGAGAGCAATTTTCTTAAAAACGTTACGTAATAGAAAAAACAGAGTATGATCAGTCAGCAACCTCTAATTATATATAATTGGGATGTCCATGGCATTTTTGTTTGATCTCATTTTGTTTAGTTGTATTGTTAAAAGAACACTTGAATAGTTTTTTTTAGCAATAAAAAAAAACTTGGAAGTATCTATTAAGTAATTAATTGGTATATATATTTTGAATTTAAAAATTGAATAACATCCTTTTCAACAGGAGATGAGTCTTATCGTTTTAAACGATTCCCCTACGGACTTATAAGTGCTCCCAATTCCTTCCAACGCATGATGACCATAGCGTTCTCTGGTTTAAAACCATCACAGGCATTTTTGTGCATGTTCTGATTTAGTAGTACTAGGATGTTCAGAGAAACACATTTTAAATAATTTAACTGACGTTTTTGAACTATGGCAAAATACAACTTAAAAATTCATCCTGACAAATGCTCGTTTTTTATGCACGAGGTCACAAAAAATACACTATGATAAAATTAGTAAGGAATTAGGAATACAAATAGGAGACCTGGTACTTCTAAAAAATGAAACAGGTCATAAGCTAGATTTGAAATATTTAGGACCTTTTAAAGTTATAGATATAGAAAAGAATAATAACGTTAAAATAAGGACTAATAATAAACCAGTTGGAAAATTTTAAATTTGGTGTTATTATGATTATCAAAATTATAGTTGGTCTAAGCCGACTATAAATACCCTACACATATGTGTGGTTACCATTCAAAGTGATATATTGGTCACCAGAATATACGAATCTTGAAAATAATTACAAAATTTCAATCGCTGTAGAATTTCCATTCATTTGATACTCATATATAAAGTACTAAAAGTTGAACGTTTTTTTGATCAAATTTTCCAGAAAATTTGACTTTGATTTGTAATATCTTCTGAACTATTTAAGATAGCGGATTGGTTTTTAGGGTGGTTTGGTACATACTTTTACGCACGTTAATTCGTGTATAGACCATTTAATGGTATTTAAGAATGTAATGCTCAAAAAAAGACTATTTTGGAAAAAAAGCTATGTTTTCGCATTTGTTACCACTAATTATGACCCTTAGCGGTGGACAAATTATGTGAAATTTTTATGGGTTATTTTAGTGGCTAAAGTTATTGGTTTTAGCAAACAAAAAAAAAAGAAAAAAAAGTTTTTTTCAAAAAACCGTACAAAAAAATTGAAACCGCGATATATTAAAAAAACCTGCCTACGATTTTTTTTATTTTAGTCTTAAAATACTTAGGGGAGATGTCCGAAACATATTCTTAAAACATTTAGTTCTCCCACGACTTTTGGGTTGAAAGTGTTTCAGGCTAGGCGTGCATATTTACGAATGGGTAGTTGTACCGAATTTCGACATTTTTTATGGGAACCACAAGTCGTATCGGAGGAAAACATTATTTTCATGTATTTGATCATGACTTCAATATTATATGAGGTATTTGAATATAAAAGGTCAGATCACAGGTCACAATCACAGGTCGCACATACAGCGTAGGTATATCAGTAATCTAAATTATTTTCAGTTATCTAACTCTTCAATTGTTTAAGTAGTAGGGATTTCAACAGACAGACGGATAGACGGACAGACTGACAGACGGACATCGCTAAATCGAATCAGGAGGTCATACTGATCAAGAGGGGAGGAATGTTGTGAATTAGCGCATACATTTTTCTTTTCTTTATGGTTCTTCACTATTCATTCAGTTTTGGATGTTTCTGTACATATGTTGAGCGCATCATGTTTATATATCATGTTGTACAGCAATATGTTCATAGCATTGTCCCAACGCTTCACTTTGGCAACAGTAATAATAATTTGGCAAAGCGCTAAGCTTTGCGTAGAACACTCCTCTTTCAAGTTAGCTTCTACAGTTAACAAAAGCTTGCGATAATTCGGCAAAGCACTAAAGCTTTACTTAGACCACACCTCTTGCAATATAATTTATCATTGCATGATTAGGGGACTACGTTAAAATAAGCAGAGCAGCGTTTGCCAACAATTTTGATATTTCGCGATTGGATTACAAACTGAGATTACAACCAATAGAAATATTAATTTAAAATAATACAGAAAGTAAAAAAAAGTACTACGAAATATTACTTAAAATAAAATAATCTATATATATAAAAATGAAATGTCCTGTGTGTGCCAGAGCATCACGAGAGAACGATCTGATGGATGTGCCTGATTCTTTTTGTATTTTATTCGTGTCAATGCTAGAGTGGTTTAGGAAAAAAGAAAAGTCGGAAAAACTTCAAAGAAACGCCGGAAAATCGAAAAAAATCTAAATTTGACACTAGGAACTTGAAATTTGGACAGGGTGTTAATTTCCCGACGTGAGAGCGCACTACGAAGGGATTTTTGAAATTTTCCTATCTTAGGAGACAAATGGGCGTGGAAAAAATAACATTTTAATTCAAAATATCTGTATAAGATAGCCACAGTTATGAAATTGGGCTCAGTTATGTATTTTATTGTTGTTTATATTTTTGCTAAATGTGGGCGGAATTCGATAAAGGGGCGTGACACTTCCCATAAAAATGCTATAACTCCTGACTAGAGTTATGAAAATTGAAACAAAGGTTCATATTAAAAAGTAGAATCGTCACGTAAAATTTGGCCTGGATAGTATAAAGGGGCGTGGGAAAGATAACAAAAACATTAACAATGCTATAACTCCTGACATACTAAGATTAGAGTTATAAAAATCAAATGTTCATATTTAAAACTCCGATCATCACGTAAAACATGGACGGGATTGAACAATGGGGCGTAGCACCTCCCATACAAAAAAAAACTTAAAATTGCTATTACTCTTCAACCTACTAAAAGCATAGTTAAAAAAATCGAAACAAAATATTATATTAAACATTGTTATCGTCACATAGAATCAGTGCTGGAAAAAAATCCGGATACTTTGTGGAAAAAATTCACCGTTAGCCCATTTCTTTTGTATACTGAATTAGTCATATAGACGAGAAAATGAAACGTGCATAATCAAATCTATTTTTAATGTCCTCTTTATAACACGAAAACTCTTCATAACCTATTAGATTCAATAAATATCTACCGCTTTAAAAATTGGCATATAATTGACTTGAATTAAATCCATGGTTTAGGCGACTACATCATTAAATTATTTGGATCTACATAAAGGCCTAAGTTGGGTAATATGTATGTTTGCTATGTTGGCTAATATAATATATGAATCATTACCATCTTCACCAGAGATTTAATCCAGCAGTGGTTCAAATAATTATTTTCGATTTGGTAGTTTATAACAAATTCTTAAATTTTCAAAACATAAATTGTACCCTGAAAACCACAAATATATTTCCTAAGTTATAATTCGAAAAATGTTCAACAATCAATAAAATAAAAAAAAAATCCAAAAATCTTGGATTTTTTAAGTGATTAAATCCAAAAAAACCCGTATGGATTTTTTTGGGAGTGGATTTAATAACCATGTTGAATGTGATCAAGATTGGAAAATGGGGCATGGCACTATTATCAATGTGGGCGGGAAAAAAGCGACGTAGGCAAGCAATAAAAAGGGAAAAGGGCCGTATATATATCCACACTTTATAAACGATATAGTTTTACAATTACAAAAACTTATCACGGGCGAAGCTGTGAACGGATCCATCTAGTATATAATAAAAATATGACAATAAATAGAAGAAAATACACACTGCGAATCCGAACTCCAGACCCTCCAGTGTATAATAAAATAATTCATACTATTAGTATGTAAAACACTATAAAATCAAACAAATATTTATATTCAAAACGTATCAGTTTTTCGCAGCACTGAATGCTGGTGATAAAAATAATAAATTTGTATATCAAATTAAATGGAAATTAAAATGCGATCAAAAAATCAGTATATAATAATTTATGAAATTATAATTTACAAAATAATTTATAAATTATTAAATGAAAAATACAATATAAAATATTTAAATCAAAATATGAAACATTAATTATTATTCAAAATGTATATAAAAAAAATATGTCATAAGTAAAGGTAAATAAAGGACAAATATACCACGAAACAAATTAAGAAATAGTAAATTACACTGTCGACAATCAAAATGGGTACTGAAAATATTTGGAAACTTGTACGTGCTTTTCTGGAACGGATTCACCATTATTAAAAACAGAAATTTACAGATTTATTGAAGGTTGTAAAGCTGCGAAGCTTGGAATTCAAGATTCAGAGAATAATGTATTTATTAAATGCGTTAGGTTACGATTGAATGGGGATGCTTATGACTTAGTAAGGTCAAGAAATTTCGAAAAAATAGAAGATTTATACGATTTGCTAAAAAATACATACTTAGAAGTAGTTTCCTTAGATTCAGTACTACAAAAGTTTAGACAAACATATCAAAATAGTGGAGAAGAGTTGAGGCATTGGAGATCGCTAGTAAAAAGTACAGAAAAAACATAGGTATAGAAGACGTGTTCAGATTAGAGTTGATGGATTCAGTTCTGACTTCTTTCAAAGTTGGAGTTCGGGATCCAACAATAAAAATTATAATGTTTGGTAGCAAGTCAAACACATTAGATGCGTTGTTAGATGAAGCTCTAAATGTGGAAGCTCTTATGCAGCGAGAACCATGGTCGAAACAGGACAATTATAATTTTAAGGAAGAAACTTTTTCAAAAAGCAATGAGCAAAGCAAAACATTAGCAGATGAATTTAGAACAAGGAATTAATAATGATGATATAAATTCCGAAATAGGGAGAACATTTCCAATATGTTCCTTTTGTAAAAAATCAGGACATAGGGAAGATTGCTGGAATGGGAAAAATATGCCTTTCTGCAAAGAGTGTCAAACTTATAGACACGAATCTACTTGGAAATGTGGAAATAATAAAATGAAAAATATGAATACACCTGCAAATTATACACAACAAGGTGATAATAATAATCAAATGAAAAATAATACAAGTAATATGAAATGCTCATGGTATAATAGAAAAGGGCATACAATAACTAATTGTTATGCGGAAGAAAATATATAATCAGCTACAGGTAATATAGATAGGCCGGAAGTTGTAGAAGTTTGTAGTATAACACTACAAAAAAACGAAATAGAGAGTATAAGTAATTAAGAAAATAAAAAACAAAAAGTGAAGATACATATTAATGAAGATAGAAATCTTCCAACAAAAACATATAATGAACTAAATAATAATACACTGCTTGACGCGAATAATGAACAGAACATAGGAATTAAGGAAATTAAAAATAAACAAATTATAAAGAAAGCAAATAAAGTAAAGAAAGTAAAACCAATTGAATCGGAAGTTAAAATTTTAAAATCAAGAATAATAAAATCAAAAGTAAATCAAATAAAAAGAAAGTTGTATTTAACTGCCCTGAAAATTTGGGTATTGTAGATCAAACGTCTGGCAAGACTGTGGATACATTCCGTACAGGCAAAAAATGGAACACTTACTTTTTTAGTGGATTCTGAAGCCTGATTAAAGAAAATAGGATGGCACATTTGCCGAATTTTAATACAAATATTCAGAAAGATCTGAGTGGTACTTTTGGTGGATGCGTTAGAACCTTAGACTCCACTAAGATTCAGCACACAAACATAGAAAACCTGAGTTTAACGCTACACGTTGTGTCACTTGAACAAGGGGTACCAGCAGATGGAATAGTCGGGCGTGACAACCTCTGGAACAGATCTATAACAAGGATTGAAACCTAAGCGAATAACGGTTTCGATTTCGGTTTCGGTTTTTTCCGTGTTTCGGTTACGGTTTCGGTTTTAGGTTTTTATTACGATACGGTTTCGGTATACCGGTTCCAAGTTACGGTTTCGGTTTTGATTTCGGTTTTTGTATAAAATTTCTTTTTTTTCCATAATTTTCAAATAATTTAACATTGTTTATATTGTGTTAAGTTATGTTCAAATTGTTATATTGGGGTAAAGTGGGAAACGTAATTTAACAATGTTTGTTGTTATTTTAGTGAAAATATTGTGTTATATGAATTATTTAATTGATTTCGCCAAGAAAAAATTCAATCGTGACCACAAGTCAATGAAAAGTAACATTTTGACTTCACCTGAGATATGATCTGAATTGCAGAGGAGAGCCGAGAAGCGAATCTCAAATAAAAGCAAGAAGAATATATCGGTAAATGTTCTTAAACTTCATCAAAAGAAGAAGAATTATGTAAAATTTCCATCCATAAAACCAAAGAAATTAAATTTCAACAATTCAGTGAACTGCAATATTTGCAAATAAATATCTGCCTTTATACTTGAAATGTTCGAACTTGCACTTTATTTTCCGTATTAGTTACTAATTTTTTCTTATATCACCATTGTTTTTTGTAACCTTATTATAAGTATCCTTAATATATATGTCCGAAATTTAGGTGTTTTGAAAAAATCATTCAAAAATCAATCAAACTCAGACTTATAAATGGTATTCTATTGAATAGATCCTTTAAAAGAATGTAAAAATTATTCAAATGAACTTTTCAAAACTTGTCCCACTTTATTTTATTAATACAATAAATAAAAAAACAATATAATTCAAAACTTAATCATTTTTTAACAAAAAAAATTGTGCTTGGAGTTGCTGATGTTTTGTTGTTAATTCGATTTACCGCTACACAAATGAATGAAAAAAAAACAAATTTTAGACCAAAGACTGTTATTTGGAAGCAATAGCTGTGTTTTTTGTCATAATTTAAATTTGAGCCGGAACAAATTTTGTATCCAAAACAAAAACAATTTGAGATAGATAAATCTATCTAGCTCAAATTTGTTTTTATTTTGCGTATAAAATTTGTTCCAGCTCAAATTTAAATTATGAAAAAACACGGCTAATGTTTCTCAAAAAACAACATGTGAATTTTTGTACAACAAAAAAAAATTATTTTGGGAACTCAAAATTTTATTAAATGACATTTTAACATGCCTTGTACTTAAGATCTTCTATATAAAATAAAATATGTTTTCCTGTTTCTTTTTTAAAAACCGTTTTAAACCGGTATAAAACCGAAACCGTTTATTTCGGTTTTGGATATCGGTTTATTTCTGATTTTCGTATAACGGTTTCGGTTACGGTTTCGGTTTTAAAAATGAAACGGTTTTAAACGGATATCGGTTTCGGTTACGGTTTCAATCCTTGATCTATAATAAATGCGTTAAATAAAAAAATTACATTTTTTGATGAAGACAAAAATCACCTTGTTGCGTTTGCCAGTAGGTCTCTTAACGATGCGGAAACACGCTACTCTACTATAGAGAAAGAATTTTTGGCAATTGTAAGGACAACAAAAAATTTTAGGGAACATCTTTTGGGAAGACCATTTAAAATTTATACAGATCATCAGCCCCTAAAGGGTATAGCAAACTTAAAAGATCAGACATCACGTCTTGCGCGTTTCCGACACAAATTATCGGAATATGATTTCGAAATTCATTATAAACCGGGAAAAAGTAATTTAAACGCGGATGCGCTTAGCCGCATACCGAATAATACTGAAAAAGTAGTTGTAGTACAAACACGTTCGAAAACCATAAAAAGGGACAAGGAAGACGATTAGAAGCAGTCCGAATGCGATCCTGACGATTTGGTAACAAAGGAAAATGACAATATAATAATTTTAACTGAACCTCGGGACATAGAGACGTTGTTTTTACTCCAAGGTGGAGTAAAAACATTTTTAAGAATTCGACAACAGTACCGACGGAAGGGTATGCAGAAGCAAATAAAGGATTATGTGAAAAATTGTTCAAAATGCCAGATAAACAAGAGTTCAAGGCTGACGAAGGTGCCAATGGTTCTAACTTATACGCCAGTCAGACCCTTTGACAAAGTGTACATGGACCTGGTGGGTATTCTGCCTGAAACCATTTCATGGAATAAATACATCTTAACGTTTCAGGACGATTTTTCTAAATTTATGTGCTGTGTGGCTATACCCGATGCGGAAGCCAACACCGTAGCAAAAGCATTGTTCAACGAAATAGTTACACGCCACAATATACCCAAAGTATTGGTAACAGACAATGGATCGAACTTCGTTTCCAAAATATTTTCGGATACATATAAATTGTTAGGAATTAAAAAATTACATATAACACCCTACCATCCACAGGCTAATGGGTCATTGGAACGAAGTCATCGTCCACTAACTGAATATTTATGTAGTTTTGCTAAAGAGGATGGGTCAAACTAGGACCAATGGTTAAATTCTGCAATGCATGTTCATAATAACACGGTATATATACGTTGTACGGGTTTGACTTCGACATGCCTACGAATTTAAAGCGTAAATATTCACCTTTATATAACGCAGAAGACTACAATAAGGTATTAAAGTACCAAATACAGCGATCACAGGAGATCGTCAGGAAAAATCAGTGTAGGGCCAAGGAGGTGTCGAAAAAACAATACGACAAGAACCTCAACCCTATACAATTCAAACCACACGACATGGTTTTAATGAAAAACCAAACTAGGAAGAATAAGTTATCGCCAAATTGGAAGGGACCCTACGTGGTCGTAGAGAGAAGTAGGCCAGTGACCACGATGATACTGATCAAAAACAAAGATTAGAAAATTCCCAATAATTTGTTAAAGGCATATCACAAATAGTGCATGCCGTTAAAACTAAAAATTATAACTCGTCATTTAGAGGAAAAAATAAATATAAATAGTTTAGGAAAACAGTAAGTAAAAAACAAAGGAAAAATTATAGTAATAAAAAAAGAAGATAGGACATATTAAAAACAATAATTTAGTAATAAAAAATATATATATATATATTTAACTATTTTACGAAAAGAACTTATAATTTTAAAATTAGTTAATCATCAATTGAGAAAAGAAATAAATTAAGCAAAGGTAACAAATTGCCTTGATAAAAAATTAAATGAAAATTCGTCATAAAAATGTCGTATTCAATGCGGATAACGCAAACCAACAATTGTCTTACTGACCTACATTAATAGCGCAAGCTATCAAAGGGTCATTCCCCCAAGTGTTTCATGCTGAAGCACATATGCAATTTGTACGAACGTATGTATATCATACACTAAGCAAGCGTTAATAATAATAATAATAATAGTGTGGCGCTACAGTCCTGTATAGAACTTCGGCCGAGCTCTCTCACCATTTTGAGCTGTGCGTGTTAAATTTTTACTCAAAGTGGTGGGACCTACAGTTTATTGCCGAATCCGAACGGCGGGTGAGAGCTTTTTCATAGGCAATGGTTTTACTCTCGTAGGTTTGCCATTTACTGACGAGAGGTAGCGCGGTATAGAAAAATGTTTCTATGAAAAGATGTTGTTAGCCCCAGTCCAGGCTTGAACCGGGGACCTTTCGGCTCGTAGTCCAACGCACTAACCACTGAGCTACCGCGGCAAGCGTTAATAGCTGACATATAATAGCTGACATGTTTAGAAAATAAATCGCAACTCTAATTATATTTATTTACATGCACAGAAATTATAGGTACTTTTGTATATTTATATAATTCAATTTGAATAAGTTTGAATATAACAAATAAATTTTAAATGAATTTGAAGAACTTACTTATAATAATTTAAATTTCTTAAAGAAGAAGAAAAATATCAGTTAGTATTAAAATTAAAAATAGATATATAGATATATAAATATTTAGTACAGTTAAAATTAAAAAAAAGGGAACAAAAAAAAAAATATTAGTAGAATAAATTAAATGTAAAAAAACAGGTAATAAATCAAAGCAAAGAATTTATAATTAAAAATAAAGCGATTAAATTATTTAGTGTAGTTGAAATAAAAAAATAAGTTTTAATAATTGAATTGAAAAAATAAAAAAAGGAAACATATAAGTGAAATAAATAAAATGAATAAAATATGTATATATATATATATATATATATATATATATATATATATATATATATATATATATATATATCTATATATCTATATATATATATATATATATATATATATATATATATATATATATATATAGATATTAAATATTAATTATACCCTACACCTATGAGGTACAGGGTATATTAAGTTTGTGCAGTTATGGTAACGCCCCTTAGGAGGCGTGTCCGGTATATGAAAAGTATATATATTCTTGATCAGCATAACTGCCCGAGTCCGTTTAGCCCTGTCCGTCTGTCTGTCTGTCCGTCTGTCCGTCTGTCTGTCTTGCTGTCTTGCTGTCTTGCTGTCTTGCTGTCTTGCTGTCTTGCTGTCTTGCTGTCTTGCTGTCTTGCTGTCTGACCGGATACAGAATAACTTGAAAAATACTTGTCAGAATGCGATGAACTTTTGTTTCAATATGTTTTAGCCAAAAAATGGTTCTGAGTTTTAAAATGAACCAAATCGGTAAACGGACACGCCCACCTTCCATACAAGTCACTTATATATAACTTTTTGGGAACCAATAACTCGAAAAGTATTAGATATATATTTATAAAATTTAAATTAAATTTATAAAATTTAAAAGGAATTTTTAAATTTTAAAGAAAAAAAAAGAGAAAAAATATAATAAGAGAAAATAATAAACATGAAAAAAAATGGGGAATTAAATTTAAAAAAAGGGTGAATACAAATTTTAATTAAAGAGAAGAAAAAAAATAAGAAAATATTAATTTCTTTTTTTTAATTTTTATAGAAAAAAAAAGATAAAAAAAATATATATGAAAAAAAAAATAATATGTAAAAAAATAAGGAGAACTAAAATTAAAAATAAGGAGGTATTAAAATGTTTATTTAAGAGAAAAAAAAGAAGAATATAAGAAGAGAAGAAAAATATATATATATAGAAAAAAAAGAAGAGGAAAAAAAATATAAATAACTATTAATTGAAAAAAAACGAGTTGGGAAAGTTAGGTCACATGGGTAAGTTCGGTCACATGGGGCGGATTTTTATAGTCGGTCGGGCCCGACTATGGAATACCCTACACCTTTGGTGGGGATATTAACCCTCAGAATATTATTCATATATCAGAAATTTACGTCTTATATCCCCATAAATTAAAAAAATTATATGAAGTGTAAAAAACTAAAAAAAATAAATTTAAAAAATGTAATTGGGCGGACCACGCCCATATTTAAAATTTTGAAAGGCTAATATTTCATAGATTTGAATTTAATAATTTACGGATCAAATTTCCACTATGAAAACCCGGGAAATAATGAAAAAAAAGTGAGCGGATCACGCCCATTTTTGGACCACATATTTTTAGGTGAATTCTAACAATACTTTTTAAATTTTATAACTATACCTTGAATACTTTTCGAGTTATTAGTTCCGAAAAAGTTATATAAAATTGACTTGTATGGGAGGTGGGCGTGTCCGTTGACCAATTTGGCTCATTTTCAAACTCAGTTCCTACTTTTGGATAAAATATATTGAGACGAAATTTCATCGCATTCTGATCAGTATTTCTTAAGTTATTCTGTATTCGGACAGCAAGACAGCAAGACAGCAAGACAACAAGACGGACAGACAGACAGACAGACAGACAGACAGACAGACGGACATGGCTAAACGGACTCGGGTAGTGATGCTGATCAAGAATATATATACTTTTCCATACCGGACACGCCTCCTAAGGGGCGTTACAATATATGCACAAAGTTAATATACCCTGTACCTCATAGGTGTAGGGTATAAAAATAAAAATTAAGGGTATTAAAAAAAAATTATACTTTTAATTTAAAAAAAAAAGAAAAAAAAAATATATATATATATATACATAAATAATTAATTCAACAATTTTTGAGAAGATTTAAAATAATAAATATATGTATATACAATATTTTTAATGTACTATATATTCTATTTACATATATATTTATAAAAAAAAAAAAAAAAAAAATTATATGAAATAATTTTTTTTTTTTTTAATTTTGCGCATTGAAGGGGGATTGAGTGCGCCACATTGAGTCCCTCCGCATATAAGACGACGATCTTAGCCATTGTTCTAAGAACATAATACACTAAAATTACACTAAAGCTAGTGATACACTAAATAACTGTGTTTCTAATAAGTTAAACACTTACAAAAAACATTTAATTTCAATGTTATTGCATACATAAACAACTATACATTACATGACACTTAGTTTAGATAAACTAATAACACACGAAATAGTAATAGTTCAAATAATGTACCATACTTTAATTCAAGTAATTTAAATATCTTAAGATCAATCCTTTTCTTGTGACGAATGTACATAAACCATTATATAATTTACGAAAATTATATTAAGTTTTGTACCACACCACACATTTGGAAGAGTTTAAAAACAAAATTAAATTCCTAGTTTCTAAAATCTTCATGTAAATTTAAAATATCCGAGTGCACAAAAAATTGTTATTTAAAATGACCAACAGCGCTGGATACTCAGAAGACGCATAGATAAT
This sequence comes from Dryomyza anilis, assembly GCA_951804985.1. Classification (NCBI taxonomy): domain Eukaryota; kingdom Metazoa; phylum Arthropoda; class Insecta; order Diptera; family Dryomyzidae; genus Dryomyza; species Dryomyza anilis. Next base: position 23,476,238 of record OX638135.1, read on the forward strand.
CGTTGGGATCTTGGGACTTTAATGTGGACATGTGGAAGGATCTCTGGGTGTTATCAACAAGAAAAAGAAGCGAAGCAGCGGTCCAGCAGATTCAAATAAAGTAAAGAAATACGAAGAAATTAAGCAGAGTGGCAGCATATTTGAAGACGTAGAAGGATGCACTAGTAGCAAACTTTTTGTTATACCAAGCACAAGTAGATTGCAGTGATTAAATTTTAATCATAAAACTACAACTGCCAGAAACAAGATGCAGAAAACAATATTCAATATTGATCTTGAAAATACATATAAAAAGTTAAATTATTATGTCTTCCATCGCACATAGAGAAAAAGCGATGCAGTAACGATTTTCTGATATCAACAATTCAGAAATCTATAAGCTACATAAAGTGACATAAACACCAAGATGTTTTCAAAATGTTTGACAAGATCGCAGAAAAGAACACTCATCAACCAAGTCAACGGGACCAAAACTCTCTTGACCGACTAAGAGTCTAGCGTATTAACATGTCGCCGTCTACTCGAGATAACACCATTAGCAAACTCCACAAGAACCATCGAAGCCCAACAGATCCAACACACTACATACAAAGAAACATTGAAGATGAACATCAAGCAAATCCGACCCAACACATGGAAGAGCAAGAGGAGAAATCTGGTCCAACAGTAGGGCATACTAAAGTCACTCATGTAATTATTTACACCTCTCTAACCCAAATATAAAATCAATATATTCATTTTAAAATACCAACAAACACACACACTCAATACACATGCAAAACACGTATAAGTAAAATAATTTGCACAAGTTTATCTATATAGATATATATATATATAATAATTATCATCCAATTACAAGAATTAAATCGGTTAGATTATCATTATAAGTATGAAAAAATATTACACAAGTATAAAATGAAAGATATTAAAAAAAAAAACAAATAATAAAAAAACAAAATAAAAAAAATAAAAAAATATATATATATTTATATATATATATATATATATATATATATATATATATATATATATATATATATATATATATATATATATATATATATATATACATATATATATATATATATATTATTATCATTATTGAATTAGCGCATACATTTTTCTTTTCTTTATGGTTCTTCACTATTCATTCAGTTTTGGATGTTTCTGTACAGATGTTGAGCGCATCATGTTTGTATATCATGTTGTACTCATGTTGTACAGCAACATGTTCATAGCATTGTCCCAACGCTTCACGTTGGCAACAGTAATAATAATTTGGCAAAGCGCTAAGCTTTGCGTAGAACACTCCTCTTTCAAGTTAGCTTCTACAGTTAACAAAAGCTTGCGATAATTCGGCAAAGCGCTAAAGCTTTACTTAGACCACACCTCTTGCAATATAATTTATCATTGCATGATTAGGGGACTACGTTAAAATAAGCAGAGCAGCGTTTGCCAACAATTTTGATATTTCGCAATTGGTGTCAGCCAAAAACTGCTAGTCGGACTTTCTTCAAAAGTCACGTACACCAAAATTTAGTGAAAGTGAAAACTCACTAGAACATAGTGAAAATAGAATTTAAGAAAAGCTTGCAACGAAGGTATCGTTAATATCTTTCGTTGCAATTTAAAAGATTGTAGTTTAACCAACTTCAAGTGAAGGCTCTAAAATAGTAAAAGTGTCTTTTCAATAGTAAATTTAATAAAAGTGTATTTTAGACTCATAAAATAAAAAAGTGTCTTTTGATTAATTAAATTGTAGAATAAATAAATGTAAAATAAATCAACTCTAATTTTACAACTCTAAAATTACAACAGTATAATTAATGGTAACAAGTGCGAAAAAATGTTTTTTTTCCAAAATAGTCCTCTTATGAGCAGTATATCCTTAAGTAATCCTTACACAAATTAACGTGTATAAAAATATTTACCAAACAAAAAAATAATCAATCAATTAATTTTAACAGTTGAAGAGATGTTACACTTCAAATACATATTCTAAGAAAATTGAGTATAAAATATTTTAAAATCTAAGTAAACCATAAATAATGAAGTAAATTTATTATTTCTTTATTGAAACGCATTTTATAACAATAAACTTTATTATCTACATGCTTGAATAAAAATCCGAATCCTCTAGTGGATATTTTCAAAGATATTGTATCCAGAAAATCACCCTTTGTATAATTTTATTTTTGATTTCACCCAATATTTTACTATTTACTAATAAGACGGTTTCTATAAAAATAAGTATGACACATCATTTTAAAGATAATTTTGTGTGCAATAATCCAAAAATGTTATTTTAAACCTTTTAAAATAAAATAACAAAAATTTCGACAGTTATAATTACTATAGCGAAAAAAGTCTACATTTTACGTGTTTGGCAAGCCATGAAATTGTAATGGTTAACTAAAAATTTATAATTTTAAAATCCATAACTTCAGTACGAGATTTTAAATTAAATAAAAAAAGAAAATCCTTGGGGTAATAATAATTTTATTTAAAATAGTCGTTATAAGTTCAGAAATGTCCTTTATTCTCTTTGCGCAACATTACCGTATCAATTTTTTTTGGGTTTTAAAAGTTTCTTCTCAGTTTTAGAGGGCCTAGTTTCAGAAAGTGGACGCGGTGCTTAACATATTATGATTATTGGTTTTTAAAGAGAAAATTAATAAAAACCAGTTGGGAAGGTTAGATTACATAGAAAATTTAAATTTGGTGTTATTATGATAGTTAGAATTATCAAAATTATAGTCGGTCTAAGTCGACTATAAATACCCTACACATATGTGTGGTTACCATTCAAAGTGGTATATTGGTCACCAGTGTATTCGAATCCTGAAAATAACTACAAACTTTCCATCCCTGAAGAAATGTCTTTCATTTGATACCCATATTTACAATGGGTAGGTGTACCGAATTTCGATTTTTTTTTGGGAACAACAAGTCATTTCGTGGAAAAACATTTTTCATTTATTTGAGCATAATGTCAATATATATTTGACCAAAAAAGTTTACATAAGCACGTATACAGTAAAATTGATTCGTAGATGTAAATTTTATTTGAGGTATTTGAACATAAGTGGTCGGTTCTCAGGTCACAATAGACCGATTATGCCAATTTTTCAGACAGCTTAGATATATAAGTAATCTAAATCTAAAGTTTCATTGTTCTAGCTCTTCAACTTTTTCTGTAATCGTGATTTCAACAGACAGACAGAAGGACAGATAGACAGACGGACATCGCTAAATCGACTCAGGAGGTCATGCTGATCAAGAATATATGTACCCTTTCACTCTTAGTGTAGGGTATAAAAATAGAAAAACAGATCAGACATTCTTAAGAAAATCACCATTATTTTTAAACACATGTGTCAAAAAGTATATATGTTTTGAAAGCTACATTATTCTTTTTTCTAAAACCAAAATTTTAAATCGAATAGGAAATTAGTAAGTTACACATTCATAAGTTCTCGAACTAACCTCAAAACATACTTTTTCCGAATAACTCCGAATTTTGAGAGTGTTTTCGAACATTTTAAAACTATTTCTGATCTCCTCAGAAATCCCACAACCCACACTAAGTTATTTTTTATGTATATAAAAAGTGTTTTTTTGTAACACTGTGTAATATTTTCTTAATAAAACAATATTATTTATTTTAAACTGAAAATTGTGTTGAAACCTGCAAATTATAAATTTTCGCAATGAACCCGTTACAATGTGGGGGCTCGTCCGGAAGGTTTCAACACAATTTTCAGTTTTAAAATATATAATATTGTTTTATTAAGAAAAGATTATTAATGAAGTTCAATTTTACTTATTTTAAGTTTTTTCCTTAAAAGTACACTGATGCAAATTTATAGTAAAATGTTATTCGTTAATATAATACAGGTCTCGAAATTTCATACATGGACATGTGGGGTGGTAACTCCCATATAACAAAAACGTTCAAAATGACATATATTGAATTTTAATAGATACACAGTGATGGAACTTTGTAGTATACAATTATCGTTGATATAATTCACTTGTCTAAATTCCATCTTGATTGTACAAGTGGGCATGGTACCTCCCACACAACCAAAAATTGATGAAATTGTTAATATTAGTATAAATGGTTCGTCGTGAATAACTCCGAAAAGGCAAAAAAATGCAACATTTTCATGGATGTTTTCAAAAATATAAAATGTGTACTAAGTAACAATTGTCTTTCATTTTGTAAATGAAAGATAATTAAAAAAAATAAAATAAAAGTGAATTTACTTCAGCCTTTTTTCTTTCTAAAGTATAGACATTATCTAAAACAATAATATTGCAAAAGCTTTATAGATATGGGTGCATTACAAAAAAATTAAGTTTTTGGTTTTTTAAAATAAACGTTTTAAAAAATTTATCACAAATTTGACAATATTTTTTTCTTGCAATTGTTGGGAAAAATTGTCTGTGTTTGAGAGAGTGTGGAGAAAAGTTGGATACATATGACATAATTTGAGTGATGCAATATTGTAGGTAATTTAATTCACTGTACAATGAAAGAAAGAATTAGTTTGAGGTTTTTTTCAACTTTAGGTCGCTGCCCTATTGTGCGGTCCAAGTAATTTTCACTCACCTAGTCCGCCGATTCCTGTGTGATCTCCTCCTGCCCGAAGTGTCGTTCGTCATTAACGCTGGCGTCTGCTGCCGAAGTGTCTGGGCTGGTAGCTCGAGACAGACGCCGGTCCTGCTGCAGATGTGTCCTTGCTGGTAGCGTAAGACAGACTGCCGGTACTGCTGCTGCTGATGATGAGTCCTCGCTGGTAGCGTAAGACAAACTGCACGAGTTTCAGTATGCGTGATTGACTCAAAGCCTCGTTTCGCAGTTTCGAAAATTTGCGCTAGTATGGTTGTCCTCCTCGCACTTTAGTATCTTTAAACAGCTGATTCCGCCGACTGCTGCTTTGGCAGATAATTTTCATCCTCACAGCGCTTACAATATACATTTTTTTCTTCTAATTGACGTTTAAAAATATGCCCTTTAAGCTTTTTCTCCAAGATTTGAAAAAGGGTTAATCTAACCTAAGAGGATGATAATTGAAATATAACATTAAAAACCGAATTAAAATGTTTTACGCAAATTGCCCAATATAAAAAAAATTACTCACTTTTACCCTATTTAATTGAATTTTTGAAAAATGCATCACTGTTGCGAACTTAAATTAAACCAGTTGGGTATGTTAGGTCACATGGGAAATTTTGAAGTAGAGAAATTGTGATAGTTTGTGTGATGAAGTTAGTAAGAATTTTAAAACTTATAGTGGGTCTATGTCAATATCAAATTTAAAAAAAAAATTACTTACTTTTACCCTATTTAATTTAATGTTTGAAAAATGCATCACTGTTGCGAACTTAAATTAAATCAGTTGGGTATGTGAGGTCACATGGGAAATTTTGAAGTAGAGAAATTGTGATAGTTTGTGTGATGAAATTAGTAAGAATTTTGAAAGTTATAGTAGGTCTATGTCAATATCAAATACACTTTTAACACTTTTCGTCGCACTCCCGTTGTTCAGCGGGGTGCGGGTGTAGGCCGTAATCCGTGGCCGGCCTGCACTGATTAAAATCGGTATATTCACAACTCAACGACACCTTTCCTAAGGTGTAACTCCACTCGTCTGCTTCCTACCCTGATTAGCGATCACTGCCAACTCCCTTGATCCACGACCAGAGGTGAACTGCCAACTGCAATACTGTGACTGCTACTAGAGCGACTGTTGTTATCATCGACCACTAACTAACTACCATGATCCGTATCTGCCAATATCCCGTTGTGCTCTGTGACGACACTGCGATTGACGGCGGCATGGTAATATTCCGGCTATTGGTGAACTACCATGTGTCAGAGAGGTGATCGATGCTGCTATCTGCAGCGAGGCCGTATTTCCTTATCTTCGTATCTCCGTATCTTCGACTATGCTGCCCCAATCATCGTCGTCGAACAGAATTGCTGAACGATCGTCTATATATAGTCACATCGTTCGAGCAATGTCAACTGCAAGCTCGGGATCCATGAAACAGCACTGTCCTACTCTTAGTGGCGGACAAATACATGTAATACATGACTCTTTATAGATTTGAGCCACTTCATGGAAAGGTGATCGGTTATTACGATTAATTTATTAATAACCAAGCTACTATGGCCGGTGTTTTGCAATAATAAAACCAAGTACATCATATCACCAAACCGAAAGGTATGCTGCCTACTTCTGGGAATCATCACTGGACACTGTCTCATAGATTTCTTTTTTTTTTTTAATGAGGAGTTGAAGCATCAAAAGCCTGTATGGTAGTGCGAGATTTTAACACGCTAAAATCTCCTCTCGTCCACGCGGAACCACCGTCAAGTATTACGTCGGAAAGACCGTCAGAGCATCATCGCTTAATCGTCAGTTGGTTGCAAGTCAAGTTATCCCTACGTCCTTGTTTCATCAAGTACGCTATTAAATGCCAGCTATTTATGTCTGGGATTAAGGCAAATGTCCACCTGTCTTTAGCCGTCGCAACCCAGCATTTTTTCCACTCCTTGATGCCACGCTTTTATTCTACATCTTTAGATGAGTTTTCTCCTGCTTCGTATATACGCTGAAGTTATCGTGCCAGTATATCAACCGACGGCATTGCGGCAATCACACCTATTGCATCATCTGGTACCGTGCGGAATGCACTGGCAACTCTTACTGCACTCAAGCGATAGGTCGCCCGAATTCCTGCAGTATATATTTGCTTCTAAATAGCGCCTGCCCACCGATGTTCGCCATTATGCAAGATAGGGTGCCGTTGACCCTTGAGGCTTTCTCACTTACTGCCAGAAGATGATCCTTAAACGACATACGCGTGTCGATCAGTACCCCTAGATACCGTATGTGGGGTTGAGAGATGATCTCGTGGCTACCCGATCTAATTGTGAGCCTAGATCTCAAGAGGACCGCTTCTGTTTTATGCGCTGCCAGTTCCAGATCTGCGCTTTGTAACCACATCGTTACCCTGGATATCACATCGCTGCACGTCATCTCTAGCATGTGTATATGTTTCGCTACCACCACGAAAGTGATGTCATCCGCATAACCGACCAGAGTGTTATCCGTGGGTAAATCTATAGTAAATACGCCATTGTACGTAGTGTTCTACAAAATGTATTGAGTACTGATCCTTGCGGGACACCTCGTGTGACCACGTATCGTTTTACACCGTCGTCATTGTCATACAGTTGCACCCTATCGCTGAGATAATTAGCAATAATTCGCTGGAGTTTCTCCGGTACGTCAAACGAGCTTAGTGCCAGTAAAAATTCGCGACCAGTTCACTGAGTTAAAGGCATTCTTGATATCAAGCGTTCCCACTGCGCAATATTTCTTGACGCCACCTTACCCCGCTTTTGACGTCGCACGCTATTTTCATCACAGTCTGGATGGCATCGATGGTGGATCTCCCATGCCGGAATGCGAAATGCTGTGTTGATAAACCGCCAGGTCGCTCCAGCGTCTCTTGCATGCGGTTGACGATTATACTTTCTAATATTTTACCTAGTGAGTCCAGCAACAGATGGTTGATCAGGCTGCTTTCCCGGCTAAAGAAGTAGCACCAATCGTTGGTGCTTTCAAGCAGCTGGAAACACTCCTTCCGTGAGACACGCAGAATACATTCTAGCGAACGAATCGGGGTCCGCTCGCATGGCCGTATTCATCGCAAAATTTGGAATGCCTTCCAACCCAGGCGCTTTCCTGTCAGGTACTTTTCGAGGCATCTGTAGCACCTCTGCGGCTGCCCGCGTTCGTTGGCTGGTAGTATTGGCGGTCTCGTGTAGGGAATAGTCCTGCTACAACGCTATTCATGAGCTCAGGGTTAGATGGCTGTGGTGCCTTGGGCTCCTCACTCTGCTCATCACCACCTTGTACGCCTTACCATATGGATCGATATCCGCACTATCGCGTAAAGCCTTAAAACTGGAGTTCATACTTGCCCGTTTTGTTTTTTTTAGCTGCTGCCGACAGACTTTGAAGTCAGCATGCAGCGAATCCAACGCCGGGAGGTGTCGCGCGCGTTGAGCTTTTCAACGTTCAATATTGCAAAATATTCCATAAGAAGTCTTCCTCTTTGATTTGTGCTCTTGCTACCCCACGTTGTTGAACAGCGTTAAAGTCGCCGGCTATACTAACCGGAGATTTTTCTCTAGCTTCGGTCACCAGTTCCATCATCATGCGTTCAAACTGACTTATGCCATGCTGGGTGGCGCGTAGCATGAGAAGAAATAAATTTCTTTAAATTTGACCCATGCGAAGCCAGTGTGGGCCACACAAGCTCTGTATTCGTATATCCTGCCGCCAAGTGTCCATATCGCTGCTTTGTTTGGTGCGTCCGTCGTCCATTAACATCCGTACACGTTATGATGTTGCTCGCACACGAGAGTGACATTGAATTGTTGCTCAACGATATCCTGATGCAGAAGATCCTGTGCTGCAATGCAGTGGTTGAGATTAAGGTGGACGAATTTCATCGTCCCCCTTACTACTGCTGTTTTATGTGCATTGCATTAGTAACTACCTGCCACATGATCTCCTCCGCACAGTGCACATTTTGGTTTATTTGTACACGCTGCTGCCAAATGCCCTTCATCACCGCATTTTCTGCAAAGTTTACTGTGGTCTTCTGTTTTTTTTTGCAGTTTCTCGCTAGGTGGTTATATCTCCAACACTTGAAACGATCGGCGCTACGCTCTCACGCACTCTACTGGACACCCAGCCAATACGTATCCATTGCACCTTTAGTTAACTGTTGTAAAATTTAGATGAATCGTTTTCCAGATTTTAATTAATTAAACACTTTTTAATATTTGAGTTGAAAAGACACTTTTATTACTTTAGTACATCCACTTGAGGTTGGTAAAACTACAATCTTTTGAATTGCAACGAAAGGTCTTAACAATACCTTCATTGCCAGCTTTTCTTAAATTCTATTTTCACTATGTTCTAGTGAATTTTCACTTTCACTTTTGAAGAAAGTCCGACTTGCAGTTTTTGACTGACACCAATTGCGAAATATCAGAATTGTTGGCAAAAGCTGCTCTGCTTATTTTAACGTATCCCCCTAATCATGCAATGTTAAATTCTATTGCAAGAGGTGTGGTCTAAGTAAAGCTTTAGCGCTTTGCCGAATTATCGCAAGCTTTTGTTAACTGTGGAAGCTAACTTGAAAGAGGAGTGTTCTACGCAAAGCTTAGCGCTTTGCCAAATTATAATTATTGTTGCCAACGTGAAGCGTTGGAACAATGCTATGAACATGTTGCTGTACAACATGAGTTCAACATGATATGAAAAACATGATGCGCTCAACATGTGTACAGCAACATCCAAAACTGAATGAATAGTGAAGAACCATAAAGAAAAGAAAAATGTGTAAACTAATTCACAACATTCCTCCCCCCTTATGGACAAAAAAAATATTATTAATATTAAGAATAATAATAATTTTTTACTAGATATCTTAGGAATTTTTTTGATTATATAGAAATGATGTTTTCTTAGAATTAATATGAAGAATAATTACGATAATATGTATATTTTAAAATAATGATAATATGTTATTTTAACAATTATAATGTTTATTTTTTCTCAAGTTATCTATAAAAATATTTTTGAATATTTGAATGTGTGCCATGATATGTTTATACCCTACACTAAGAGTGAAAGGGTATATTCAGTTTGGTACGCCATTTGTAACACCCAGAAGGAAGCATCTCTGGTATGGAAAAGTATATATATACTTGATGAGCATGACCTCCTGAGTCGATTTAGCGATGTTCGTCTGTCCGTCTGTCTGTCTGTCCGTCTCTCCTTCTGTCAGTCTGTTGAAATCACGATTACAAAAACAGTTGAAGAGGTAGAGCAATGAAACTTTAGATTTAGATTACTTATATATCTAAGCTGTCTGAAAAGAAAATTGGCATAATCGGTCTATTGTGACCTGAGAACCGACCACTTATGTTCAAATACCTCAAATAAAATGTAAATCTACGAATCAATTTTACTGTATACGTGCTTAGGTAAACTTTTTTGGTCAAATATATATTGACATTATGCTCAAATAAATGAAAAATGTTTTCCAAAGAAATGACTTGTTGTTCCCAAAAAAAAATCGCAATTCGATACACCTACCCATTTGTAAATATGGGTATTAAATGAAAGACATTTCTATATATATATATGTATTGTTTATGCCAAAAGCCATTAATCGATTATTTATATCACAACTATTTTCAATGCACTGTAGTTACTATGGCAGTTGAATTTGCTACCAACTATTAGAACTTGAATTTAATTATGTGCTATCTTAACATTAAGAATAGACCTGTATCCTAACAAGTGAAATAACTTCCTCTTTGCAGAGGAACCATTGAACTATACGTATGTAAAAATTGATGAGTCTCTTATGACTTGAATCTTAAATTGAAACATTTTGGTTTTTTTTTCTTCTTATTTCTTTTCAAACGATGAAATACAATTTTCGCAAGAATATCGCAATCAACCATTTCGACTAAACATTTGATGGTTCTTCGAGCCGGATAGTTCTATCGAGCCAGTCATTGCGAAAATTTCGATTTCATCATTTCTCCATATCATTGGAATTTGTTCTCCCTCTGAGGAATCTGGTGGAATTTGCGCTCATTCTGAGTGCATCTACTTTGTGAGAAAAGAACTGCGTCACTTCTACAAACTTTACTTTCGAGTGTTCCAAATCCAATTAAATCCATCTGCGTGGGAACAGATACTGTCATTGGACGGAACGAGCATCAGTCACCACGTAGTCACGCAGCATCAAGGTCTGTGAAAAATTAATTACTTGTTTTTTATGAGCAAAGTTTGGTAGTTTTAAATTAGTTTAAAATTAAAATAATAAAAGTGTTCAGATACTCCAATGGGAGTAAAAGTTTTAAAATTGGAAAGGATTCACTTTGGAAAATCCTGATCCTGGTAACAAGTGTGTTTACTGTACGAAGCAATTTTCTATCAGTGAGCTTTTTTACTTATAAATTATTTAAAATATGTTTTTTTAAATATTTGCATGAAAAATTGTAAAAAAGTGCAAAAATTGTGAAACATAAAAAAAAGAAGTGTGTTAAAATTGCTATAGAATTGTACACACAAAGTACATATAAATATAAATTTCCCTAATATCACAGAATATTTAAAAAATCTAACTAGATAATATTAAAATTTAAATAAAAGTGTTTACGTACAAACGTAAACTCTATATGTTTGAACATCTCCGTCCGTCATATCCACACAATCGATTATTTATCGATTACTGCGGCGAACCGATCGACCGTCGGCTCTGTGCCGCATATAACTTCACTCGTTACGTTTTCCTAAAACCAAACGCACGTACACCCATCCGTCTCCGCGACAAATTTAAAGTTTAAAGGTTAATAAACTCACCCGTCACCGCGACATTAAACAACTCAAAAACACGTCAACGCGCCATTCGGTCCCGCGACAATTAACATAAACAATTAAAACAAAAATACAATCAAAAATCAACACAAACACAACAACAACAGGAAGGAAAAACAACACAAGGAAGATTTACACACACAACAATTAATATACAAAACACTTGGCACAACCCACTGAAAATAAGGTAAAATCTTGTATTTTATATAGAGTATTTTGCCACATAAATCGCGACCCAATCCGCAATTGAAATTAACATATTTCAATTCGTGTTTCCCAATCCGCCAATTGCCATTACTTCGTTCGCCTGCCGAACATTTGGTCACTTCGAGCCTTTTAATAAAGGACTACGAAATAGTTTTGGCATGGATTGACCCGCTGAAACAATAAAAATATTTGACTTTAATTTTAATTTAATTAAAATCGACCCAACCCGTAATAAAAGTGAAAATTAACAACAAAATAAAACAATTGCGGAACGACAGTGAAATTGTTTTTGCAAAAAATCGTATTTTTTTTTTTGCAAACCGACCCGACCCAACCAAAACGATCGTATTATACGATACGTTTTAAAATAAATAACCGTTCACCATAGTGTTAAATGTAATTTAACAAAAGCAATTGATTTTATTTATTTTCACATTTTTGAATTGTTACAATATATTTTATTTAACAAAATCGCCAATTATTTTCGTTTCAGAAATAATGGAGACCCTAAAACAACCGATTGAAACTCCTAAGGCAAGAGAAGAAACGACCCCAATTCAATTTGCACCCTCTATTCATTTACCCCCGTGTACCACGGATAATTTTGATGGTGATTACGTCACCTGGCCCAATTTAGAGATAAGTTTTCTGCTCTCTACATTAATAACGCCAGATTAAGCAATGTGGAAAAACCTTTCCATCTTATTCAAAAGACCCGAGGCGAAGCAAGAGACATTGTTAAAAATGCTCCTCTTACCAATGATGGTTTTATACTGGCATGGAGTAATCTCGTTGAACAATATGAGAATAAAAGAATGCAAGTAAATGCTCAACTGAAGACACTTTAGAATTTGCCACCTGTTACATCTGGGTCCGGCAGCTCTATTAAAAAGTTACAACGGACCATCAACAACTGTGTGACGACCCTGCAAATGTTGGATATAGACACAGATAACTGGAGTCCAATTCTAGTTTACATGTGTTCGACCCGTCTCCCCAAAAACACGCTAGAGATATTTGAAAGATCTCTAGCAGATAGTACAGAAATTCCTGAATGGAGAATTTTGGAAAAGTTTTTGACCGAAACATACAAGACCCTTGAATCTGTTGGCGACATTAAGTCTTCGACTACGAAGACTAGTCAACAGACGGTTTCCAGTAATGCTGGACCCAAAACTTGGGGAGACAAACGTGTGAATTCTTTTCACTAAAATGTTTTACAAAATCCATTTGCATCCGAAATGACAAGACCCAGATTTGTTGAGCCAAGACCCATCCATGCCAAGCCATCAAAATGGGAAGTTGATGGTGCCATTTGAAGAATTTGCAATGGTAAGCACACTCTTCGTGAGTGCCCCAGATTCATATCCATGAAAGTAGAGGATAGACACGATATGAGTGCTGTTTTAATTGTTTAGCAGTAACTCATAGCATCAGAGACTGTAAGAGCGGATATAAATGTCGCTTTTGTAGCAAAAAACATCGTTCGATTTACATTTAGCATCGCTAAAAGACCGCACAAGCACAAGTGCAGCTGCATCTAAATCTGATCAGCCGTCAACTTCACAGCGGCAAGCTTTCACGACCCTTATAAAATCCACTGACTCAAGACCCACCCAAGACATCGAAGAGACACGTTTTGCGATAAAGAGCATTCTTCTGGGAACAGCAATGCTCAACATTGAATACGAAACCGAAATGTTCCTGGCGCGCGCTTTAATCGACTCTGGATCAGAAGCGACTTTTATCACTGAGCAGTTAAGGAAGCGGATAGGACTGCCAACTAACGCCGTAGGCGCTCATGTAACAGGACTCAACCAAACAGTTCCAGCAACCCCATCCAAATCGTGTCCATTGACATTGCGTTCACCGACTAACCCGAATTTCAGAGTCAAAACGCAAGCACTTGTACTTAACACCCTCACAAGTGACTTGCCATCATATCAAATCGACCCGACCCGGCTGATAGCCAGTTTTTCAGCACAACATTGTAGAATCCTTGTTGGCGCAAGAAACTAAATTCGGCTGGATACTTCCTGGGCCAATTCCTGAGTCAAGACCCAAAAATATTGTTACATATTTTAATAAAGTGACCCTCGATACTTTATTGACTCGTTTCTGGGAAATTGAAGAAGTACCAAAATCCACGACCCTCTCAAATGCAGATATGAATTGTGAAAGCAATTTCATACAGACATTACGCCGAGAACCCTCAGGCCGTAATGTAGTGACCCTGCCATTTAAAGACCCAAATTGCATTGATCTTGGACTATCAAGACATATTGCAATGGCGCAATATTTGAGAAATGAAAAGTCCTTACTCAAAAGACCCGCTGTTAAAGCAGAATATGACCAAGCGATATGCGAATATTTGCGACTTGGTCATATGAGAAAAGTGACTCATTCGCCAGCTAAATCTTGCACACCCACCCACTACTATTTACCACATCATGCAGTCATAAAACCCGATCATGTCACAACAAAGCTGCGTGTTGTATTTAATGCATCCAGAAATACTGCCAACGGCAAGAGCCTACTGGACCCGTTCTACAACAAGATTTAGTTTTGCAAACTATCAAATGGCGTCTTTTTAAATTTGTCTTTAATGCAGACATTGAAAAAATGTATCGTCAAATTTGCGTCGACCCTGCACACGCACCCTATCAAATTATTTTGTTAAGGTAATCCTTAGAATAACCCATTCAGGATTATGAGTTGCAAACAGTTACATTTGGTGTTAACTTTACCCCTTACCTTGCCATTCGGACACTACAGCAATTAGCGTAAGATGTACATGAGACCCACCCACAGGCTTCGTATATTCTACGAAATTGCATGTACGTAGATGATGTTCTGGCAGGCACTCATGAGATTGAAAGTGCTATTAATGCTCGAGATGAGCTAATTGCTGCTTTTAAATCAGCAGGATTTTCGTTGCGCAAGTGGATTGCGAACGCACCCGAAATATTATAAAAGAACACTTGCTGCTAACAGATTTACTCAATTTATCTTGTAGCGTGTAGCACCCGTCAAAAACGTTTCACTGCAACGACTCGAATTATGCGGTGCTGTTTTGCTCGCAAATATAGTTGATGCCATTCTACCTAAAATAGACATGACCCAGTACAATACGTACTTTTGGACAGACTCAACCATTGTCTTAGCCTGGCTCAATAAACCGCCCTGCACTTGGACCACTTTTGTAGCCAACCGCATTTCGATCATTACAGAAAGCGTTGGTGTTGAAAATTGGCAACATATCGATTCACACGAAAACCCGGCGGACGTAGCAAGCCGCGGTTGTTTTGCGCTAGAACTGGCAGAACATGAACTCTGGTGGAACGGTCCAAGTTGGCTAAGGTGCGTAAGAGATGAATGGCCAATGTCCACTGACCCGATCGACACGACCCTTGATCTTAAACCAATTAACACATTTGCGATCACGGCCCAAGAGAATGTGTCAGTAGCGTCAACGCACTTATGGGGGACGGACGTGTCGTGTCGTCTCTTGTCTTTTTTAACGTGTTCCGTCCGTCGTTTAGTATAAATGTGTTTCAAAACTGTGTTTAATGTGCCCGCCCAACATAAGAAAAATAACGAAATGAAACAAAATTAAATTAAAACACAAACTAATAATAATTTACATAAAAAACTAAAAAGCAACACCAAATAAATAAAACAATAATAATTCAACAACAACAACCACATAATAGAACCGGTTTCGCGCTGCCTGCTGAGTTGCCGCACTCGCTGTTTTTACAATTGCCGACGCAAAGGGCTTTTCTATGCTCTTTGCTGCAATTGCACAGGTTTGTTGACGTATCCCCTCCCTCCCCCATCCTACTCCACGCTACTAGCGCGCACGGTTGAGGCTGCAGTGAGTGCGTAATCTATGCTGTGGTGAAGGCATAACACTCATCACGGCTTGACTTACGCTCTCATTTGTTTGTTTCAACTGCTGCGCCTTGGTAGTATGTATGTCTGTTTTGAAGTTGCCCAGTAGAAAAAATGTCGCAAAAATTTCGCATATATTTTTGCAACATTCGTGGGCTAAGGGCGAACTTTTTCTCGGTATATGCGTATGTGTCCATCCATAGGCCACAAATAATGGCACTAGGTGAGACCCAGGTTAATGAGGGTGCAGATCCACTGGATTTTCATATACCTGGTTATCACCTATTGCCATTATTCTCTGCCCATAGGGGCCTTGCTCTTTTTATCCGAAGTGACGTTGCGTATCAACTGCAGCAACAACATAGTGTGTCGGATAGCGAATTTAATACAATTTGGGTTAAATTCAAAATCCACACACATATCATTCACTTGTGCTTTCTTTATAGGAGTCCGAATTTAGATAGGGTTTCCACCTGTAATAAGCTGGATGCCTTATCTGATTCGATCTCAAATATATTGGAGCAATTTCCAGGCAGTGAAATTGTTGTTGCCGGCGATTTTAATGTGCACAACGCCACTTGATTGAGCCTCTCGGGTCTATTAACACAGGAGGGTTGTTATGTTGAGCTTTTTGCCGAGTGCAACCAACTCACTTAAATGGTGAAGGAGCCGACGTATATTCCACGCGTCGGCGGGAAAAGCCCAAAAGTCCTAGACCTTTTTCTGACTTCACATCATGAAAAATATGATGTAAAAGTCCTTGCACCTCTTGGTAATTCCGACCACTGTACTGTTTCCGCTGAGTTTTCGTATTCTAGTTTACGCGCCTCTTCGATTAAAGCCCCGAAGAGGAATGTATGGCTTTACGAAAAAGCAAATTGGGTTGCGTTAAATGATTTTTTTCGCAACTTTAATTGGAAATTGTGTTTCGCTGACAGAGACATAAATGCTGCGGCTTTAATGGTACAAAATATTATTTTATTAGGTATGCGGTCCTTCATACCTTCTAAAAAAATTAGCATTAAACCTAAGGACCACTCTTGGTTTAATGAGACTTGCAGGATTGCAGTCAGGTCGAAAGAGGAAGCCTTTCAGACTTGGCATTCTAACAAGAATGCTGATACTGAAAGACTTCGTATACAGGCTAGGAATCGCTGTAATGCCGTGATCTCGCGCGAAAAGTTTCTTCACGAACAAAATGCGCGCAAAAAGGTCCTACTCTATCACAGGGGTAGTAAAAATTTCTGGTCATTTGTAAAAAGCGTGAAGAATCAGACGACATCGTCTACTCCAACTCTTATTATGAATGGCCAGACCTTCACTGACCCGGTTGATAAAGCTAATCTCTTGGCAGAATTATTTGCAAATAATTCAACGCTCCCAGATAGTAATCAACCGCTGCCCGTCGTAGATTTTGTTTCTTCTGCAATGCCGGAAATTCATTTTCGAACTCGGGCAGTTAAAAAGGTTTTAGCAAACCTCAACATTAACAAAGCCTCTGGGCCAGATGGCATATCTGCCCATGTGTTGAAGAAGTGCGCGTCAACGCTGGCTTGTCCGTTGCGTAACCTACACGACAGGAGTTTTTCCATCTTGTTGGAAGGTTGCCAATGTCCAGCCAGTTCCGAAAAAGGGCGAGGCCACGAACCCTGCCAATTACCGACCCATTGCAATATGCTCTGCACTCTCCAAGGTAATGGAGAGCGTAATTAACTTCCACTTTGTGAACTATCTTGAGCACAACGAATTGCTCAGTGACCGACAATACGGTTTCCGTAGGACCAGATCCACAGGTGACCTGTGCGGTCCTCTCCGAAAAGTGGAATAATTGTGTTCACCTTTTCGGGGAGAGCAAGGCTGTTGCTCTTGATATCTCCAAGGCTTTTGATCGAGTGTGGCATAAAGCCCTCGTTTCAAAACTAATTGCATATGGTGTTGGTGAATCTTTTACTCGATGGATATCGAGTTTTCTCCAGGGTCGTTCAATACGAGTTGCGATGGATAGTGTTCTTTCGGAACAACATTTCATTAATTCTGGAGTTCCGCAGGGTTCCGTCCTATCCTCGTCCCTATTTCTGGTATTTATCAATGACCTTCTGTCATTGACCCAGAACCCAATCCATTCCTTTGCAGATGATAGCAACATTTGTCATTCATACTCGTTCCAAAAGCGCCCAACCTCTTTGGAGATTGAGAGTAAAAGACGCTCTATGAATGACACACTCAATAATGACCTTAAAACAAACTCCGAGTGGGGTCTTGCAAATAGAGTTGATTTTAATGCACGCAAGACCCAATGTTGTCTGTTATCTCACAAAAGAATGGATTCAACCCTACCTCCCCTTAATATGGGTGCTGTGGATATTGCAGAGTCAGCTGCTCTTGACGTTCTGGGCATATCAATTCAATGTGATCTCCGTTGGAATGATCACATATTTGACGTGTCGAAAGAGGCGGACAAGTGCCTTGGTTTTTTAAAACGGTGTAAGACATACTTCACTCCTGCTGACTTGCGCACTGTCTACACCACCTATATTCGGCCTAAGATGGAATACAATTCGCACATATGGGCAGGGGCTTCAAAATCTTCTTTGGAGTTCCTGGATCGAATCCAACAGCGTGCAATATATTTAATAGGGGATGAAAATATTTCATCCTCTATTGGTTCTCTTGAGCACCGAAGGACCGTAGGGTGTGTAAGCCTGTTCTATAGGTATTACAATGGTAAGTTTTCGAGGGAAATACATGGCCTGATTCCACCAGGTCGCGTGTCCTCTCGTTCTACTCGGGCATCGAACCAAGCCCACCCCTTCGTAGTTCACTCGGCTCTCAATAGAACCACGCATTACCGAGCGAATTCGTTCTTCAGTCGCACGATACGTTTGTGGAACAATCTCCCTGCGTCTGTTTTTCCCGACATTTTTGATATTGGCAAGTTCAAAACAAACATTCACCGACACTACTCCATCTTTCCTCCCTCCATTTAACCTATTATCCCTTCTTACGTTCAACACTGTGCATTGCATGAATAGGGGGCATCCCCTGAGCGTTGGTTAATTTGTAAAAAAAAAAAAAAAACGCAAGCACTTGTACTTAACACCCTCACTTGCCATCATATCAAATCGACCCGACCCGGCTGATAGCCAGTTTTATAAAACCCGACCCGTGGATATGATCATAGGATGTGATCTATACCCACTAATTATACGTAACGGTGTTCAGCACAACATTGTAGAATCCTTGTTGGCGCAAGAAACTAAATTCGGCTGGATACTTCCTGGGTCAAGACCCAAAAATATTGTTACATATTTTAATAAAGTGACCCTCGATACTTTATTGACTCGTTTCTGGGAAATTGAAGAAGTACCGAAATCCACGACCCTCTCAAATGCAGATATGAATTGTGAAAACAATTTTATACAGACACTACGCCGAGAACCCTCAGCCCGTTATGTAGTGACCCTGCCATTTAAAGACCCAAATTGCATTGATCTTGGACTATCAAGACATATTGCAATGGCGCAATATTTGAGAAATGAAAAGTCCTTACTCAAAAGACCCGCTGTTAAAGCAGAATATGACCAAGCGATATGCGAATATTTGCAACTTGGTCATATGAGAAAAGTGACTCATTCGCCAGCTAAATCTTGCACACCCACCCACTACTATTTACCACATCATGCAGTCATAAAACCTGATCATGTCACAACAAAGCTGCGTGTTGTATTTAATGCATCCAGAAATACTGCCAACGGCAAGAGCCTACTGGACCCGTTCTACAACAAGATTTAGTTTTGCAAACTATTAAATGGCGTCTTTTCAAATTTGTCTTTAATGCAGACATTGAAAAAATGTATCGTCAAATTTGCGTCGACCCTGCACACGCACCCTATCAAATTATTTTGTTAAGGTAATCCTTAGAATAACCCATTCAGGATTATGAGTTGCAAACAGTTACATTTGGTGTTAACTTTACCCCTTACCTTGCCATTCGGACACTACAGCAATTAGCGTAAGATGTACATGAGACCCACCCACAGGCTTCGTATATTCTACGAAACTGCATGTACGTAGATGATGTTCTGGCAGGCACTCATGAGATTGAAAGTGCTATTAATGCTCGAGATGAGCTAATTGCTGCTTTAAAATCAGCAGGATTTTCGTTGCGCAAGTGGATTGCGAACGCACCCGAAATATTAGAAAATCTGCCAAAAGAACACTTGCTGCTAACAGATTTACTCAATTTATCTTGTAGCACCCGTCAAAACCGTTTCACTGCCACGACTCGAATTATGCGGTGCTGTTTTGCTCGCAAATATAGTTGATGCCATTCTACCTAAAATACACATAACCCAGTACAATACGTACTTTTGGACAGACTCAACCATTGTCTTAGCCTGGCTCAATAAACCGCCCTGCACTTGGACCACTTTTGTAGCCAACCGCATTTCGATCATTACAGAAAGCGTTGGTGTTGAAAATTGGCAACATATCGATTCACACGAAAACCCGGCGGACGTAGCAAGCCGCGGTTGTTCTGCGCTAGAACTGGCAGAACATGAACTCTGGTGGAACGGTCCAAGTTGGCTAAGGTGCGTAAGAGATGAATGGCCAATGTCCACTGACCCGATCGACACGACCCTTGATCTTAAACCAATTAAGACATTTGCGATCACGGCCCAAGAGAATGTGTTGGAACGATTTTCCACACTTCCAAAAGCATTAAGAGTCTTAGCATTCGTTCTAAGATTCGTGAGAAATTCTTTACCATCTCTACGTATTTAGATGACCCACTCAACTATTGAAATAGTACCCGAGGAGATTAAGATGGTAAAAGAAAGACTCATAGTAGTGAGTCAGAAAATGTGTTTTTCTTATGAATATATCGCTTTGACGAATAACACCCAAATTTCGTGCAAACGTTCACTACTGACCCTAAATCCATTCATAGACAATAAAGGTCTAAAAACCCTTACATATAATGAACGCCACCAAATAATTTTAGCATATCTTTGCAGACTTGCTAAACTCTTGACCCATATGACCCATATTGTGACCCTACACGGTGGTAACCAATTAGTTTTGAGGCTACTACGAACTGAATTTTGGATTATTAAGCTCAAGACCCTGATCAAAACTACGATCAATAATTGTAAAATTTGTGTTTTACACAAAAAGAAACAACAAACACAAATAATGGCTGCATTGCCTCCAGAGCGCACCACACTCACGCGCCCATTCACAAACACAGGTGTAGATTTCGCAGGACACCGGGCGAGCCTGTTTGATTACAAAAAGCTATGTGTGCGTGTTTGTTTGCTTTGCACCAAAAGCGGTTCATCTTGAACCAGCCAGTGATCTTACGACCCAAGCCTTTTAAGCGGCTTTTTCCCGATTTTTTTCGAGGTGCGGATGTCCTGCCGCCATTTACTCCGACAACGGAACTAATTTTGTCGGAGCAGCACAAATGCTGAAGAAAGATCGGCAAGTTTTTATAAAGACACTGCAGACACTGCAGAACTAACGTGGCATTTTAATCCACCCGTTTACGTTCGAAGAGATTTTGACTTTGCTTGCACGAATTGAAGGTTGCCTTAATTCACGACCCTTAAGCCCTTCAAGCGAAAATCCTTTTGATTTTTCGCCTTTGACCCCAGGACATTTCCTAATTGGTACTCCGTTATTGACCCCAGCTGAACCCGATTTAAGCAACTCGACCCTAAATGTTGTAAATCGTTGGCAGAAGCTGAAGATATTACTTCACCATTTCTGTAACAGATGGAAAGATGAATATCTTAAAGAATTGCATAAACGCTATAAATGGAAAAACCCCCAGAAATGCGATGAAGTAAATGATCTCGTTGTTATTCGACACGAGAATTTACCCCCAAACGAGTGGACCCTAGGGCGAGTATAAAAACGTATCTACGTCAGACTCAAGAACCAGAGTCGTCGATATTCGAACGGCCAAAGGGACTACTACTAGACCCATTACAAAAGTAGTAGTCCTACCCACCCAATAAATACCCATTTAGGTCGCCATGGCAATATACAATTTGACCCACCCTTATTTTTCAGTAGCCATGGCCCCAACCACAGCGGTGCCAATAAAAAGCGCGCCAACAGCAAGCGCCCCAACAACAAGCGGTGCAACAACACCAACGACAACAATGCCAGCACGAGCAGTGGCAGTCGCACCGAGGGCAACCGCAACAACAACACCAGCAACCGACTCAACTCCACCCACTCTAGCCGTCGTACCGATTCAACTGGACGACACACTCGACCCAATATGTGGCGTGTGGAATTTGCCGTAAGATCATCGCCTGTCCACCTGCTTCAGGTTCAGGGAGAAGAACCTGGTGGAGAAGTATGATGTGGTGATGCAGTATCATTACTGTATTAACTGTTTGGCCCGGTCGCTTCTTATTGATAGCTGCACCAGCAAGGGAAGGTGTGCGATATGCCAAGAAAGGCACCACACAAGCTTGAATGAACATTCGCGACTCAATCAAGGCGACCGGAACCCAAGCAGTGCAGGACTTAAACGACCCGTTGCGAACGCAAGCAATGCGAGCAACATGCGACCCGCTGAGAATCCAGGCAATTCCAGAAACCACACACCTTTTGCTAATCCAAGCATGTTTTTCAGGCAGATCCTTATACCCACTGCCACTATCAAAGTGTACCATGGCAAAAATGGCCATCTAGTACGGGCATTGGTGAACCCGACAAGAAATTTCACCATCATCGCTCAGCAGCTCGTCGATCAGCTGAAGCTGAGTACGAGTCGCCTCGATAATTTAAATATTTGTGAAGTGGTAGTGGGTCCTCGGTTTGACGACCCATTTAGATGCGACATTAACGCACTAGTGTCAACCGAGTTGCCTAGGAAGCCGTACGAGCGTGACGTTGATGAAGCCATCTTGAGCCGATTCACTCACATGATGCTCGCCGACCCAAAAGTTAAGGCTTCCGACCCAGTGATGCTAGAGTTGGGTGCGGATGTTTATCCGTAAATACTGAATTCGGAAATTTTTAACTGCGAAAGTGGATACGCAGTGGCTCAGAGCACTGCGTTCGGCTGGACACTCTGGTCCATGTAGTCTCTGAGCCCCCAACCCAAGGAGCTGTCCTTAAAAAACTACTCTAGACCCTAAGACCCTAAAAATATAAAAAAAAAAATTAAAACATGAAGTATTGCAGACACTGCAAGGCGGGCGGAATGTTTACATACAAACGTAAACTCTATATGTTTGAACATCTCCGTCCGTCATACCCGCACAATCGATTATTTATCGATTACTGCGGCAAACCGATCGACCGTCGGCTCTGTGCCGCATATAACTTCACTCGTTACGTTTTCCTAAAACCAAACGCACGTACACTCACCCGTCTCCGCGACAAATTTAAAGTTTAAAGGTTAATAAACTCACCCGTCACCGCGACATTAAACAACCCAAAAACCCATCAACGCGCCATTCGGTCCCGCGACAATTAACATAAACAATTAAAACAAAAATACAATCAACAATCAACACAAACACAACAACAGGAAGGAAAAACAACATAAGGAAGATTTACACAATCAACAATTAATATACAAAACAATTGGCACAACCCACTGAAAATAAGGTAAAATCTTGCATTTCATATAGAGTATTTCAATTTATTTATATAAATCGCGACCCACTCGACTCAATCGACAATTGAAATTTACATATTTCAATTCATGTTTCCCAATCCGCCAATTGCCATTACATCGTTTGCCAGCCGAAAAAAAAAGGTTTAAACTTAACATATTAAATTAAACCTAAATAAAAATAAAAACGAATTGCACTTGTCCATATAAAAGTCTTAAAAATCTACTTCTTAGTAGCGAACACACTTAAATATGCAAAATGTTCAAAATATATGTTACACAATTTTAGAGAATGCACTAATATAGTGAAATAGTGTGAATACTTTTACAAAATCCATAACTAAATCAATTAAATTAATTCATTCTCTTTAAATGGAATTAAATACTTATTTAAAGTGAATCAATAATCATTTAAATTATATTGAATTGAATATATGTAATTGAGTTACGTCTGGTCACTCGATCATAATTTACTGCATATTCAGTGAACAATCGAAAGTCTCCACTTTTTTATATACATTTATTAGAAGCGAAAGCTTTCGCTCTCTTTCGGAATTACTCCTCGCATGTTTGCTTGCACAAATAATAAAAAAAATCATGTAGAGTTTTAACAAAACGATTTTTGATGGGCAGACAGACGAAACAAGCATATAAATATATATATATATTTTTTAATATACATCGGAAATATATTAAGATATATTCATATGTTTTTTTTCTCCACAAGTTTTTCTTATTAGTGATTTTCTAGAAACAAAAAATAGAAAAAGCAAACCAGCGAAATAAATATTGTTTTACAATTGGTTAAAATATTTGCACAGTACGCTGCTGATTACAAACGTAATTAATATAATTCTTTGGTGAATTGGTGCGAGTATTTTTGAAGGTTATTATATCTACTTTTGTGTACAAATTTCGTTTCTTGTTGAATATTTGGATAACATCATTTTGGTTTGTTGCAATTGTGGTTCGCTATCGTGCGTTACATTGTAATATTTTTTTTTTCTTCAGAAACAAAATTAATTGAATTTTTAAAAATATGACTGAGCTTGATATTTTTATTTGATCATCGGATCAAATAATTGAGTTTGATGCTCGATTTAACGAAATAGAGCAGATCTTACAATATTTTTCTTGGAGGTTTTCAAGGAAGAAATCAAATCATTGTGGCTTAAGGCCAAGACTTCATATGATGCCTGCTTATCATTCATTGAAGCGCAAGCAGACACAGATGACCCTGATGATCTTCAAGTGGTCAAAGAGAAATATCATTCCACGTTTAATTCATATGTGGTTTGTTTGTCGCATATTAACCAGCTTTGGGTCGAACTGGCCACTCCCCCTGTCTTACAAATGCCTTCAGTAAGCGACCCAAGTATTTTATCACATACACATGGTCCAACCAACAATCTTCGGCTTCCGCCATGCGATACTGAGGTTTTTAAAGGCGATTACTTGTCATGGCCAACATTCCGTGACATGTTTACAGCCGTTTATATTAATAACACAAGATTAAGTGATGTGGAAAGGCTTTATCATCTTTTACATAAGACAAGTGGGGACGGAATGGAAATTGTGAAAAAATCTCCTTTAACCAACAGCGGTTTTGCTATGGCATGGTCAAACTTAAAAGATACCTTCGAAAACAAACGAATACTTGTGAACAATCAATTAAAATTGATGTTCGACCTTCCAGTTGTTACAACTGAAAATAGTAACGCACTTAAAACGTTACAAAGAGGTATTAATAATTGCCTTAATACACTGAAATTATACAAAATCAGTACGGATCACTGGGATCCAATATTAATTTTTCTTTGTTGTCAAAGACTTCCCGATTTAACCTTAGCTTTATGGGAACAAAGCCTTACAAATAAGGCAGTAATTCCAAAGTGGAATTACGTGATACGTTCCTTACTGATCGTTATCAGACGCTTGAATCTATTACTGATATAAAAGGATCTTATTCTTCGAGGAGTTTATTTAGGAAACCGAGTCAGCCATTTTCTTCGGTGCAACATAAGAAAGTAAATTATTACCATGCAAATGTTGCACATTCAATGCCAAACTGCATTTTATGTCCTAGGCAATAACATACGTTACGTCTCTGTTCAAAATTCATTAAAAGTAGTGTTGCTGATCGTTTTTCCTCAGTTAAAAAACATAACATTTGTTTAAATTGCTTAACCAAAAATCAAAGACTGTTTCAGCAAATTTACTTGTTCAGTTTGCAAACAGCGTCATCATACGCTTTTGCATAAAGACGTTTCTGACGAATTACCCTCCACTTCAGGAAATTGTCCTGCAGATGGCGGTGCGTCTCAAGTTTTCATAATAGCATACAGTCCATTTTATCGCATAGCGCATTGTCGCATATTTCTCAATCTCGTCCAGGTCGCGTGATTCTTGGTGGCAAGAGTTCTAATATGCCACATGGGTGTAGCATATTCAGATCGCGCTCTAATCGATTCTGCTTCCGAAGCTTCGTTCATTTCGGAAAAACTTCGCAATTTGTTAAAACTTCCAGTTTGTCATGTTCAAGCTAAAATATCAGGTGTAAATCAACAAGTTTCTGCGAATCCTTCACAACTTTGTTCATTTAATTTATGTTCCACTTACGGTTGCAATTTAAGTCTTGAGGCTACAGCGCTCGAGCTTCCTCACATTACTGGCAATCTACCTTCTGCATCCATTGTTTATGCTATCGAGCATAAATTGACAAATATTCCATTGGCGGATTCAAACTTTCTCAGGAGTGGACCTGTTGACATTCTTCTTGGTGGAGATCTGTACCCACTTATAATGCTTGAAGGCGTAAAACGAAATATTCTTGGTGCTCTAATAGCACAAGAGACCGTGTTTGAGTGGATATTCACTGGTCCAATATCCACTGCACATGTGTCATGTTATGCCACTCATGTGACATTTTCTAACGAGATCACACTCGATAAACAATTACAACGTTTTTGGGAACTTGAGGAAGTTCCCAAAAAGAAGTTAATGACTGACGCAGATAAACTTTGTGAAGAAATATATTCTAAAACTACAAGACGAAATAAGGATGGCAGATATATTGTTTCCTTGCCATTTAAGTCCACTTTTCCGTCACAAATTCTACTTGGTTCTTCCCGTCAAATTTAGGAGGTGAAACTAACTCCATATGATTTAACGAAATATATTATTTGACAACGTTATCATAAGCTGATTTAAATGCAGGTTTTTTCAGTAAACTCTGTTCGTTTCAAAGAAATTGCTTAAGAGCTAATTTCTTCGCAACGAACAGAGTTTATTGATAAAACCTGCATTTAAATCAGCTTATGATAACGTTGTCAAAGAATATATTTCGTTAAATCATATGGAGTTAGTTTCACCTCCTAAATTTGATTATTTTCCACGGCACTGTTATTTGCCACATCATTCGGTCGTGAAACCTGATAGTTTGACAACTGCTTTGCGAGTTGTTTTTAATGCAACTAACTCAACAACCAACGGTTGCAGTCTGAATGACATTCTACTAAAAACACCCATCGTTTATTTTGAAAAATTGTATGTACGTGGATGACGTGCTAGCAGGGGCGCACGATATTGGAACCGCTATAAAGGCAAGATATGACTTGATCAACGCACTCAGTTCTGCTGGTTTTTCACTTCGGAAAGGGACGGCCAACGAGAAAGAGATATTGGAAAATCTTCCAAAGGAGCACCTGCTGGACACGGATTTTTTTGGACTTGGACGGTTCCAGTAATGCAAAAGCACTTGGCATACGGTAGAATGCGCTCCAGGATTGTTTTTATTTTATAACAGATGACATAAACACAAAAGTATCATTTACAAAAAGGGAAGTTTTATCCGCAACTGCAAAACTTTTCGATCCAGCGGGGTGGCTGGCGCCAATTATCGTAATGGCAAAAATAATTATGCAGCAGGTTTGGTTAGATCGAACCGAATGGGATGAGCCATTACTGCCCGAAACTCTTGCGAGGTGGATGAATTTTGTCGAAAATTATCACCACATTAAAAAAAAAAATCCGCGGTGGATCGAATAAAGAATCGATAGCACTTTGCAGATTCATGTGTTTTCAGATGCCTCGGAAAAGGCATACGCCGCAATCTACATTCGTATTAACAACTATTCGAATATTTCTACATATTTGATGTTGATGATGGCGAAAACGAAAGTTGCTCCTGTCAAGAGTGTTTCTTTACCGCGTTTACAGCTATGTGGAGCACATCTTCTTGCTGATATGGTGGATAACTTGGTTGTTGATCTTAACATTAAGGTCGATGAAGTTTTCTGTTGGACCGATTCAATAATCGTTTCAGCATGGCTGCAAAAACCACCATGTTCTTGGACTTGCTTTGTAGCTAATAGAAAACAAAAATCCAAGACAAAATTGGAAGTCAAAATTGGAACCATGTTGATACACACGACAATCCTGCAGATTTGGGAAGTCGTGGTGTACTCCCGCATGATATTGATATGAACAATCTGTGGTGGCATGGTCCAAATTGGCTTAAATGTGATAAGTCGTTATGGCCACTTTCACAGCAACAAAACATCGAAACTACTTACTATAGAAGCTAAACTATTAAAACCCATATTTCAACTTTTTCTAATTATGAAGATATTTTATAAAGATTTTCTTCTCTTACACGAGCCTTTCATGTAATAGCTTATATTTTTAGATTCTTTTACAAAACAAAAAAAAGTTTCGTCGGTCAACCTAGTTATAATTCTGTATTTATAACTGGAAAAGAAATTGCAGATATCAGAGTTTGTCTGATAATTCTATGTCAAAAAGTAGGAATGAAGCGGAATACAAAAATCTTTCAAATGATGGTCCAATTAACGCTAAAGGTGATATTTTAACTCTAAACCCATATTTGGATACTAAAGGTAAATACATTTTTTATCCAATGCGAGTCAATGGTCGATTGACAAATTCACCATTTCTATCGTTTAATGAAAGCCATCCAATATTACTTCCGTATAATTGTCGGTTATCAGTGCTTCTTTTGCATTTTATGCATCACTGTTCGTTACACGGCGGAAACCAACTACTTCTTCGTCTACTCAGACAACAATATTGGATACCCAAAGCAAAAAACCTTGTTAAAACCACTATTCATTAATGTAAAATTTGTGTATTAGCGAAGAAAAAGCAGCAAACTCAAATTATGGCTGCTCTACCAGTGGAACGAGGCCTGTCTCATAACAAAGGGATACGTTTGTGTTTTTGTTTGCTTTGTGACGAAAGCTATACACTTGAAAGCCACAAGTGATTTGTAGTCAACATCTTTTCTTGCGGCTTTTTTTCGATTTTCTGATAATGATACCAATTTTGTCGGTGCTTCCAAATTAATAAAAAAGGACTCTCATGATTTTATAATTTCGTCTCAAGAAAAAGTATATTCCACTTATAGTCATCAAGATATAACATGGAATTTTATTCCTGCAGGCGCTCCACACATGGGTGGCTTGTGGGAAGCGGGAGAAAAAAGTTTTAAGGCTCATTTTCGAAAAATGGCCACTTCACATAAATACACTTTTGAAGAACTCTCTACTTTATTATGTCGAATTGAGGCATGTCTTAATTCTAGACCTTTAAGCCCAATGTCGAATAACTCAACAGATCATGCTGCCTTGACTCCCGGACATTTTCTTATAGGTGGGCCAATTTTGGCACCTGTCGAACCTAATATAACTGTCGATCCTTTGACTATAATCAATCGATGGGAAAGACTTAAAGCATTCGCTCAACATTTGTGTCTTAGGTGGAAGGAAGAATATTTGAAGGAGCTACATAAACGGAACAAATAGAAGTTTCCAAATGTCGATATATCTAATTTGCCAACTACACAATGACGGCTTGGTAGGATTATTCGAGTCTACCAAGGAGCTGATATACAATTTTAAAAGGGCGTCAGTACACGTCCGATTGTAAAATTAATACTTCTGCCATACTCACAACATTGCTTTTTCAATTTTTAGTCTTATTTTTATTTCTTTATGGTTACAGGTATTTTTTATCGTTAAAAATGGATTCAACTACAAACCAAAATCGACGCATTTAATATTCGTGCAGAGTTTGTAAGCGAAACCATCCGCTTCGATTCCGCCATAAATTTCTCGCGATGAACTTTGAGAAACGTCTGCGTACTATACTTATTCATCGATATTGTTCAAGATGTCTTGCACACTCTCATCTATCTAAGGATTGCCAGAGTACAAAATCCTGCACATATTGCAGTCGCGATCACCATAGTTTAATTCATTCCAATAAACGTCTCAATAAACATACGCGATCAAATGACAACGATGCGCTTGCAGTTCCGATATTGAGTCAATCAATTTCGCCCACTTCTATCGTACAAATACGTGTACGAAATAAGTAATTTTTTGCTCGTGCGCTTTTGGATCCCTGTTCCGAAGTTAGCAAGATTTGCCCAACTTTAGTTGCTCAACATCCAAACAACAAATGTCGGAACTAACAAAGTTTGTAAACTTGCTGTCAATTCCTGTCATGATCGCACAATGCGCCTCACTATATACGCCCGAGTGCGATCTGACTTCAATTTCAAAACGCCAACAAGCCACGTTAACTCTATTATAAAAGGAAAATTCACCAACTTTAAAATGGCTGATCCACAGTTCTACACGTCGCCAGAAGTCTCCATTATCTTTGGACCCGATTCTTATCATCGAATTATTAGAACCGAAGTCATGGTCAATTCTGGTCTGCCTTTAGCGCAAAATACCATGTTCGGTTGGGTCCTTTCTGGCCCATATGTCCTTTAAGACGTTGTT
This sequence comes from Dryomyza anilis, assembly GCA_951804985.1. Lineage (NCBI taxonomy): Eukaryota > Metazoa > Arthropoda > Insecta > Diptera > Dryomyzidae > Dryomyza > Dryomyza anilis. The sequence goes on from OX638135.1 coordinate 23,506,279, forward strand.
TTCAAATTAATATAAAACCTATTAATTATTTTTTTTAATAATAACCAATTTTTGCTCATAAATAATATTTTTCACATATCTTTTTATTTTGTATATTAGTATATTAATAATTTATTTTATATAATAAATAATGAATATGTTAAATATATATATATATATATATATATATATATATATATATATATATATATATATATATATATATATATATATATATATATATATATATTTATATATATATAAATATATATATATATATATATATATATATATTAATATATATATTGTTATTGCAGTCCTAATACTGCAAGGAGGCCGGCAATGTTTATGCCAAAAGCAATTAATCGATTATTTATATCAAAACTATTTTCAATGCTCTGTAGTTACTATGGCAGTTGAATTTGCTACCAACTACTAGAACTGAATTTTATTAACATTAAGAATAGATCTGTTTTCTAACAAGTGAAATAACTTCCTCTTTGCTGTGGAACCATTGAACTATACGTATGTAAAAATAAATGAGTCTCTTATGACTTGAATCTTAAATTGAAGCATTTTGGTTTTTTTTTCTTCTTATTTCTTTACAATCGATAAAATACAATTTTCGCAAGAATATCGCAATCAACCATTTCGACTAAACATGTATATAGATAAACTTATGCACATTATTTTATTGATATGTGTATGGTATGTGTATTGAATATTTGTGTGTTTATTGGTATTTTAAAATTAATATATTGATTTTATTTTTGGTTTGGAGAGGTATAAGAAAATACATGAGTGACTTTTATACGCCCTACTGTTGGACCAGATTTCTCCTCTTGTTCTTCAGTGTGTTGGGTCGGATTGAACTTGTTCATCTTCAATGGTTCGTTGTATGTAGTGCGTTAAATCTGTTGGGCTTCGATGGTTCTTGTGGAATTTGCAAATGGTGCTATCTCCAGTGGGCGTCGTCATGTTAATACTCTGGACTCTAAATCGTTCAGGAGAGTTTTGTCCCGTTGGCTTGGATGTCGATATGTTCGAGATGAATATTTTTTTTTCTCTGCGATCTTGTCAAACAAATGTTTGAATCAACTTAGTGCTCATGTCGCGTTATGTAGGATATTTTAGATTTCCGAATTGTTGATATCAGAAAACCTCGTGGTTCGATATTGCATTGTTTCTTCTTTATGTAAGATTGAAGACATAATAATGCGATTTCTCCTTTTTTTCTTATTATACATTTTTCAGGGTCCTTTTTGCATCTAGTATCTGGCAACTGTGGCAATTTTCAAGGTCCATTTTGCATCTTGTATTTGGCAATTGTGGCAATTGTAAAAATTCAATCATTGCAACCTACTTGTATTTGGTATAACAACAAGTTTGCGTTTAGTGTGTCCTGCCTCGTTTTCAAATATGCTGCCACTCTGCTTCGTTTCTTCATTTTTCTTTATTCGAATCTGCCGGGCCTCTGCTTCACTACTTCTCCTTGTTGATAACACCAAGAGCTCCTTCCACATGTCCCCATTAAAGTCCAAAGACCCCAACGATCATCTATGCGACTTCTGAGTCAGTATCCAGAGCTGTTGGCACTCTAAATAACAGTTTTTGTGCACTCGGATATTTTATATGTAGATGAATCTTTTACTAGCTATAGTTTTACTTTTGTTTAAATTATTTCAAAAGTGTGGTATGGTAATAATTTCTGTAAAATTAATATAATTTTTGTAAATTATAAAATGGTTTATGTACATTCGTCTAAGGCACCCCCCACGTGGTGGTTACCTTGACGTGGTGTGTGGGCTTAAGTTACAATGACTCAATAAGGCTAAGCTGATGGAAACTTTTTTAAAGGTTCTGGTAGGGTCACCCTTGTCAGACAGGCTTGTGATGAGTGATGAACTAAATACTACCATAGTCTTTTTTATTGGTGGGGTGACAGACTCTAAAGAAACCCCTACACCACCGCGATGGGTCAACATAAAGATTTAACTACTCCAGGTGGTACCCACAAAAGTGGCAATCCACTTGCTTTGGCGGCTGAGGCAAGGATTCTGGTGGCCTCAATCCACGCAACCAACCCTGGTACGATGAACCTCTCTGCTCCTGTAGCAGGGGGTTCATCGTGCCCCTCCATCTCCCAAATTTATGAGACAGCTAGGAATCTAGAGGAGGATAACGACAACGCAGCGGTTCCCATACAAGTAGAGGAAAGTGTCGGTTCGGCTATGCATACGACTAATCCTCCACTGTATGGCTGCTCGACAGTGATGTGTCCTCTCAGGGCTCCTTTCTGTCACGAAATTTGGAAACATGGGTCGATCGAAGGAAATTGGTGTCTTACCAGCATCTAATCCTAGAGAGACCGACGCCCAACTGGAAGCTAAACTTCCATTGGAGACCGGACCCGGATCTCTGAATACAGAGGTCAGGTTGTCCGATGCCCAAGTGAGTGGAGAATAAAGCGAAAGATCGCAAAGAGGCTGAAAAGGCTAAAGGCGACGCTGGAGCTTTCTCTTCCCAAGCTACCACAGCAAAACGCGATAGATCGGTGGAGGTTACTCCGACTGAAGCCGGACCATCCGCTGCTGCTGTTGTGGCTGCCAATGCACCTGAGAAGCGCAATGGCAAGAAGTTTAAAACCTTCACTGCTACTGCGAAACCCCGTAACTCCCAGAACTCGACACTTTCCAGTGATATTGCATCCACAAGCAAGAGCACTGGTGCTTCATGTTCCGGATCGGCTGCGGATGAACTGGCTTTTAACATCCACTGGCAGAGGTAGGCTAGCAGTATCATATCGTGATGCTGCTCGCAAAGCTCTTCCGGTTGCGATTATTGGCAAATTATGGAAGGAGGAAAAGATGGATGATGCAGAAGTAAAACACTGCACCGATCATCTTTGGCGGCTAGTCAGCACCGGCGGTGTCAGTGCAAACGCAAAAGGCTATGAGACGAGGGATGGCATCATGAAGGTGCTATGCTCGTCTCAAGCCAATTTCGATTGGATTGCCACAGCCGTTGCTAAAATCCCCCCCTTGGGCAAATCGCGCTTCGCTGTTTTCAGCGGAGATGAACCCAAACACAGGCGAGCAATATGCTGGATACCTGGTCCTATCAGGAAAACAGCGGAAGTGTTTGCCTGCCTACGTGTTCAGAACCAGGGCATCGAAACGAACGGATGAAAAATCTATAGCCATAAACCAGAGCGAGGTCCGGAGGACAAGGAGGGCTCAACCCTGGTTGTTGGCTAAGAACAGAAGTCGTTAGATGTCATGCTTCTTTGGACGGATCAAATTCCGAATCAATTCCAAATGAATAGGCATATGATTAGAAACGAGTTAATTATCCTGTCATGATATTTACTCAGATCAATCTGCAACATTCTAAAGCTGCTACCGCTTTACTAGGTAAGCGGCTCTCCATGTTGCATACATTACCTCACATCACAGCTATTCAAGAACCATGGGTGTATAACAAACGCATCTGTGGTCTTAGTGAACTACGTGGTGAAACCATACTATACGATGAGTAAGCCGCAAGGCCTAGAAACTGTCTTATAGTATCGAAACACTTTGCTGTCACCAAGTTAACCCAATTCTGTGGGCAAGACCTGGTGGCAGCCAAAGTGAGCTATGAAAGCGATAGTGGATGAAAACAACTGATTGTCGCATCAGGCTACTTCCCCTATGACTCACTACTGCCTCCTCCGCCAAAGGCAATTGTTGAGCTCATAGAGTACTGTGATATTAAGGAGACCGGCCTTATTATTTGCTGTGACGCTAATGCTCAACACACTGTGTGGGGCAGCAGTAAATGCATCGCACGAGGTACCAGACTCCTTGACTTCATCATGACCTCCAATCTGAACATTCACAACACTGGTAATAAACCCACTTTTGTGACTGCTAGAAGACAGGAAGTGATTGACCTTACTTTGTCTAACTGTAGACTGAGAGAGTCAATCTTTAACTGGAAGGTTCTTAAAGAAGATTCTTTATCGGACCATAGGTATATCGAGTTTCATACTGACCGAGAGGTGCTGCCCTCTATGACGGTAAGAAACCCTAGAAAAACGAACTGGGCACGCTTCAGACATGAACTTGAGAATTCCCTCAATATTCCTGTCAGAATTCGTACCAAAGAAAGTATTGAGACGTCCGTTCAAGTTATGAACGATGTCATAAATTCTAGTTTTGTACGAACATGTCCGGTACGAAAAACGTTATCTAGACCTCCCGTTCCTTGGTGGAACGCTTGTCTTGAAACCTTGCGCAAGGATTCCAGAAAGCTTCTAAATAGGGCCTTAAGAAGCAATTTAGACTCTGACTGGTTTCTTTATCGAGCGAAGCAGAAAGAGTATAAGAAACGAATTCGTAAATCGAAAAGTGTTTCCTATAAAGACTTCTGCAGTAGCATCGAATCCTGCAGTGAGACTAGCAGATTGGTCAAGTTTCTTAAAAGAGACCGAACTGCTCGACTGGACTCACTGCGGAGACCTGATGGCTCGTATACTGAGTCTAAGACAGAGGCACTCAGTGTCCTAGTTGAGACTCACTTTCCGGGAAATCAAATCCACATAGGGCCACTTTGTAATCCCAGCACTGGGGACTGCAATAAGAACTCTAATGTGACAAAACATGACTGGCAGGTTGCCAGATTGGTTGTGTACGATGAAGCCATCCAATACGCAGTGGCCTCTTTTGATGGCTTCAAGTCACCTGGACCGGATGGCATCTACCCAGTCATGCTACAGGAAGTTATAACCCAATTGCTACCATGCCTAAAGAAGATCTTTAGAGCAAGTCTCGCATGGGCATACATTCCGACATCCTGGCGTTTAGTTAAAGTAGCCTTCATTCCTAAAGTTGGAAGAGAAGACTATTCCATAGCCAAGAGCTTCAGACCCATTAGTATGATGTCCTTCATACTAAAGTGTCTAGAAAGACTAGTTGAGCTGCACATCAGAAAAACATCGCTGTCAAGGTACCCACTATCATCAAGACAACATGCCTACCAACGTGGAAAATCCTGTGAAACAGCATTGCAACATCTGGTTGGCCGGATCGAGCATGCTTTTCAGAGGAAGATGTACGTGATGGGCATATTTGTTGATATCGAGGGTGCTTTTAATAATGCGACATTTGATGGAATGTGTGACGCAGCTAGAAGGCATGGAATAGATGAAACATTGGTCAAATGGCTAAGGTCAATGCTAATGTTTAGGACCATCACTTCTGAGGCGGAGTGCGGTCAGTTTATTATGGCAGGGGTGAATAGAGGTTGTCCTCAAGGAGGCGTTCTCTCCCCCCTGCTCTGGTGTATGCTGGTTGACTCTCTAGTCAACGATCTCGATGGACCAGGTGTCTATTCCCAGGCCTATGCCTCAATGAGGTCTGTGTTAAAACACAAAACTCGTTGAACCGAATTGACAGCTGGTGTACTGCAAGCGGACTTTCCGTCAACCCTCACAAAAAAGGGATTATTCTCTTCACTAGGAAAATAATAATGACAGGATTATCTCTACCAGTACTTCAGGGTGTCACTATTCCTCTGTCTAACGAAGTAAAATATATGGGCTTAACTCTAGATAGTAAACTACTTTGGACAAAACATGTTGAAAATAAAATTTCGCGAGCATTGAATGCCTTCTGGCAATGCAGAGGAATTTTTGGGAAGACATGGGGATTTTCGCCGAGCAAAACCTTATGGAATTACACGGCAATGATAAGACCGATGATATCATATGCATCGGTAGTCTGGTGGAACAAGCTGTCGCGAAAATGCGTGACAACTAGTCTTGCCAAGATTCAGAGAACCGTGTGTCTGGGTGTTACGGGTGCCTTTCCCACTACACCTGGTCCAGCACTGAATGCAATCTTAAACCTACCACCACTTGACATCTTCATCAGAGGCGAAGCCATGAAAGGCTGCTGGAGACTTAAACGAGGTGGTTTCTGGTTTAATGTTCCCTGGAATATCTCTGACATTGCACTTGACACTCCATTAGACACCTGTCTACTGGAGATGCCCTCTGATGCAATGATAACAGAAATATTACCAAGACGAAATTTTGAGGTCTGCCAACCTGACATTCAAGACTGGCTAACGCCTGACTGTGAGCCAGGTAGCGGGTCACACCGCATTTTCACAGACGGCTCCAGAACCGATCAGGGATCTGGTGCTGGAGTGTTTGTGGAACCGGATGACCGCAGACTTCACTTCGCCTTAGGCGACAATGCCTCGGTATTTCAAGCCGAAGTCTATGCTATACTTATGGCTATGGACTACATTGCGGATAATAGATGGCAGAACATGGCTATATCAGTTTGCAGCGATAGTCAGGCTGCTCTTATGGCTTTGAACAATCAGGTCATCACATCCAAAGCTGTACGTCAATGCAGATCACGTCTCAATTGTGTTGGTAAATACAATACACTGAAACTGATTTGGGTGCCGGGCCATAAAGGAGTTTCGGGCAATGAAACATCTGACGAACTAGCACGTGCTGGATCTGAGGATAATCCATTTGGACAGAACCTGTGCTTGGACTACCTGCATTTACGGGAAAATTCGTCATCAGCTCTTGGGTCACCTCCGCACGCAAGAGCAGATGGCTGAATGAGACGAAATGCAGATTCTCCAAGCTCATGACACCGACGATAACCAAAAGATCGGCCTCGTTTCTACTTTCCTTAAGTAGAAAGGAGTGCAGAAAACTGACGGGACTTCTAACGGGACACAACGCATGTGCAAAACACATGAACGCAATCGGCCTGGCCAAAAGCGCCTTATGTTCTGCCTGCTACGAAGAAACTGGCACCACAGAGCACTATCTCTGTGACTGTTTAGCATTTTCTAGAATTAGAAGGCAGATCTTTGGCACAGACGTGATGAGAGAGGATCAGCTTCACTCTCTATCACACAATAGCCTTCTTAGATTCAATAATGAATCTAAGAAGTATCATTAAAAACTAGGGAACTGGGTCACAGCACAATGGATATAACCCTGTCTGAGTGCTGTGGCTCTATTTTTTATCAGTAGTATGGATTCGCCGGTTCTGGCCCCACTGGGCTCCATGGAGCACATTGTTGTTAGTGTAAATGAATTTTTAACAGAGATGTTGTTATTGTTTTCAATAGGGATCATTTTTTAACAGACGTGTTGTTAGTGTAATTCAATAGGGATTATTTTTTAACATAGTTGTTGTTGGTATAGTTCAATAGGGATCATTTTTTAACAGAGTTGTTGGTAGTGTAGTTCATTGGAGATCATATTTTAACTCAACAGGGATCATTTTTTAACATAGTTGTTGTTGGTATAGTTCAATAGGGATCATTTTTTAACAGAGTTGTTGGTAGTGTAGTTCATTGGAGATCGTATTTTAACAGTATAGTTGTTATTGTTTTTTCAATGGGGATCATATTTTAACAGAATATTTGTTATTGTTTTCATGGGAAGTATTTTTAACATAGGTATATTATATGTATACTATATATTTTATAATGGCATGGAGCCAGTGGGATGACTTTTTAACATAATTTGTTAATGTTGATACATACATATATATTATATGCATGTTATGAAGGCATGCAGCCGTAAAGAGTAAATGTTGTTGTTGGAATAATTATATCGGAGTAAGCATTTTTTTGTGAATGAGAATATTTACAAACGTATTCATGTTGTTGTTGTAAAATATTATAGTTGCAAGTAGATTTCAGTTAACGTAGTTTTAATGTATACTATAGTTATACTTGTTTGTTTTATTTTGCATGATCATCAAGAGAGTTGAGGAGCAAAGGGTTCAATTTGAAACTTTGTTGAGGAACGATGATTGTAATTTAAAACTTCGATATATGAATGAATATTATTATTAGATGCTTATTTTTTTTGTGGATAATTTTTTTGTTGTAAACAGGTTAAGACACTTCTGTATTAATGCATTGACATATATTTAATTCAAGGCCAATTTTACTATAAGGGTTATTGTACTGGATTTTATTCTACAAAGTCATGGTCGTTTAATTTGGTTATATGAATGAATGGAGCCATAAGGTTCCATTGGGATAATTTTTTAAAACATTTTCTATACTATAAGTTTAAAAGATTGAATATGTTAGAACATGTCTATTTTTTATAGAGTTTTTTGTCTTGAGATTTAATTTATTTACTCACTTTAAAATTTCAATTGAGTATATTTATACTAATGGAATTCACTTTTTAACTCATTTTAAAATTTCAATTGAGTATATTTATACTAATGGAATTCACTTTTTAACTCATTTTAAAGAGATATCCATTATATATAAATGGATCGAAATTTGAATTAAATTTAGTCATCGTCTACATTACAATTTTAATGGAACAAAAAAATATTATGGAAATTAAAAAAGTAAAAAAGTTTTTAAAAGAATTTAATAATATTTTATTAGACGATCATAAAAAACAGTTTATTAAGTTTACCCCTTATTGTAAGCATTACCAGTATATGGAAAAAATATTAACTATTCACGGAGTACATTATAAGAGCTGGCCATGGGCCACAGATGACTTAACGGAGGGACCAGATACATGTGGTTGCTATTATTATGAAAAGAAATCTAAAGACATTGACAAACTAATAAAATTATATTATAGAATAAAATATACAAAATAATTGTTTATTACATATTATTAATAAACTGTTTTTTTATTATACTATATTCAATGAATTTGTGAAATTTTAAATTATAGAAATAAAATAACAAATTTATAAATTATTTACATTAAATTGTTTTATTTATTATAGAATAAAATATACAAAATAATTGTTTATTACATATTATTAATAAACTGTTTTTTTATTATACTATATTTAATGAATTTGTGAAATTTTAAATTACAGAAATAAAATAACAAATTTATAAATTATTTACATTAAATTGTTTTATTTATTTTTTATTATAGGAAACTTAAATATGCTTTTAAAATAATGCACAGCTAAAATATCATTAATATATAAATTATATATATCAAAATAATTAAAAAACTTTTTAAAAGAAATATTTTTACTTCCTAAATATATAAATATACAGCAATAAACACTGCATAACATTGAAATTTCACTTTGTAATCGGAAATTGCTTTTAATCAATGTGGATGCATTTCTTTGAATAAAATTTACAAATGGTTTAATAGGAGAACTCCCTGCAAAACAAAAATACTCAGCCGGCTCATTTCGAGGAAAATATATTACAATCCTGGTTTAAATGATGAATCCATATTCACAATATAAAATGCTGACTTTTTTATTCGATTTCTAGGTAGCTGATTTGATGCAAAAACTCCTTTAAAATTCTTTTTAGTTACTAAATTATTATATAAAATATTTACTATATTACTTGTATTCATAATGATTGTAATAAAGTATGATTTTTATCAATTTCCAAAACACTATCAAACTCACAATATGCTAAACAAGTAATTGCTTCAGAAAGTGCTTCACTGAAACGACCTTCAATTCGTATTGTACCCTGATTTATTAAGTTTCCGCAGTATGAGTTATTGTTATGATCTGGTGTTAAATCAAATGCAAGTAAGAAATATCCGTTATCAAATAATTCTTTACTTATTTGATGTCCCTTATCAAAGTAATGTATGCCAGTACCTTTAAATAAGGTTTGATATCCCCTTGTACTTATACGTCCATGTTTATAATCAAATTCAATCGGTTGTGCTGGTACTTGTACTCCATTTACAACTAAATTAAATCTTTGTAAATTGAAATGGCGAAAGTTATACGGATTTTCCGAACGATCACCAGTATATGCTTTATTAGTTACCATACCAAATATTAAGAAATTTGGAAGTTGTCCAATTATAACATTATCTAACAGTAGAGAATGATTGCCGGGGTGAATGGTGAATGTCTTGATTTCAACTTTTTTATATGGATAAATAGCATTTCTACTTTGTAAAACATTATGATGTGCCATTGAAATATTACTATTAATGGTAAGATGATTAATGTATAAGTTAGCTTCATGAATTTTAATAGATGACTCTCCAGATTTTGAATCTTCTAGTATATAAAAAGAAGGTTTCTTCATATTAAGGGTTACTTTAAGATCCACATTTCTAAGAAGATATTTAGATTGATTAAATATATCTGCATGAAGTTTTCCAATCAATTCAACTCGTTCTCCATTTTTAAATGTTTTCTTTCGTCTAGCTAAACCTGGATTTTCATTCTCAACTATTGAATTAATTTTTTTTATATCTAATGACCATCCGCATGATTCAAGCATTCAATAAATCCTGCCATCATAAATAAATTAACAGTTACCAAATATATCAGTAAACTTCCTTCTTCTAGAACGTTTAGTTTTCATATGATCTTTTTTCTTTAGTCGTTTGAATTTTATACGTTTTCCATTCCCATCTTGTATATTTCTAATTTTTTCTTTTAAATTTCGAACAGCCTTTTTACCCTGTTCAGTTAATATAGTTTTTATAGGTTTAGTACCTAACTCTTCCAAAACTGATTTTCCAATTTCGAGTAAATGGTTTTTTAAAGCATTTAATCCAGTTTTCATTAGAGGTTTTAGATGTGTATACAAGGCCGAAAAAAATGAACCAATTCCACGACCATATTGAACAATTCTAGGAGAATGGTATATATCTCCTATATTATCCAAATTTGATCCAGATTGATTAAGATAGTACTCAGAATAAATCTTGTCCATTGTTTACATATAAATGATATCAGTACAACTTATGAAGCTTCTTTTATATTACGAAAATGTAACGTGCAATAAACGGGGAATTCATTCGAAATAATATTTATTTTCTTTCCTTCATCATCACGTATCATTATAGAAATATTATTTATATTTGAAGATTCCAATGGATAATATTCAATATTTTTAAAGTGAATATAATTTATTTCATTTAAACATGGAAATATTTTTAAACATTTTATTTTTTGATCGCCTACATATCTGGGTTTAATAATGTCTGTGTACACAAACACTAGGTTGTATAGGTCGCTAGATCTTAATTTATAATTTGTATGTGAATTAAATTTTTCATAAGAATACGATATGACATCTAACATTTTAAGTATTGTATTCTCCGATACAAAGTGTCTATTAATACTGCTCAGGGTTTTCATTTATAGTATCTTGAATGTCTAATTTTTCAGTTATTAATTTTAAACTTTTATCTTTTTTGTTATCGATATTCAACTCTTCTTTATTTTTTTATTTTTTTTTATTACAACTGTCTCAGGATTATAATTGACATTGAGTTGATTTTCTGCAATTTGTGGTTTTTCTTCTCTATTTGGGATAGCTTGATTTATTTTGTCCATGAAATTTAAATATGTGATAGGGATAGTATTTATTTTTTTATCTGCTTTTAGATCACTATTTACATTTTTGATATTACTTTTATTTAACTTTAAAGTTGATTTCCAAATATCCCTTTTATTCAAATTTCGAGATACTTCAAATGTAGATGGGTTATTAACAAGTTGAAATGAAATTTCTGTTAAACCTACAACATAGTTTTCATTTAAAACCAAAGATTCTTTTAATAAATTTGTAAATGTAGATTTAGTGTTTTCATAAATATTTGTGGAATTGTTACTTAATAAAGTAATATAAAAACTAGAATCTCCCATATTTTAATTTCAAATGTTTAAATAAGAATGACAGTCATTTTTTTTAATAACTTTATTTATATTAATATTGGAACAATACAATTATAATAAGTTACATTTAGTTTACTTAGTTAATAAATCGTTTTTGTTAATCCATGAATTATGTTCACTTCCAAAACCTAGCCACTTGACATACACCATATCCTTTTTTCTTTTTAAAACCTTTTCAACTAGATACGTATTTGATGTTTCTGTTTTAAGTAATTCTTCTTCATAAAATCCACCTTTTATTATTTCTCCTTGATAATCAATTAATTGATAAGTAATTGGATTTGTGATCTTTATTTTATTTGTCTTGAATACCTCATTGGAGCAATTGGATTCATATGCTTTGTAGAAAGTACCTTTATATTTACTAATTCGAACATCATCTCCAATTTTCAATTTACTCATCTTAAATGTTTTAATATGATTGTAAACTGTATTTAAAAGTATTTGTTGATTATATTTATTGACATTTTTTGGAGACATTTTAATACTACGATGATATCTATTATTATATATATTGATATTTTTTGTAATCAAGTTCAGCCATTTATAATTCCCTTGAAGACTAAAATCTTTCCACATTAAATTTTTAAAAGTTCTATTAAACCTTTCAATTATTGAAGCCTTCATATTAGAAAATGTATGATAATGGTTTATTTCAAAAATTTTCATTAATTTTTTAAAATTAGAATTGAAAAATTCTTTACCTTGATCAGATTGAATATTATTGGGAATTTTTTTCCTATTTTTTTCTAGAATATTTTGCATAGCTAAGGTTACATCGATCCCACTTTTGGTTTTAACAGGTAAAGCATATGCGTATTTAGAAAAAACATCTAAAACAGTCAGTAAATATTTATATCCTTTATTAATCTTTGCAAAAGGTATCATTTTTACAAGATCGATTTGCCAAGTATCTGAAATACCCTTTTGAATAAACCTACGCCGTTTAAAATTTCTTTTTGCTTGTCGATGCAATTCATTTACAAGAACTTCTTTACTCATTGTGAGTTCAACCAATAATGTAAATTATTGATTTTTTAAAATTTATATTTATATAAAAAAAAAACTTGTTTACAATATTTATATTTATTAGAAGTTCATCATTGAATAGAGAACAATGTTTCATCAATTTGTGTATCCATTTACAATGTTAGTTTGTGGACCATCAGGTTGTGGCAAATCAACATTTATTATAAATCTTATTAACAATAAACATTTAATTAGTTCTCCTATTACAAAAGCAATTTGGTGTTATGCTGAAAAAAACTCTTTACCGGAACTTAATAATGTTAATTTTATTGAAGGCATTCCAGATGACTTTGAGAATTCAGCTAATGAATATACGTTAATAATTTTAGATGATTTAATGTTAGACTCATTTAACAAAAAAGTTTGTGAACTATTTACTAAAGGTTCGCATCACCGCCATTTATCAGTTGTTTTAGTAACTCAAAATATTTTTCATAAGGGGGCATATACAAGAGATATATCATTGAATTCAAAATATATAGTTATGTTTAAAAATCCTAGAGATAAACTACAATTTCAATGCTTGGCAAGACAAATTTATCCTGAAAAAAATTATAAAGAATTAGTTAGAGTATATCACACTTGTACTGAGAGTGCTCATGGTTATTTATTAATAGATCTTACACAACAAGCACATAACGCATTAAGATTCAGATCTAACATCCTATTAATATAATAAATCTGTTTGTTCGTTTGTACGTTTGTTCCGCTTCTCCGTCTAAACGGCTGATCCGATTTCCTTGAAATTTTTACCACAGATGCGGTATGTTCTGGAAGGAATGATAGGCTATATATGGGCGGGATTGGACAAAGAGGCGTGGCACCTCCCATACAACCTAAACTTTCAATACGATATAACTGGGCACTTTCACCAGCTACGAACATGAAACAAAAAACTCAAATACAAAAAAAAAATTAAAAACAAAAAAGCAAAAGCACAAAACAAAACAAAGGCAAAAATACAAAAACAAAAGCAATCACGTTTGTTTCGCTTCTCCGTCTAAACGGCTGATCCGATTTTCTTGAAATTTTGACCACAGATGCGGTATGGTCTGGAAGGAATGATAGGCTATATATGGGCGGGATTGGACAAAGAGGCGTGGCACCTCCCATGCAACCTAAACACGATATAACTCGGCACTTTCACCAGCTACGAACATGAAACAAAAAACTCAAATACAAAAAAAAAAAATTAAAAACAAAAAAGCAAAAGCACAACACAAAACAAAAGCAAAAATACAAAAACAAAACCAATCACATAAAATTACAATCCAAACTAAATGAAAAACAAAAAAAGGAAAGAAAAAGAAAAACCAACTCACCACACTAAAACTAACCAAACTAAAACTCACCACACTAAAATTCACCACACTAAAACTCACCACACTAAAACTCACCACACTAAAACTCACCACACAAAAACTCACCACACTAAAACTCACCACACAAAAACTCACCACACTAAAACTCACCACACTAAAATTCAACACATTAAAACTCACCACACCAAAACTCACCACACCAAAACTCACCACACTAAAACTCACCACAGTAAAACTCACCACACTAAAACTCACCACACAAAACTCACCACACTAAAACTCACCACACCAAAACTCACCACACTAAAACTTACCACACTAAACTCAACACACTAAAACTCACCACACTAAAACTCACCGCACTTAAATTCACAACACTAAAACTCACCACACTTAAACTCACCATACCAAAACTCACCACACTAAAACTTACCACACTAAAACTCACCACACTTAAACTCACCACACAAAAACTCAACACACTAAAATTCACCACACTAAAACTCACCGCACTTAAATTTACAACACTAAAACTCACCACACTTAAACTCACCATACCAAAACTCACCACACTAAAACTTACCACACTAAACTCACCACACTAAAACTCACCACACTAAAACTCACCACACAAAAATTAAACACACTAAAATTCACCACACTTAAACTCACCACACTAAAATTTCACCGCACTAAAACTCACCACACTAAAACTCACCACACTAAAACTCACCACTCTAAAACTCACCACACAAAAACTCACCACACTAAAACTCACCGCACTAAAATTCACCACACTTAAACCCACCACACTACAATTAACCACACTAAAACTCACCACCCTAAAACTCACCACAATAAAATTCATCACATTAAATTTCATCACACTAAAACTCACCACAATAAAATTCACCACACTAAAACTCGCTACACTAAAACACGCCACACTAAAACACGCCACATTAAAATTCACCACACTAAAACCCACCACACTATAATTGACCACACTAAAACTCACCACATTTAAAAACACCACACTTAAACTCTTACTTACTTACTTAAATGGCCCTTACAACCGTGGATCGGTTTTGGCCGCTGAGAAGAAGCCGCGCCAGTCGGATCTGCTTTGCGCGCACTGACGCCAGTTAGAAATACCAAGCGTTGCCAGGTTGTCCTCAACTTGGTCTTTCCAACGCAGATTTGGACCCCCTCTTCTACGCTGTCCACCTTCGAGTTTCGATTCAAGCACCTTCTTGGCTGGAGTGTTTTCATCCATTCGTTCGACATGACCTAGCCAGCGAAGCCGCTGGATCTTGATGCGCTTGACTATGTAAATGTCGTCGAATAACTCATACAGCTCGTGGTTCATCCTGATTCGATACTCGTTAGCAAAGCAGATAGGGCCAAAGATTTTACGGAGAATCTTTCTCTCGAACGCTCCCAGTACTCTCTCATCGGTGGTGGCCAGCGTCCATGTTTCTGCACCATAAAGTAGGACGGGCATGATGAGTGACTTGTAGAGCGTTATTTTTGTCCGGCGAGAGAGGGCTCTGCTTCTCAATTGCCTACTGAGCCCAAAGTAGCACCTGTTGGCAAGAGTTATTCTCCGTTTGATCTCCAGGCTGACGTCGTTGTTGCTGTTTACGCTGGATCCCAGATAGACGAAGTCCTTCACAATGTCGAACTTGTGGGTGTCAAAATCAGCTTTTTGTCCAAGACGCATTGACTCTTTTTTGCTTGTTGACACAAGGAACTTCGTCTTGTCCTCGTTCACCGCTAGACCCATTCGACGCGACTCTTTCTCCAATCTGGAGAATGCTGCGCTGACTGCTCGTGTGCTCCTGCCAATGATATCAATATCGTCGGCATATGCGAGCAGCATGACACTTTTGTTGAGGATAGTGCCGCTTTGACGGAATTCGGCAGCTCGAACTATTTTCTCCATCAATAAGTTAAAAAAGTCGCACGATAGGGAGTCTGAAACCTCGTTCGGTATGAAATGGCTCGGAGAGGTCTTTTCCTATTCTCACTGAGCAACGTGTGTTGCTCAGGGTCATCCTGCAAAGCCTTATAAGTTTCGCAGGTATACCGAACTCAGACATTGCGGCGTATAATCGTTCCATTATCGGAGTGTCGAAGGCGGCTTTATAGTCGACTAATAGGTGGTAGGTGTCGATCTTTCTAGGGTCTTTTCCTGGATTAGGCGCAATGTGAAAATCTGGTCTATGGTGGACTTTCCAGGTCTGAAGCCGCACTGGTAAGGTCCAATCAGTCTGTTGACGATGGGCTTCAGTCTTTCACATAATACGCTCGATAGAACCTTGTATGCGATATTGAGTAGGCTGATCCCTCGGTAGTTGGCGCAGATAGTGGGATCCCCTTTCTTAAGGATTGGGCAGAGTACACTGAGGTTCCAGTCACTTGGCATGCTTTCATCCGAACATATTCTGCTTACGAGCTCGTGCATGCTCTCTATTAGCTCTTCGCCTCCGGTCTTAAACAATTCAGCAGGCAGGCCATCAGCACCTGCGGCTTTGTTGTTTTTCAGCCGAGCAATGGCTGTTCTGACCTCGTTATGGTCGGGTGGCGGAATCTCAACGTCGTCATCAAGAACTGGGGTTGCCGGGATTGCTTCTCTATCGGTGGAATTGAGGTCATCATCACCGGTCAGCAGTTTAGAGAAGTGATCCCTCCATATTTTCAGTGTGCTCTGGATATCTGTCACTAGATTTCCGTTCTCATCTTTACAGGAAGAGATCCGGATTTTGAACCTCCGGCTAGGCATCTTATTTTCTCGAAGAATTTTCGAGCCTCATTCCTGTCCCCATGCATCTCAATCTCCTCACACTCACGTCTTTCTGCCTCGCTTTTTTTACGCCTGAAAAGACGTCTCTCTTCCCTCCTCTTCTCTTTGTATCGCTCCTTCGCAGCTCGCGTAGCTACTGACTGCAGGGTGGATTTGTACGCAGCGTCTTTCTCTGCAGTGGCCGCGCGACACTCTTGGTCATACCACTGATTCCTCAGGGGGCGTTGGAATCCAAGCACCTCTTCGGCAGCCGTACGCATAGAGCAGGAGATATGATTCCACTGCGCGCTTATATCATCGAGAGGAGGAGTGCTTTGTCTAAGCAGGTGTGAGAGTCGAGTGGAAAAGGCTTGCGTTGTCTGTTGTGATTGCAGCTTTCCGACGTCTAGCTTTCTCTGCGTTTGGTTCCGTACGTTCTTCGCAGCGCTTAAGCGTGTGCGGACCTTGGCTGCTACAAGGTAATGATCCGAGTCCATATTGGCACCTCGGATAGTGCGTACGTCCATCACGCTTGAAGCGTGCCTTCCGTCAATCACAACGTGATCAATTTGATTTCGAGTTTTTTGATCGGGCGACAACCATGTGGCCTTGTGGATATCGAAATGTTCGAATCTAGTGCTACTAACTACCATGTTTCGTGCTGCGGCGAAGTCGATTAGCCTCGTTCCGTTATCGGAAGTGTTGGCATGGAGGCTAAATTTTCCGATTGTGGGACAATAGATGGCTTCTCTGCCCACCTTGGCGTTAAAATCGCCTAGCACGATTTTGATATCGTGGCGGGGGCAGCGCTCGTATGCGTTGTCTAGGCGCTCGTAGAAGCGCTCTTTTGTCTCGTCATCTTTCTCGTTCGTCGGAGCGTGTGCACAAATTAGGCTGATATGGAAATATTTAGCCTTGATGCGGATTGTTGCCAGCCTTTCGTCCACGGGCGTGAACCTAGAGACAAGATGGCGGAGTCTCTTGCCGACCACAAATCCACATCCAAATTCGTGTCTCTCCGCATGGCAGCTGTAGTAGATATCACAGGACGCTTGTTTCGAACAGCCCTGTCCCGTCCATCGCATCTCCTGGATTGCGGTGATGTCAGCCTTATATTTTTCGAGGACATATGCCAACTTAATAGAGGCACCTTCCCTATAAAGGGTCCGGACATTCCAGGTGCATATCCGTAAATCATGGTCCTTAAAACGTTTGCGAGGAGGACTTCCACCGAAGTGGAGGTGTCACCATTTGACAATTTGTCAATTCTGATGACCAGTGAGTTGACTTGAGACGACACCGACAAGGATTGCGCTGGCTTCGCCATGTTGAAGCACTCAGACACGTTGCCTTGTGATAATCGCCCCCATAGTCCCCAAACTCACCACACTCAAATTC
The DNA here is from genome assembly GCA_951804985.1 of Dryomyza anilis. Taxonomy (NCBI): domain Eukaryota; kingdom Metazoa; phylum Arthropoda; class Insecta; order Diptera; family Dryomyzidae; genus Dryomyza; species Dryomyza anilis. The sequence continues at coordinate 23,524,488 of OX638135.1, forward strand.
ACCACACTAAAACTCACCACACTAAAACTCACCACACCAAAACTAACCACAATTAAACTCATCGCTCCAAAATTCACCACATCTACACTCACCACGCCGAAACTTACTACATTAAAACCCACCACACTAAAACTTCTACTGGGAAAAACTCTACGGGAAGAATTCTTCGGGAAAGAATTCTACCGGGAACAATTCTACCGGGACGAATTCTATGTTGAGAATTCTACGGGAAAGCGTTCTCTGTGGATTTTACGAGGAAGATTTCTACACTGAACCAAAAAAGTACATATCAATGTAACTGTTCATAGTAACAACAAATCTCCGGTAATACTTCAATGTACAAATTCATTGAATTGCAATGTATGGATCATTAAACAGAATGACAAATATTCATATTCACAATGAATATTTCATTAGCTATATTGAATGCGAGAGTTCATTGTCGCAATGAATTGAATTATGAATTCAGAAAGTTTTGTTCCAATTTCTAATTTTATTACTTTAATGGAAATTCAATTAATATATAAATTAAATATAATAGTATTATATACATTAAATGTAATTTGGTACTTCATTTCACAATTACTTTCTAAATTTGTCGCAGCTTTGTGTGAATTAATGAAATGTTTTTCAAGCAGCAGAGCGGAGCTAACTCTACTAGAAACGAAAAACGAACATGCAAAATGACTACTGCAGTATTTCAATGAATATAATTCATTGAAGTATGAAAAATTCATTAAAGTTATTTGTGCGTATTATGAACGCAGATTCTTACTGAAAATGAACTGATCATTAAATTCACAAACAAGTTACAAGACAATGTGCATTGTCGCAATGAACCTTGCATTAAAATTTATGAATTTGCCTCTATGAACAGGATTCGTTAATATTATGAACCAGTTTATTTTCTGTGTACTGGGAATAAATCTGCGGAGAAGCGCAGTCTGAGGAAAAATTGTCTTTGAGAAAAGTTGTTTCGGCGGAGAATTATTCGGTTACCACATTTATAAAACCAATAAAAAAATTTCAACAGCTAAGCACGGGCCCCTCATATAAATAATAATATTTATGTTAATAAAATCGCTCCATATCTTTGAATTCAGAAAATCTTGGCACGAGTCGTGCACGGGTCCAGCTAGTTTTCAATAAAGAATATTGTTACTGCTTTGTTTCACTCCAAAATGACCTGCAAACTGAAACGATTTGTTGCGGGCTCCAGGGGTCCTTTTGTACTTGCCTTTATTGGTGAAACCGTCAGTGACAATTTTCCCTCGAAGTCCACAATTCTTTCCTAACATTTATTATTAAATAAAAACGCAAGGATATTTTAGACTTGCTTTATACTTTTATTAATTATTTTTAAGTATTTTTACAAGCTTGAGTTTAAACTGAAAACACGTCTGCACTCTAAGGCAGTTAAAATCATAATGCTTAAAAACTAAACTTAACCTCTACTCATCACCTCGGTGTCGTGCGACTCACGAACCCCTTGCTTATACTTATTTCTTAAAACACAACTCATAAATGCAAGCAAGCATATTATTAAATCTACGTACTACTAAAAACCTCATGAACCCCACATCAGATATTTACTAATATTGTGAAATCATTAACTGAGAAAATTCCAATGTGCTAAATTGGTTCCCATGCTGGCGTTAGTCTTGACTTAAATTACAACCAATGCTTTTGTTGTTGCTTTTAAACAGACGGCACACTTGCTATCGTGTGCCTTGGATCAAATTGCAACCAGTGCATTTTTCGTTGCTTTCAAGCGGACTTAATTTTATATCCTGAAAGAATGCACTCATAAACATTATGTACTTGTTCCAGTTACGTCGTAAACGTTATGTTAAGTTAACATGCATCTGTTATTGTGCTTTTAGATTTGAACTTTATGTGCATACTGGTTATGTGCAGGCTTTCTAAAATACAACAAAAAAAACGTTTCTGATTCACAACATTCTTCCCCCCTTATTTTAAGAAAAAATTATTATTAAAAAGAATAATAGTTTTTTCTTTTACATCATTAATACTTCAATATATTTCTTAATTTATTTAACTTACAATAATATTTAAAATCAATAATTATTTTTCATATTATTATAATTTATTTTACTTATTTTCATTTTAGGAATCTTATTATTGCTTATTTTCGTTACTCAATTACTTAATTAATGGTTGCAGTTTTAGTGATATTTATATTTATATACTTTATGTAACGTTAAAAATAAAAATGTATAACATTACAAGTCACTGAACGTTGCAATTGACAAAACAGTAGTTGATCAAGTTACCGCTTTGCAATCGCTGCGTTCCGTGTTGCTCTGTTGTTTTTCTTGTTTATTCATCTAAGTCATTAAATGCTTTAATTTGTGCAACGATTTGTTTTCTTTTAAATTTTTTGCGATATTTATTGAAAATAATTCATTTAATTTTTATTGAGTATATCTTTAGTTATTGTTTATATTTATAGTTTTCATATTTTAATGTTTCTTCAAGTTCGTCCTTCAGTCCTTTTTGTAGATTCTGAAAAACCGGCTGCGCCAAAATGTTGCGGGCTCCAGGGGTCCTTTTGTACTTGCCTTTATTGGTGAAACCGTCAGTGACAATTTTCCCTCGAAGTCCACAATTCTTTCCTAACATTTATTATTAAATAAAAACGCAAGGATATTTTAGACTTGCTTTATACTTTTACTAATTATTTTTAAGTATTTTTACAAGCTTGAGTTTAAACTGAAAACACGTCTGCACTCTAAGGCAGTTAAAATCATAATGCTTAAAAACTAAACTTAACCTCTACTCATCACCTCGGTATCGTGCGACTCACGAACCCCTTGCTTATACTTATTTCTTAAAACACAACTCATAAATGCAAGCAAGCATATTCTTAAATCTACGTACTACTAAAAACCTCATGAACCCCACATCAGATATTTACTAATATTGTGAAATCATTAACTGAGAAAATTCCAATGTGATAAATTGGTTCCCATGCTGGCGTTAGTCTTGACTTAAATTACAACCAATGCTTTTGTTGTTGCTTTTAAACAGACGGCACACTTGCTAGCGTGTGCCTTGGATCAAATTGCAACCAGTGCATTTTTCGTTGCTTTCAAGCGGACTTAATTTTATATCCTGAAAGTATGCACTCATAAACATTATGTACTTGTTCCAGTTACGTCGTAAACGTTATGTTAAGTTAACATGCATCTGTTATTGTGCTTTTAGATTTGAACTTTATGTGCATACTGGTTATGTGCAGGCTTTCTAAAATACAACAAAAAAAAAAACGTTTCTGATTCACAACAGATTGAAGGAGAACAAATATATTTTTTACGATCGAAGAGAAAACATCTAATCCAAAGAGGAGGATTTATACCAATTTTGATTTTTTCTGTTCTAAGCGGTGTTATAGGAAAAATTTTAGAAAATGTCTAATATTTTATCCAAGCATATATTATTAAACCCTTCTACATATGAACGCTATTCTAACGATATGTCAGATTCAAATTTTTTAAAACGAAAACTTCTTCCAATATATGCCTCTCATACACTTAAAGATTTAAATAAATGGTATGGAATAAAACAGGAACTCGCAAAATATTTGATTACCAAACAAGAAATAAATATTAAGAAAGAGAATAAATCGGTTAAGTCGTATAAATCATTAAGGGATAAAGATACTCAAACAAAATGGATATTTAAAAACGATAATGAAACTCAAACAAAAGATATTGGAAAAAAAGATTTTGCTTCGCAGGCTGACTTTAATGCTAATGAAAATATATTTAGCAATATTAACGAAGATGAAGAAAATTCTATGGATGTGGATACAACAATTAATAAAATAAACCATTCCTCTGCAAGTTCTGCAGCTAAACGTTTAAAAAACTTTTCAAATCATGGATCACCTAAAGTACGGATTTTGTCAAGTGATGGAAGTAAAATTACACCGAAAACTAAGCAAACTCTATTACCATATCAATACTCACCTCGCTTAACTCGTCAAAAAAGTAAAACATTACAATATGATTATGATGATGTTAATTGGTATAATATTAAATAAACAAAACATTTTTAAATATATAAAAATCGAATTTTTATTTTATTATTAATTTAATACATTATAAATTTATATAATATAAATCTAATAATTAAAATAATATAATTTATATCTATATATCTATATTCATAAAAATATCTAAATCATTATTTAAAGCTTTAATATAATCAATTTTGTAATGTCCCCAAGCAAGTGTGTTTATACCATCATCTAGTATATACCGTTTATCATCTATAAAATTAAGTGATAATTTATTTACACATTGTGTATATAAAATATGGGCTTTAGATCTTATTATATACATTTCTCTCACTATAACTTTCTTATTGTAAAGGCATGTTTTATAATCATGAATAGTAAATGTTTTACTAACTGATTTTTTAACACCCTTGGCTTTTGATGTTGGTATATCATTTTCAACAGTAAAAAAGTATGTTTTGGGTTTAAGACATATTATTTCTTTCATTATTTTGCTATTATTTTCTTCTTTCATCAAACCCACAACTTTACAATTATTTTGATGATAACCATATATATTAGGATACTCATAACTAGAAGTGTCAAAAATATAATTTGATGGATCAGTTTTTTCAACATCTTCATAAATGTCTTTATAGAAATCATTTTTTTTAATCTCAACTATAAGAGAATCTGTGTCCGTATAAGCTAATCTTACATTAGTATTAAATTTAGTTTTTAAGTAATTATAATAAAAGTCGTACATTTTCCATTTCGATAAATCTTAGACACAAAATCCTGTATAAATGGGTTTATTTAACTTAACTTTAAGGACTTTTGATTCTATTACTATCATATTTTCATTAATATTAGTTCTACTACGAATGCTGGATTTGCTATTATTGATCTGGCTCCTTTAACTTTACCTTTATTCTCCCAATTGCAACAAATGTTTACATTTCTTCTATTTTCAACATTTTCCATAGTTTTGCCATAAACCGAATTATTTATTAATTTATAAAAATTTTTCTCAAACTCATTGGTAGCTTTAGACCTCATTAATGTATTCAGATCTATATACTTTTTAAGCCAACAACTTTGAGAAAACTCTAAAATTCTATATACTTTTTTTAAAATAAACCATTTTTAATACATTCTTGAAGCATTTTATAATGTATTTTATACCTATTCTTATTATTAAGATCTGCTATAAGTTTTTTAGAATTAGAATTACAAGAAGGTGGTGTTTTATTTTCAGGACAAAACGGAAAATCATTATGTAAATTATGAATTGAAGAAGGATATTCTAAGTCTACTTCAAAAATATATCGTTTAGAAGAATGTTCATTAATAGATTTAAGTTTTTCAATAGTAAACTCTGTAATTTCATATGGCTCTAAAAATCTGAATTCCTTACAAAGGTAATGGCTGTGACATCGCATAACCATATAAATTATTTGCGTCATAATACATTAAATATGATGAACATTTAGATTTATCAATGTTATGCATATATTTATTATTGGCTTTTACATGTCTAATCGAGCATTGTGTTAAACCTCCACGTATACCGTCTTGAATAAAAGTATACATTTCTATATCGGTAATTAGTTCGAGGTTAATTTTAGTCATCTTGAGCATAGCATCCCAAGATAATCCGGGAGCAGTGAAGTAATGACACGGATCAAGCTCATAAATTTTTAGACAATTTTTTCTAAAATTCTCAAAAACATCCGCAAGTAAGACAACATCACACTTTAGGTATACTTCTAAATAATCTTTTAAAGATTTACAATTTAGTATGTTCCATACATTCAGAGCATAAGCATAGTCATCTTCAGAACACTCTTCATTAATTAATCTATTAAAAAATTTATCTTTAGCAGGTAATTGATTTTCTTTTAACCTATTAAAGCTATCTAAATAATCATAAGGAAAAACACCTTTTCTATAAAATATCTTATACGAATTATTGTTAAAAACCTTTTTAGTTATATGGATTGACTCGTCATTTAGAGTTCTCACCAATTTCTCAAGACTGCTAGGTAAAAATCTAAATGAATCTATAAATCTAAGTTGAAAACTATGATCTTTAGTTAAATTTATAGTTTTTGTTATAGATATAAATACCTCTTTATTAAGAGGTATAATATCAATAGCTCCCTCTACTTCGTTTAAATTTTGTATAAATAAATGTAGATCATATTTGGATAAATTATGAGTTATTACCGGAAAGAATGTAGTTCTTTTTGCTTTCAAATTACATTCTTGTATGAGCAGATCCTAAATACTTTCCGGTAAAATGACAATGGTGCCGTACTTTTATACTAATATTATTACTTAAATTACTTTTACATATACAGCAGATTGTTGATTGATGAAACTCGTGCATTTCCTGGTCAGTTATCTTCATTGCCTTCATCGTGGAGTAAACGTTCCAATATATTTGCGTCGCTTTCGCAACTAAAGATTTTATCATAACTCTCGAACATTCAGGACCTATAAACAAAAGATTAAATATTATATATATATCGTTTTTTAGTTTATTATTATTATTTTTTTAATTATTATTTTTTTTCTTTTGTATTCACCTGTATAATTTTGTAGCTTATCGAAACGATAATCATATGACCCTTTCAAATACCAAGCAAATGTGCACGGTATATGCTTCTGAATATTGGTTGTATACGTATTTTCTGGGTTATTTGTACAGCCATTAATCGGTTCCAGAATCGATTCAAAATCCATATAAAAAGTGTATCCAACTGGGATGGTTTTTTCATAGGCTTTAAATGCTAGTGTAGACTCATTTTCCTTGGGCAAATACGTAATTTTTTTTTATATGATGATTTGTGTGCCTCAAGAGACTTTATAGATGTAAATTGTAGAATACATCCATTACAAATATACATTTTGTGGGCTCTTTTTCGTCCCTGACCGCTTATCAATTTACTCAGATCTTTTATCCAGACATAGTGAGTATTTTCTTCACTGTCACAAAATAGCAAATTGATATGTGTACTCTGTTCTTTTTCTGTGTGATAAATAGGCCCCAAAATTTCGCATTTTCCATCTGACTTTTCATTATACATGAAAATATTGATGCTAATGGAGTTGTTTAGCTCAAATATTTTTGTATTTTTTATAGAATGAGGGAAGTCTAATCCTCTAAATATTAAATTTATACCATTCACATAAATTTCCTCAGCTGTTATATCGGAAATATTATATGAATGAATGCGATAGGGATCATTTATTATTATTTTTGTATTAACTATTGCAGCAATAATACCCCACTTAAAGCAGAAAATATCACTGTTTTGTATATTAATACATGCCTTTCTTTTTTCTATGTATGCTGGCAATTTCTGATATGATAATCCATTTAAGGGGCTATATTCACTTATATTAAGCTCAATTTTATTGATTTTTATAAAAGCCCATCCACTATCCCGTTCTTGAAAGTTCTCCATTTTATTTATTAACAATTCTTCAATATTTAACATTACATCTTCAATATTATCTTTGGTTAATATTGTTAGTGGTCTTGTTATATGTGAAAAAGTGCTTAGTTTAAATTCATCATCATCTTCGACAGAAGGTTTTGAAGGACATATATAGTCAGCAGAGATCTCCGCATTCAATTTTAAAGATATTTTCTTATTTAATTCTCTTTCCAGTAAATTTTTAATTTTATTTCTTATTTGACCGAAATATTCATGTGGATTAATTAGACTTTCATCCTCATTAGGTAATATGTAATCACATATTTTATTTTTAAATGCTTTTCGTACCTATTTAAATCAATCTATATCTGCAATCTCTGATGCTCTCTTATGCGCTGTAGATCTTCAATGGCCTCTCCAGAGGGATTTGTGAACTGTAACATTACAGTTCTCACAGTAACTGCTCACCGATGATGATGTTGATGCGATTTCATATTCATTATTCAGCAAATCCTCATATTTTCCTTGTTTTAAAGGAATTTCCTCTTAAAAATGTTGACAGGAATGATGTTTTAAAGTATTTGGTCTGCTAAAAGATTTACTACACTTTAAGCAGCTAAACTTTGTATTTTCATGTATTGTCGATACATGTCTCTTTAAATTATAGTTTTTCGCGAATGACTTTGAACACAATGTACAGATAAACATTTTTTAAATTTTATAGAAGTTCTCGAAGTTGCAAACAAACGAACACTAACTTAAATTATTATTTTGAATATTAAGAAACTTCAACTTCAAATTTTACAGGAATTATTGAACATAAAAAAAGTGCAGTAAAGATGTGTTACTGCAGTTTTAATTTACTGACTTCCGGTGTATTTCACTACTTATACATTAAATTTTGCTGAATTCAAATTTTTATATTCAGTTTAATATATATCATATTACATTCTTTGATATATAAAGGTGTTCTATACAATGGATATAATAATAAATTTTACTCGTTTTCATACTTTTAATATATCAACATTAAAAAATGGAGTGTGAATTTTGCCCGCATTTAAAATTCTCGACTAGAAACAACCTTAAGCGGCATATCCTGCGAAAACACAATTTTTCATATAAAAAGGCAAAAACTTATACTTGTTAGTAAATAACTAAATATATTTTTTAAAATTATTTTATATTAATAATAAAAATTTTATTAACAGTAAATTCTCAAATTGAAATACTAGAAGTCGTAACACTCCCGTCAGTAAATTTGATAGATGTTGAATTTGGGAAGGGTTGTTAGATGATGGACTAGATCATCTATTTCTTAACTTAGACGATCTGAGGATGTTAAATGCGGATCACAATCATTGTAATTTAATGGACGATGATGATGATAATATTTTATTAAACGCTCTACTGAGTTTTGAGCAGATAATGCAAATATAAGTTTTATTAATTATTTGTTATATTGTTTCAAATCGTTTTAAGAATAAATAAATAAAACAACATGTATATATTTAAATATTTTATTTAAAATGCATATTTTTAAAAGTAAGTATATTGAAACGTTTTTTTTATTCATAACGTAAATCGAATAGAGCCATCCCCATTACTTCTGATATCACAATGGAACCTTATGGCTCCATTCATTCATATAACCAAATTAAACGACCATGACTTTGTAGAATAAAATCCAGTACAATAACCCTTATAGTAAAATTGGCCTTGAATTAAATATATGTCAATGCATTAATACAGAAGTGTCTTAACCTGTTTACAATTGTCCACAAAAAAAATAAGCATCTAATAATAATATTCATTCATATATCGAAGTTTTAAATTACAATCATCGTTCCTCAACAAAGTTTCAAATTGAACCCTTTGCTCCTCAACTCTCTTGATGATCATGCAAAATAAAACAAACAAGTATAACTATAGTATACATTAAAACTACGTTAACTGAAATCTAATTGCAACTATAATATTTTACAACAACAACATGAATACGTTTGTAAATATTCTCATTCACAAAAAATGCTTACTCCGATATAATTATCCCATCAACAACATTTACTCTTTGCGGCTGCATGCCTTCATAACATGCATATAATATATATGTATGTATCAACATTAACAAATTATGTTAAAAAGTCATCCCACTGGCTCCATGCCATTATAAAATATTATTATAAAATACCTATGTTAAAAATACTTCCCATGAAAACAATAACAAATATTTTGTTAAAATATGATCCCCATTGAAAAAACAATAACAACTATACTGTTAAAATATGATCTCCAATGAATTACACTACCAACAGCTCTGTTAAAAAATGATCCCTATTGAACTATACCAACAACAACTATGTTAAAAAATGATCCCTATTGAATTAAACTAACAACAACTATGTTAAAAAATGATCCCTATTGAAAACAATAACAACATCTCTGTTGAAAATTCATTTACACTAACAACAATGTGCTCCATGGAGCCCAGTGGGGCCAGAACCGGCGAATCCATACTACTTTTATCACACATTAAAAAAAAAAAAAAAACAAAATATACATTCGTCACAAGAAAAAAATGATTTTAAGATATTTAAATTACTTGAAATAAAGTAAATAATAATAATAATAGTTTGGCGCTACAGTTCTGTATAGAACTTCGGCCGAGCTCTCTCACCATTTTGAGCTGTGCGTGTTATATTTGTACTCAAAGTGGTGGGACCTACAGTTTATTGCCGAATCCGAACGGCGGGTGAGAGCTTTTTCATAGGCAATGGTTTCACTCTCGTAGGTTTGCCATTTACTGACGAGAGGTAGCGCGGTATAGAAAAATGTTTCTATGAAAAGATGTTGTTAGCCCCAGTCCAGGCTTGAACCGGGGACCTTTCGGCTCGCAGTCCAACGCACTAACCACTGAGCTACCGCGGCTACACTTGAAATAAAGTACGGTACATTATTTGAACTATTACTATTTAGTGTGGTACTAGTTTATCTAAATTTAGTGTCATGTAAAGTATAGTTGTTTATGTATGCAATAACATTGAAGTTAAATTTTGTTTGTAAGTGTTTAACTTATTTGAAACACAGTTATTTAGTGTAGCACTACCTTTAGTGTAATTTTAGTGTATTATGTCCTTAGACCAACGGCTAAGATCGTCGTCTTATATGCGGAGGGACTCAACGCAGCGGACTCAATCCCCCTTTAATGCGTAAAATTAAAAAAAAAATATTTCGTATATTTTTTTTTTGTTTTTTTTTCTTAAAAATTCAATAGTTTATATTATTACTATTTTTTTCGTCTTCTTTTTTTTCTTTTTAATAAAAATTTGTATCCCTCCTTTTTTATACCCTACACTAACAGTGAAAGGGTATATTCAGTTTGGTACGCCGTTTTTAACACCCTGAAGGAAGCATCTCCGGTATGGAAAAGTATATATATTCTTGATCTTCATGACCTCCTAAGTCGATTTAGCGATGTCCGTCTGTCCTTCTGTCTGTCTGTCTCACGATTTCAGAAAAATTTGAAGAGCTAGAGCAATGAAACTTTAGATTTAGATTACTTATATATCGACATAAATTTACTCTTAACATTATTAGCAATTAAAGACAATTTATTTTTACAGATCGTGAATTTATTATACATTTCTGACGATAAAACGCACATAGCGCTAATAATAAAAAGAAACAACCTTAAGCGGCATATCCTGCGAAAACACAATTTTTCATATAAAAAGGCAAAAACTTATACTTGTAAGTAAATAACTAAATATATTTTTTAAAATTATTTTATATTAATAATAAAAATTTTATTAACAGTAAATTCTCAAATTGAAATACTAGAAGTCGTAACACTCCCGTCAGTAAATTTGATAGATGTTGGAATTAGGGAAGGGTTGTTAGATGATGGACTAGATCATCTATTTCTTAACTTAGACGATCTGAGGATGTTAAATGCGGATCACAATCATTGTAATTTAATGGACGATGATGATGATAATATTTTATTAAACGCTCTACTGAGTTTTGAGCAGATAATGCAAATATAAGTTTTATTAATTATTTGTTATATTGTTTCAAATCGTTTTAAGAATAAATAAATAAAACAACATGTATATATTTAAATATTTTATTTAAAATGCATATTTTTAAAAGTAAGTATATTGAAACGTTTTTTTTATTCATAACGTAAATCGAATAGAGCCATCCCCATTACTTCTGATATCACAATGGAACCTTATGGCTCCATTCATTCATATAACCAAATTAAACGACCATGACTTTGTAGAATAAAATCCAGTACAATAACGCTTATAGTAAAATTGGCCTTGAATTAAATATATGTCAATGCATTAATACAGAAGTGTCTTAACCTGTTTACAATTGTCCACAAAAAAAATAAGCATCTAATAATAATATTCATTCATATATCGAAGTTTTAAATTACAATCATCGTTCCTCAACAAAGTTTCAAATTGAACCCTTTGCTCCTCAACTCTCTTGATGATCATGCAAAATAAAACAAACAAGTATAACTATAGTATACATTAAAACTACGTTAACTGAAATCTAATTGCAACTATAATATTTTACAACAACAACATGAATACGTTTGTAAATATTCTCATTCACAAAAAATGCTTACTCCGATATAATTATCCCATCAACAACATTTACTCTTTGCGGCTGCATGCCTTCATAACATGCATATAATATATATGTATGTATCAACATTAACAAATTATGTTAAAAAGTCATCCCACTGGCTCCATGCCATTATAAAATATTATTATAAAATACCTATGTTAAAAATACTTCCCATGAAAACAATAACAAATATTTTGTTAAAATATGATCCCCATTGAAAAAACAATTACAACTATACTGTTAAAATATGATCTCCAATGAATTACACTACCAACAACTCTGTTAAAAAATGATCCCTATTGAACTATACCAACAACAACTATGTTAAAAAATGATCCCTATTGAATTAAACTAACAACAACTATGTTAAAAAATCATCCCTATTGAAAACAATAACAACATCTCTGTTGAAAATTCATTTACACTAACAACAATGTGCTCCATGGAGCCCAGTGGGGCCAGAACCGGCGAATCCATACTACTTTTATCACACATTAAAAAAAAAAAAAACAAAATATACATTCGTCACAAGAAAAAAATGATTTTAAGATATTTAAATTACTTGAAATAAAGTACGGTACATTATTTGAACTATTACTATTTAGTGTGGTACTAGTTTATCTAAACTTAGTGTCATGTAAAGTATAGTTGTTTATGTATGCAATAACATTGAAGTTAAATTTTGTTTGTAAGTGTTTAACTTATTTGAAACACAGTTATTTAGTGTAGCACTACCTTTAGTGTAATTTTAGTGTATTATGTCCTTAGACCAACGGCTAAGATCGTCGTCTTATATGCGGAGGGACTCAACGCAGCGGACTCAATCCCCCTTTAATGCGTAAAATTAAAAAAAAAATATTTCGTATATTTTTTTTTTTGTTTTTTTTTCTTAAAAATTCAATAGTTTATATTATTACTATTTTTTTCGTCTTCTTTTTTTTCTTTTTAATAAAAATTTGTATCCCTCCTTTTTTATACCCTACACTAACAGTGAAAGGGTATATTCAGTTTGGTACGCCGTTTGTAACACCCTGAAGGTAGCATCTCCGGTATGGAAAAGTATATATATTCTTGATCTTCATGACCTCCTAAGTCGATTTAGCGATGTCCGTCTGTCCTTCTGTCTGTCTGTCTCACGATTTCAGAAAAATTTGAAGAGCTAGAGCAATGAAACTTTAGATTTAGATTACTTATATATCGACATAAATTTACTCTTAAAATTATTAGCAATTAAAGACAATTTATTTTTACAGATCGTGAATTTATTATACATTTCTGACGATAAAACGCACATAGCGCTAATAATAAAAAGAAACAACCTTAAGCGGAATATCCTGCGAAAACACAATTTTTCATATAAAAAGGCAAAAACTTATACTTGTAAGTAAATAACTAAATATATTTTTTAAAATTATTTTATATTAATAATAAAAATTTTATTAACAGTAAATTCTCAAATTGAAATACTAGAAGTCGTAACACTCCCGTCAGTAAATTTGATAGATGTTGGAATTAGGGAAGGGTTGTTAGATGATGGACTAGATCATCTATTTCTTAACTTAGACGATCTGAGGATGTTAAATGCGGATCACAATCATTGTAATTTAATGGACGATGATGATGATAATATTTTATTAAACGCTCTACTGAGTTTTGAGCAGATAATGCAAATATAAGTTTTATTAATTATTTGTTATATTGTTTCAAATCGTTTTAAGAATAAATAAATAAAACAACATGTATATATTTAAATATTTTATTTAAAATGCATATTTTTAAAAGTAAGTATATTGAAACGTTTTTTTATTCATAACGTAAATCGAATAGAGCCATCCCCATTACTTCTGATATCACAATGGAACCTTATGGCTCCATTCATTCATATAACCAAATTAAACGACCATGACTTTGTAGAATAAAATCCAGTACAATAACCCTTATAGTAAAATTGGCCTTGAATTAAATATATGTCAATGCATTAATACAGAAGTGTCTTAACCTGTTTACAATTGTCCACAAAAAAAATAAGCATCTAATAATAATATTCATTCATATATCGAAGTTTTAAATTACAATCATCGTTCCTCAACAAAGTTTCAAATTGAACCCTTTGCTCCTCAACTCTCTTGATGATCATGCAAAATAAAACAAACAAGTATAACTATAGTATACATTAAAACTACGTTAACTGAAATCTAATTGCAACTATAATATTTTACAACAACAACATTAATACGTTTGTAAATATTCTCATTCACAAAAAATGCTTACTCCGATATAATTATCCCAACAACAACATTTACTCTTTGCGGCTGCATGCCTTCATAACATGCATATAATATATATGTATGTATCAACATTAACAAATTATGTTAAAAAGTCATCCCACTGGCTCCATGCCATTATAAAATATTATTATAAAATACCTATGTTAAAAATACTTCCCATGAAAACAATAACAAATATTTTGTTAAAATATGATCCCCATTGAAAAAACAATAACAACTATACTGTTAAAATATGATCTCCAATGAATTACACTACCAACAGCTCTGTTAAAAAATGATCCCTATTGAACTATACCAACAACAACTATGTTAAAAAATGATCCCTATTGAATTAAACTAACAACAACTATGTTAAAAAATGATCCCTATTGAAAACAATAACAACATCTCTGTTGAAAATTCATTTACACTAACAACAATGTGCTCCATGGAGCCCAGTGGGGCCCAGTGGGGCCAGAACCGGCGAATCCATACTACTTTTATCACACATTAAAAAAAAAAAAAACAAAATATACATTCGTCACAAGAAAAAAATGATTTTAAGATATTTAAATTACTTGAAATAAAGTACGGTACATTATTTGAACTATTACTATTTAGTGTGGTACTAGTTTATCTAAACTTAGTGTCATGTAAAGTATAGTTGTTTATGTATGCAATAACATTGAAGTTAAATTTTGTTTGTAAGTGTTTAACTTATTTGAAACACAGTTATTTAGTGTAGCACTAACTTTAGTGTAATTTTAGTGTATTATGTCCTTAGACCAACGGCTAAGATCGTCGTCTTATATGCGGAGGGACTCAACGCAGCGGACTCAATCCCCCTTTAATGCGTAAAATTAAAAAAAAAATATTTCATATATTTTTTTTTTTTGTTTTTTTTTCTTAAAAATTCAATAGTTTATATTATTACTATTTTTTTCGTCTTCTTTTTTTTCTTTTTAATAAAAATTTGTATCCCTCCTTTTTTATACCCTACACTAACAGTGAAACTAACAGCCGTTTGTAACACCCTGAAGGAAGCATCTCCGGTATGGAAAAGTATATATATTCTTGATCTTCATGACCTCCTAAGTCGATTTAGCGATGTCCGTCTGTCCTTCTGTATGTCTGTTGAAATCACGATTTCAGAAAAATTTGAAGAGCTAGAGCAATGAAACTTTAGATTTAGATTACTTATATATCTAAGCTGTCGGAACAAGGCATAATCGGTCTATTTTGACCTGAGAACCGACCACTTATGTTCAAATACCTCAAATAAAATTTACATCTACGAATCAATTTTACTGTATACGTGCTTAGGTAAACTTTTTTGGTCAAATATATATTGACATTATGCTCAAATAAATGAAAAAATGTTTTCCCACGAAATGACTTGTGGTTCGCAAAAAAAATCGAAATTCGGTTCACATACCCATTTGCAAATATGGGTATCAAATGAAAGAAATGTCTTCAGGGATGGAAAGTTTGTAGTTATTTTCAAGATTCGAATACCCTGGTGACCTATATGCCACTTTGAATGGTAACCACACATATGTGTAGGGTATTTATAGTCGGCTTAGACCGACGAAAATTTTGATAATCCTAACTATCATAATAACACCTACTTTAAAATTTCCCATGTGATCTAACCTTCCCAACTGGTTTTAATTTTAATTCCCCTGATTTTTTCCATAAGGGAGGACTCAACGCAGCGGACTCAATCCGCCTTCAAATCGTAAAATTAAAAAAAAAATATTTCATATAAGTTTTTTTTTTTATTTTAATTCCCCTTATTTTATCATTTTTTTTTTTTAAATAATAGTTAATATCTGTTGTTTATATATTTTTTCTCTTCTCTTTTGTTTCTCTGTATATCTATTTTCTTCTTTTTTTACTCTTTAATTAAATTTTTCTCCTTTTTTTTCATATATATATTTTTGTTATCTCCTTTTTTTTCTTCTTTCAAAATTTAATAGTTAATATTATTTTTATTTTTTTTTGTTTTCATTTAAAATTGATGCATATACTCTATTTCTTCTAACATTTGTTAAACTCTCTCCCAAATATACTCCTGGCTGAATTTCCTGTTTGTGCAACAAAACTATAGGAATTCTTGTTCTTAACGGCAGTGATACAACCATGGCTGTTCTCTGCTGTACCCTGATTTGTTGATTAAGACTAATATTTTCTATGTCTTGCAATGTTTTTAATGGAAATTTAACAATGTGATTTTTGTCTTCATCCAAAAATGTATTTTTTTTATTAAACGCATTTATTATACATCTGTTCCAGAGATTTCCACGCCCGACTATTCCATCTGCTGGTATCCCTTGTTCAAGTGACACAACGTGTAGCGTTAAACTCAGGTTTTCTATGTTTGTGTGCTGAATCTTAGTGGAGTCTAAGGTTCTAACGCATCCACCAAAAGTACTACTCAGATCTTTCTGAATATTTGTATTAAAATTCGGCAAATGTGCCATCCTATTTTCTTTAATCAGGCTCCAGAATCCACTAAAAAAGTAAGTGTTCCATTTTTTGCTGCCTCGCAAGGTACTTCAATGAACACATCACTCGTATCGGATATCTTGAAACAGTCTCCATGCCGGTTAAATAATTTAAGATGCATGCCTAAATGTGAAGCTAATTTCATTTTCCTCGACATAAATTTATTCTTAAAATTATTAGCAATTAAAGACAATTTAATTTTACAGATCGTGAATTTATTATACATTTCTGACGATAAAACGCACATAGCGCTAATAATAAAAATAAATTTTGAAATTACTCCATTGCAAATTATACTCGCCCCTGTACGGAATGTATCCACAGTCTTGCCAGACGTTTGATCTACAATTCCCAAATTCAAGTCAGTTAATTACAACTTTCTTTTTATTTGATCTACTTTTGATTTTATTATTCTTGATTTTAATATTTTTACTTCCGATTCAATTGGTTTTTACTTTCTTTACTTTATTTGCTTTCTTTATAATTTGTTTATTTTTAATTTCCCTAATTCCTATATTCTATTCATTATTCGCATCAAGTTGTGTATTATTATTATTTAGTTCATTATATGTTTTTGTTGGAGATTTCTATCTTCATTAATATGTATTTTTACTTTTTGTTCTTCATTTTCTGCGTTAATAATATTCGTTGTTTTATTTTGTTGTAGTGTCCTCTTTGGAACTTCTACATCTACTGGCCTTACTGCACTATTTTCTAAGGGTCCCCAGTTTATTGACCTTGACTGGGCCCCTGGTAGTTTTTCTGTGGAATGCTATTATTGTTCCATGCATCATATTTGCGTTTGGCTTAACAATTCATAATAACATGTCCGTCCATTCTGCAACAAGTGCAATATTTAGCGGGCCTGTTTGCAAAATTCCCATTACCATTATTTCCTTGAAAAACTTGTGTATCGCGTTTAACACGACAATCCCCCTAGACGTGTCCCCCTCTACCAATCGCATCTCAATCCTGGAGCTACCCCGCCTTGGTTATGGATGCCACCTTGACCATTTACCTCAGGTACTGGTGGTTTACTTTCTTGGGGAGCAGTATGTCCTGGAAAAACATTCCGACCCGAACGATCTGCACACTGTTCATGTCCATAAGTACGACAGTCACTGCAATACGGAGTGTTTCTCCGTGTATGACATTCGTCCCTCAGATGTCCCTTCTTCTTGCAAAAAGAACATGTAGGTATAGGCTGCTTCATACCTACATTTTGTGTTTTCTCTTCCGTCTCCTTTTTTTCATTGCCTTGGCCACCTGATTCATTACGATTATTTGGCATGAAGGCCGATGAGGGCTCATTGAAATGGACTCCAAACTTGTCTATGCCCGTTAACTCAGCTGACTCCCTTTGTATCGTCGCATGGTCCAATGCCTCTTCCACCAATTTCCCCAGTGTTGTTTGCTTACTGCTCAACATGAGAATTCGCAAAGTGTAATCCCGAAGTCCTAACTTAAATGAGCTTTTAACTAAATTATTCAATTCATTAACGAACACGTCGTCTTTCGTATCTTTATATTTACATTCAATCGTGTAAATGCTGCCGACTGCAGGTTAACCAAAAGCCTCGAGAAAGATCTAATACTTTCCCCCGGATACTGAGATGCCTTTCTAATGTCATATTGAATGGCATCTACTGACCTACATTCCAAGTACGTAATTCTTAATAGTTTGTATAAATCATCTATTGTGTCAAACTCCTTTGAACTTACTAAGTCAAAATCATCTCCCTGAAAACGAACCCTAACGCCTTTAATAAACTCCTTCATTTGTTCAGGCTTCAGTTCTGCCCTCACCACTTCACATCCTTCAATATAACGGTGAAGATCCGTCCTCAGCGATGATGAGTCTGCACCTGCAAAATCTGGCACCACATTTTTAACGAATTTCGCGACTTCGCCTAATCCCATGTTGCCCTGTGTTGTGATGTCATCAGTTGCTATGGTATCCTTGTGGTATAAGGATGTCTCGTGCGCTGTCTTAACCTCCTCGTTCAAATATCTAATACGCAGTGATACAACCATGGCTGTTCTCTGCTGTACCCTGATTTGTTGATTAAGACTAATATTTTCTATGTCTTGCAATGTTTTTAATGGAAATTTAACAATGTGATTTTTGTCTTCATCCAAAAATGTATTTTTTTTATTAAACGCATTTATTATACATCTGTTCCAGAGATTTCCACGCCCGACTATTCCATCTGCTGGTATCCCTTGTTCAAGTGACACAACGTGTAGCGTTAAACTCAGGTTTTCTATGTTTGTGTGCTGAATCTTAGTGGAGTCTAAGGTTCTAACGCATCCACCAAAAGTACTACTCAGATCTTTCTGAATATTTGTATTAAAATTCGGCAAATGTGCCATCCTATTTTCTTTAATCAGGCTCCAGAATCCACTAAAAAAGTAAGTGTTCCATTTTTTGCTGCCTCGCAAGGTACTTCAATGAACACATCACTCGTATCGGATATCTTGAAACAGTCTCCATGCCGGTTAAATAATTTAAGATGCATGTCTAAATGTGAAGCTAATTTCATTTTCCTCGACATAAATTTATTCTTAAAATTATTAGCAATTAAAGACAATTTAATTTTACAGATCGTGAATTTATTATACATTTCTGACGATAAAACGCACATAGCGCTAATAATAAAAATAAATTTTGAAATTACTCCATTGCAAATTATACTCGCCCCTGTACGGAATGTATCCACAGTCTTGCCAGACGTTTGATCTACAATTCCCAAATTCAAGTCAGTTAATTACAACTTTCTTTTTATTTGATCTACTTTTGATTTTATTATTCTTGATTTTAATATTTTTACTTCCGATTCAATTGGTTTTTACTTTCTTTACTTTATTTGCTTTCTTTATAATTTGTTTATTTTTAATTTCCCTAATTCCTATATTCTATTCATTATTCGCATCAAGTTGTGTATTATTATTATTTAGTTCATTATATGTTTTTGTTGGAGATTTCTATCTTCATTAATATGTATTTTTACTTTTTGTTCTTCATTTTCTGCGTTAATAATATTCGTTGTTTTATTTTGTTGTAGTGTCCTCTTTGGAACTTCTACATCTACTGGCCTTACTGCACTATTTTCTAAGGGTCCCCAGTTTATTGACCTTGACTGGGCCCCTGGTAGTTTTTCTGTGGAATGCTATTATTGTTCCATGCATCATATTTGCGTTTGGCTTAACAATTCATAATAACATGTCCGTCCATTCTGCAACAAGTGCAATATTTAGCGGGCCTGTTTGCAAAATTCCCATTACCATTATTTCCTTGAAAAACTTGTGTATCGCGTTTAACACGACAATCCCCCTAGACGTGTCCCCCTCTACCAATCGCATCTCAATCCTGGAGCTACCCCGCCTTGGTTATGGATGCCACCTTGACCATTTACCTCAGGTACTGGTGGTTTACTTTCTTGGGGAGCAGTATGTCCTGGAAAAACATTCCGACCCGAACGATCTGCACACTGTTCATGTCCATAAGTACGACAGTCACTGCAATACGGAGTGTTTCTCCGTGTATGACATTCGTCCCTCAGATGTCCCTTCTTCTTGCAAAAAGAACATGTAGGTATAGGCTGCTTCATACCTACATTTTGTGTTTTCTCTTCCGTCTCCTTTTTTTCATTGCCTTGGCCACCTGATTCATTACGATTATTTGGCATGAAGGCCGATGAGGGCTCATTGAAATGGACTCCAAACTTGTCTATGCCCGT
Source organism: Dryomyza anilis (assembly GCA_951804985.1). Classification (NCBI taxonomy): domain Eukaryota; kingdom Metazoa; phylum Arthropoda; class Insecta; order Diptera; family Dryomyzidae; genus Dryomyza; species Dryomyza anilis. Next base: position 23,545,114 of record OX638135.1, read on the forward strand.
TAACTCAGCTGACTCCCTTTGTATCGTCGCATGGTCCAATGCCTCTTCCACCAATTTCCCCAGTGTTGTTTGCTTACTGCTCAACATGAGAATTCGCAAAGTGTAATCCCGAAGTCCTAACTTAAATGAGCTTTTAACTAAATTATTCAATTCATTAACGAACACGTCGTCTTTCGTATCTTTATATTTACATTCAATCGTGTAAATGCTGCCGACTGCAGGTTAACCAAAAGCCTCGAGAAAGATCTAATACTTTCCCCCGGATACTGAGATGCCTTTCTAATGTCATATTGAATGGCATCTACTGACCTACATTCCAAGTACGTAATTCTTAATAGTTTGTATAAATCATCTATTGTGTCAAACTCCTTTGAACTTACTAAGTCAAAATCATCTCCCTGAAAACGAACCCTAACGCCTTTAATAAACTCCTTCATTTGTTCAGGCTTCAGTTCTGCCCTCACCACTTCACATCCTTCAATATAACGGTGAAGATCCGTCCTCAGCGATGATGAGTCTGCACCTGCAAAATCTGGCACCACATTTTTAACGAATTTCGCGACTTCGCCTAATCCCATGTTGCCCTGTGTTGTGATGTCATCAGTTGCTATGGTATCCTTGTGGTATAAGGATGTCTCGTGCGCTGTCTTAACCTCCTCGTTCAAATATCTAATACGCTCGTTCAACTCCTGTATTTTATTGTTCGCTTAATCCAACGTCGCGTACTTCTCCATTGCCTGGCTTCTGACAGAATTATTTATTGATTCCTCAGAAATATTCTTTTTTTCAATAAATTTCTTAATCTTATGTTTTACTCTTATATTTTAGCTGTTTCTTCTTACTCTGCTGTACGTTTAAAAAAATAATCGTTTAAACGTTTTCTCAACACGTCAACTAATCTTTCTAATTCACCATTTTCTGCTAAAACAGATTTAATTTTAAATTCTGGAAATTTAATAACTCTTCTACTATTTTATCTGCCTCCTCTAATTTAGATAAATGCAGAATTTTAGATATATTATCTTTTAATAATGCTGTACTATCTTTATTTAGTATTGTTGGTACAAATTGCGACCATAATTTTTCAACAAATCTGTCCAATTCGCTAGATTGCTTCTGAATATACGCATTTAATTCATTAGCATCTGCCATTAAATATTTCCAATCAATTTAAAACGTTATATTTATCTTTAAATTAAAAAAGTAAATTTCATCAAGTTGTAATTGAAAATTTCAATGAAACAAAAATCTCACCCAAACAACAAAGAAATCAATTTTGGCATTCATGACTATAAACTATAAACTATATTTTTTTCTTTTCTTTTTTTTATTTAAATTTAAATTTAAGTATTTTTAATCACTTACCATTACGGTTACTTTTCCTTCATCCTTCTTTCCACTTTCGGGCCTTGAGAGGTTGGTACCGACCTACCGGCTGCGCCAAATGTTGTAAAATTTAGATGAATCGTTTTCCAGATTTTAATTAATTAAACACTTTTTAATATTTGAGTTAAAAAGACACTTTTATTATTTTAGTACCTCCACTTGAGGTTGGTTAATCTACAATCTTTTAAATTGTAATGAAAGGTCTTAACAATACCTTCGTTGCAAGCTTTTCTTAAATTCTATTTTCATAATGTTCTAGTGAATTTTTACTTTCACTCAATTTTGGTGTACGTGACTTTTGAAGAAAGTCCGACTTGCAGTTTTTGGCTGACACCAATTGCGAAATATCAGAATTATTTGCAATCGCTACTCTGCTTATTTTAACGTAGCCCCCTAATCATGGAATGATAAATTCTATTGCAAGAGGTGTGGTCTAAGTAAAGCTTTAGCGCTTTGCCGAATTATCGCAAGCTTTTGTTAACTGTGGAAGCTAACTTGATAGAGGTGTGTTCTACACAAAGCTTAGCGCTTTGCTAAATTATTATTATTGTTACCAACGTGAAGCATGTTGCTGTACAACATGAGTTCAACATGATAAGAAAAACATGATGCGCCAACATGTGTACAGCAACATCCAAAACTGAATGAATAGTGAAGAACCATAAAGAAAAGAAAAATGTGCAAACTAATTCACAACATTCCTCCCTCCTTTGCGTGCTTTGGTGCCCTTTCCGTATGCTGCGAACTATTGCCTCTTCGGGGCGCATTATTTCACATTGTATGTGCAGTGCGTCGCAAATCTCCGATTCCGTTGTTATTTCATCCAGGTCCTCTAGCTGTATTGTAATGGTATGGGTTTTAGCTGACACTTTGGCTGAATCGCCCAAAACTTTCTCAACCGCTTGCTGGTACTCTCCGGTGTTGCTCTCTGGTGTCGGTTTCAATTGCACCAAGAGCTCGTTTTTTGCGGTTCGTCGCACAGTCTTTACATTATCGCCTATTGATTTCAGCGCATCAACGCTTTTGATAGCACGCAGAATATCTGCATACGACCGGTTAGCGGTAGCCGAGATGTTTAGAGCATCGGGCCTGGACCTGGTGCCTCTGGGCTTCTTCCGATTCTTCGGCTATACTTTTGTTCACTCCTGTTTCTGCTTAAACGCCATTATTTTACCTACGGAGACCGTGGTATTTCGCACCATCTTGGTGTTTGCGACATCCGGAATGGCTTGCGCCAAGGTTGATATACCCGACCTTCCACTCTTCTTCTCAGCTGACGCCCTTCGTAGGGGGTGTTTCTAGGTTCTGCTCCTGGCTTCTTTTCTGCTCTGCGACTGGTTTCAGCCAAGGCGAAGTTTGTGACGATTGATTTCCCCTAATCACTTCTTTGGCTAAATCGTCACGCGTTTTAATTATCTTCAGTTCAAATAGAGCCCTGATACTCTCTATCGCGTTTCACATCTTTTGGTGTATGGATCGCTTTTTGCCTTCTCCGAGCATCTCCACTAGATTCGCTGTTTTGTGGCGGCGCTGGTGACGCCGGTGCTGCTTGTGTTATCGCTTGGGGCAATGATGTCGTCACTATGGGCGCATGTGTCTCAGTTGGGGGAGCCGACATCATTGAATAGGTCGCGATATCCGCATCTACATGTTCCGACAACGCCGTCACATTTCGTGGTGACCTTTGAAGCTTTGAGGACTTCTGAAAGGGTTTTTCCATCCCATTATTTTCACCGTTGCTACTATTTTCATCGTTGATTGAATTCGAATTCATGGCTGTTTGGTCCCCACTTAAAGCCGTTATCTTCGTTCGGATGCGTAGCATGCCATGCATGCCATGGTTACCTTTCCAAAGAGAGAGGTCTGATGCGAGAGTTGACACAGGCCTTCACGAGGTTCTGTGTTCAGAGCCGGATCGGAGCCGGAAGGAGTGTCGAAGACCAAGCTGGGTAAATTGAAAAACTTCGCATTGAAGACGGGAACATTTGATCTCGACAAAAATCATAATGAACGATCTTTAATTTTCGCATAAACAGAGAGTAGTGGTAACACTATGGACCAAGTTGGTTTATGTGAGGCATCCGCCGGCACCCTAACCTAACCTGAGGTGCCGACTGGCGTAGGCCTTTAGCTCTTCCGTGAGCACAGCTCCCAGTCTTTAATCACTGGCATTTTTCTGCAGCGTGAATGTTTTGGAAAAAACCGGGCAGGCCAGTACGGCGGCCTCGGCGAGTTTGTGCATGAGCTGTTCAAATGTTCCTGCTGGGCTTCTCCCCACTTCCAATGTTTTCCTTTCTTCAGGAGGGCGGTCAGAGGCTGGGACAATCGTGCGAAATCCGGTACGAATCGACGGTACCGCACGATTGTCCCAGCGGTCAGAGGCTGGGACAATCGTGCGAAATCCGGTACGAATCGACGGTACCAAGATGTGACGCCTAGAAATTGTTGTACCCCAAGTACGCTGGTGGGTGGTGTCAGGTCCCGTAAGGCGGCGACCTTGTCAGGATAGGTTTGGATCCCGTCTTCGATGATTACATGTTCTAAATACTTTACTTTATTTTGGAAAAACTCACATTTATCCGGATTAATGCGCAAGTTAGCCGTTCGTAGCCGTCGGAAAACCTCCTGCAGATTCTGCTGATGCTCGTCAAATTTTCTACCCGTGACCACGATGTCGTTCTGATAAGCGAAGACAAATGGGTTCAGTTCGGGACCGATGACCCTGTCTAGGTCTCTCTCGGATGTCGCTGGTGCTGTGTGTAGTCCAAATGGCATGACCTTCCACTGGAACAACCCTCGTCCAGGCACCGTGATTGCTGTGTACTTTTTGCTTTCTGACTGCATGGGGATCTGCCAGTAGCCGTCTTTAAGATCCAGACTGCTGACGTATCTCGCATATCGTAGACGGTCTAAAATATGGGTGATATGCGGCTGTTGAGCTGTCGGTAGTCGAAACACAGTATCCAGGTCCCTGTCTTCTTTCGCACCAGTACAAAAGGTGCGCTGTATGGGCTGTGTGATGGTTCAATACATCCCTAGCTAAGTAATTTGCTGATTTCCTCGTCGACAATAGCCTGCATTCCTGGATTGCGCGGGAAATATATGTGCTTTATGAGCCGGTCGCCATCCATGATAATTTTATGTTCAGTGATGTCTTGAAAATTGAAGCCTTGAAAATTGTTGTAATTCTCCAGTGAGAAACTTTTTAATTCTCTGCCTCTAGTCGTAACACGGCCTCTAATGCTCGGGTTCGGTGGTTGCTCGACAAGTTACACTATCCTGTGGTTTTGACTGCTTGCGTATCGTTATTGTATCTCCTTCACAACTGAACGTGGCACCGATGGTCATCAAAAATCCATCCCTAGAAGCACATCCACTGTTGCCACCAGCATCACCAGAATCGAAAATGACAGGTGCTATTTCCGATCTGACTGTTGCCTCCACTGCTTGGTCGAGATACTTCCCCGAGTTCTCTGCTAATATGACTTCTGCGTTGGTTGTAGTAAGGTTACACCTGTGCCCCAGTCATTGAACGAAACGCTTACTGACGAAGTTTCTGGTAGCGCTGGTATCGATGATGGCGGGCGTGTTTTGTTGCTTACCAGTATATCGGCAACAATGTGACGCGCGTCATGCTGTTAATAGCTTAAGTTGGTGGAGGGTCGCTTTTTGGAGGATCTGGCTGCCCTCGATCGCGGCGGCCCTCGCTTCCGTTTCCCACGCGGCGATTACCTGATGGGATGAATGCGGCAGGTTCTGGCCTGACTTGATATTTAAAAGATTCGGAGACTTACCTAAGGCAGAAACGTTAGCCGCAGGCAACGTTTTGACTGTTGGTGGTTGTACGTCAGTAATTGCAGCCGCACCATCTTCAGATTGGTTATGGCTGGATATCTGCGGCGAGACTCCGCTCGACCCGGGAGTAGAGTTTGGGATGGGTGGTATCGTCAGTAGCGCATGTATCTCGGAGAAGCGAGAAAAGCGCTTGGGCTTGTGTTCTTCCTCATTTAAGAGAGCTGTGAACCGTTGTTTTAATTGTTCGACGGTGTCCGTTGAGTCGAAGGCGAACTCATTAGCGTACGCGACGAGTTCCTTTTTTTTGTGAGGTAATTCACCTACTTGACACTACTCATTTTCCTTTCACTGAAAATTTCTTTTAATTGGGTTTATTTCGCACCTCTTTTTTTCTTGTATTTTTTCGGCACTATTTTGTTTGCTCTTATTTTTAATTTTAATTGTAATATTTTTTTAAACACTTTAGATTTTTGGTTCTGTGATACTATTTTGTCTGTGGTCCATATCCACCATTTTAATTATCACTGCCTGCCTCGTGTTTTGGAGGTTAGTTCACTCGCATTGATTACGTTTTGCCTCATGGTTTTGGAGGTTAGAATTGATTTTGCGCACTGCGGGTATATATGTATATGTATTTTTTCCCCTTTAATATTTTCGCGCACTAAATTTAATTTTTGTTACTATATTTCCACGCACTGATTTTTGTTGTTGTGTCCCTGCTCGGGCGCCATTGTAACGAACCTTTTCGGCCGATGCCGAGGTATCACTCGTTGTGTCCAGGGTTCGTTGCAAAAATGTATATTTTGCAGAGTAACACACATTTATTACAATGTTTCAAAGTCACAAGTTTTTTTTATATAATAAACAAAATTTAATTTACTTTAAAAATATTTTTTTTAAGCAATATCAAATGTACTTTTAACACTATTCGTGGCATTCTCGATGTTCAGCGGGGTGCGGGTGTAGGCCGTAATCCGTGGCTGGACTGTACTGTTTAAAATCCGTATACTCACAACTCTGCGACGGCTTTCATATGGTGTAACTCCACTCGTCGATCACTGTCAACGCCCTTGATCCACGACCGGAGGTTAACTGCCAACTGTAACTACTGTGACTGCTGCTAGAACGACTGTTATGATCATCGACCACTAACCAACTGCTACTACTGCGACTGTTGTGATCATCGACCACTAATCATCTGCGACTGTTGTGATCATCGACCACTAACCAACTGTGACTGTTGTGATTATATACTACTAACCAACTGGGACTGTTGTGATCATCGACCACTAACCAACGACGACTACTACTAGAGCGATTGTTGTGATTATCGACCACTAACCAACTGAACGATTGCTGCTGACGTCGTATATAAAGCAGCCCAGCTGCTATGTCGACAAATATGAGACGCCGCCGATTATCATCGTTACATATTGAGATATTATTTGTCTTTATATATTTTATAATGCTTATAAAATAGTTCACAGCAATCGGTACTGTTTACTCTTTAATATTCTCTTTTAAGTTCTCAAAAGAAAATTTCAAATTATTTAGTTTTCACTTGTTATAAACTGGAGGGTCCATGGTTCGGAATATCAGTGTTACTTGATTTATTTATTTGGGAATATTATTTTCTCTTTTAAATTTTTAAATTTGGGAATGTTGTTTTCCCTTTGAAATATTTAAAAGAAAATTTCAAATTCTTTATTTTTCACTTGTTGTACACTGGAGGGTCCGTTGTTCGGAATCTCAGTGTTATTTTATTTATTTATTTATTTATTTATTTATTTATTTATTTATTTATTTATTTATTTATTTGTGAATGTTATATTCCCTTTTAAATTTTTAAAAGAAAATTTCAAATTCTTAATTTTTCACTAGTTACACACTGGAGGGTCCGTAGTTCGAAATTTCAATGCTAATTTATTTATTGTTTAACGAATACTAATTTTTAGTACATTTTAGTTAATATTCATATAATATTAAAATTTTCAACATAAATTTATACTTTTAAAATTTATTATATGTATACTGTTCCTTTTGTGCTTTAATTTCCGTATTGTTCGCAGTTTTTATAATACTATAAAAACATATAAAATAGTTTATCTTTTTTAATACTCCTAATGCCCATAATTTTAACGAGTAGATATCTATTGGTGTTTGTACTCATTAGATATCTTTACCTTTCGTTCGGTAATTATAACAGTTTTTTTACCTACGTGTTTCAACCCAAGTGTTTCTTCCAAAAATATGGCATCATTGGTTTTTGACATTTTATATTTTTGACAAATTTGTTTTAAAATTAACTTTAAAATTTTAAAAAACCAATACATACAGCAATAAATTTGAAGCTGATTAATAAAATTGACGTTTTCAGCAATAATGTGAACTCTAGAGCAAGAAAACGGACTGCATTAATTCAAAAATGGATGAAAACATATATACTTTTTGCAACAAGCAAATAATCGCCTTATTGGAGCTCCAGCAATTGATTTAGAAATACCAGAGCAAAAGGATTTTGAAATCTTCGCAGTCATTCCAAATCGTACCAAATATGAATATCCCGTCAATTTTTTGTATTAAAATATCTTTTTGCAAAGAAATGCAAAATTTGTACTTGAAATTGTTCAATTTGTTTGACATCTAAAAATCTAAATTAATTAATTTGACATTTTGTTTGAATTTTATTTACCTAATAGATAACTATTGGAAATCGACCGGGTAAGATACACGACAAATTGCCGAGTAGGTATGGTGTATAAAGGGTTGAAATTGCTAAATTTGGTTTACACGGTAGATATCTATGCACAGCTAGATATCTAGTTGTTGAAATTAAGGGCATACGTTTTATATAAAAAACTGACTATATCTAGTTCCTCATTAAAAAAAGAAAATTAAAACTCTCTTTTTCTTTTTCAATAAAAAAAAAATTAAACACTTAGAATTTTATCCTTGGTTTCACTTCCTTTCGTCCTCCTCTCGGTCCCTGAGAGGTTGGTACCGTCCTACCGGTTACGCCAAGTGTAACACGAAAAAATTGCTACACACTAGATTTGAACTGGAGACACTTTTTTATTTAAACTTTAGAAAATTTTATTTAATTTTATTATTTTTGAACACTTTTTGAATGTTGAACCTCTACTTGAGGTTATTTAAACTACACTTAATAAAATTGAAGCGAAAGGTCTTAACAATGCGAATGCTGTTATTTTCACTTACATTCTAATTTATATTTAAATAATATTAAATTTCTTTGTTATTTCCATTTTATTTGTTACAAATTTCATAAGGATAATCTTAATATCTGTTCTAATTAATTTCATTCAATTTGGATTTTTTCAAATTTAAAAACATTGCTTTTATTTGGAGTTTTCTCAATTTTAAATGGAAAAATTTCAATTTTATTTCGAATTTTTGCAATATTAATTGTAAAATCCGAGTTTTATTTGGAATAATCTCAATTTTAAATGACATTTTTCAATATCATTTGAAATTTTCTCAATTTAAAACATAATTCTAAACACAATAATACGTCACGAAATATATTTCCATACCAAATATGTAGTATATATCTCCTGATTTCGTTTATTTTTTTTATTTTGTTATGTCAAATTTTCAAAAATTTCCGTTCAGTCGTTTTGAAGCATTAGTTAAAGGCGGGTGTGTCAAACATTTTTTAGCCCTATTAAGCATATCGAATCAAATACACAACAGGAGTTTCCCAATAATGCGTATGTTTTTGTACCTAGCCCCTACAATATTCCAGTATGAAATTGTATATCGTTGCATGTATTTCTCTGCTTTTTAATCAAATGATTCATAAACATTAAAATATATTTAAAAAAATCAGTAAAATAAACAAATCTATATTTTAAGAAAAAAAGCAAGGGATAAATTAATGTGATAAATAACGTTCGAAACACCTTTTAGGTAATAGATTTTTTGGTTTTTTGTAAAAACTAATTTTTGGACACAGATTTTTTTTTGCCAATTATCCGTAGGTCGTGGTTCATAGTGCGATATAAAGAACCAAAAACGTCCTTTTTTGCTACTTGTTTTTGCAAAATGTCGTCGTGGTGGGTAAATACTGATACGTAGAAAGAATCAGGAGTCCAAAATCTACTAGCAATTATAAGTTAAATTTCGATGGAATCCAAGAACCCTCAATTTGTAGAACAGTGTAAATAAAAAATCTCTATTTTATAATTTCAAAGGAGTCGCAGGAGACATATGAAGTTAAAAAGTGGTTCGCGACTTCAAAAAGGAACCACTGCTTTAGGGCTTTGCCAAATTATTATCATTGTTGCCAACGTAAACCGTTATAAACATGTTGCTGTACAACATGAGTACAACATGTTATAATTACGATGCGCTCAATATATGTACAGCAACATCCAAAATTGTGTGAATATTCACCATACGAAAAAAAATATGTGAGTCTAATTCACAACACCTTACTAATATTGAAATGGTGGCAAATTGGATTGGTTAAGAATAAGTTGAAACAATACACAGGGATAAAAATAACTACTCAATACTACAATCTACTGGGAATGCAGTATTTGAATAATTTAATTAAAAAGTAGTAAAAAGTAGCCGCGGTAGCTCAGTAGTTAGTGCGTTGGATTGCGAGCCGAAGGGTCCCCTGTTCAAGCCTGGGCTGGGGCTAACAACATCTTTTCATAGAAACATTTTTCTATACCGCGCTACCTCTCGGCAGAAAATGGCAAACCTACGAGAGTAAAACATTGCCTATGAAAAGCTCTCACCCGCAGTTCGAATTCGGCTATAAACTGTAGGTCCCACCAATTTGAGTACAAATATATCACGCACAGCTCAAATGGTGAGAGAGCTCGGCCGAAGTTCAATACAGGACTGTAGCGCCAAACTATTATTATTATTAAAACTATTAAAAATTACAAAAAATGCTGTAAAAATTAAAATAACTACACAGAATACAGTAATTGTTACTGCATTACTCTTTTGAGTGAAGGACAAAGTCTTGTGTCTATGTAGTGTTGCCACGACGACTAACCTACAATGTCCTGCTGAATGTCGTGTAGTACAAGACAGGTCTGAAAATTTACATTGAAATAAATGATTTCGAATATACTTTGTAGCGACTTTTTCGAAAAGACAATAGTATAAAACAAAATTTCTTCAATTAGAATAATAATGCGTGCATTTAAAGTTATCATACAGTGGAAAATACGAATTGCGAAAATGATGATATAAGAAATCTTTAATATCATAATCTATATATATAAAAATGAAATGTCCTGTGTGTGCCAGAGCATCACGAGAGAACGAACAGACGGATTTGCCTAATTCCTTTTGTATTTTGTCCGTGTCAATGCAAGAGTGGTTTAGGAAAAAAGAAAAGTCGGAAAAACCCAAAGAAAAAGCCGGAAAATCGAAAATATCTAAATTTGACCCTAGGACTATTAAATTTTGGGCAGGATGTTCATCTCTTGACGTATGTGTGCTCTACAAAGGGATTTTTTGAAATTCGCCTCCTAAGGTACACAAATGGGCGTGGCAAAATTGAACTTTTAATTCAAAATATCGGTGTAATTAAGATAAGCACAGTCATGAAATTTGGCTCAGTGAGGTATCTTGAAGTTCTTTACCTTTTTTACAAATGTGGGCGGAATTGGACAAAAGGGCATGTCCCTTTCCATATGACTAAAATTATAAAAATGTTGTAACTTCTGACTTACTAAGATTAGAGTTATATAAATCGAAAGTAAGGTTTATATTACAAACTCCAATCGTCACGTAGAATGTGAGCGGGATTGGATTAAAGGGGGTGGCACCTCCCATATAACCAAAACTTTAAAATTACTATAACTCCTGACATGTTCAGAGTTGAGTTATAATAATGGAAACAAATGTTCATATTTAAAACTCCAATCGTCACGTATAATATGGGCGGGATTGCACAACGGGGCGTGGCATCTCTCATATAACCAAAACTTTAAAATTTCTATAACTCTTTACTTACTAAGAGCAGAGTTATAAAAATCGAAACAAAAGATTATATTAAACATTGTAATAGTCACTTAGAATGTAGACGGAATGGGACAATGGGGCGTGGCACTACCCATATAGCTAAAAATGGTAACTTCTGACTTACTAAGAGCAGAGTTGTACAAATCGAAACGAAATATCATTTTAAAATGTTTAGAAGTGAAATAGTATGTGGGCGGGAAAAATAGTGACGAGGCTTGCACTAAAAAGGGAAAAAGAGGCGTAAATGTATCCACACTTTATAAACGATATATTTTTGCAATTACAAAAACTTAGCACGGGCGCAGCTGTGCACGGGTCCAGCTAGTTAAATATAAAATAATAAATTAAAATATATAAAAAAAAGAAAAATTATAAATTAAATATAATAAATACAAAACAATTTCTTTTTTAAAATTTCATATATCAAATCACAACAATACAAACGACAGTGTTTTTATTGTTACCACGATCGTAATTTCCCACAAATATTAGTCGATGATAATTTTAGCTATAATGTGGATAAAGTTGTCGTCAACTATGAACCTTACAACACACGGTGAACAAAAAAGCACTTTTTTTGAACAAACTTCAAAACAACTCGGTAGATTTCGTTGATTTCTTTTTCTTATGCCCGTAATTTTAACGAGTAGATATCTATTGGTGTTCATACCTAGTAGATATCTGTACCTACTAAGTATATATCTTTCGGTAATTTTAACTGTTTTTTTACCTACGCGTTTCTACCCAAGAGGATTTTTCTAAAATATGGCATCACTTGCATTTGACTTTTTAAATATTGACAAATTTGTTATATAATTAACTTTGAAATTTTAAAAATTCAATAAATGCGGCAATAATTTTAAAGCAAATTAAAAAAAATAATTTTCAGCGAATTGTGAAAATTGGAGGACAAGAAAACGTGCCAATTTGAATATTCCCTCCACGTTATGTGTTGAAATATCTTTTTGCAAATAAAAAAATCAAACTTTGTGCGTGAAATTGTTCATATTTTTGACATCAACAAATATACAAAGTTATTTGACATTTTGTTTGAATTTTATTTGCCTAATAGATAACTATAGGAAATCGACTGTGAAGATACACTACAAATTGCAGACTAGATATGGTGTATAAAGTGTTGGAATTGCTAAATTTTATTTACACGATAGATATCTATGCACATATGTATGTAATTTCTCCTACTCCGGGAACGATATCAGGATAATATTTTTTTTATTTTTAATGACATTGATTTTGATTAGAAATAAAGTTAGTGCGAACAAAGGATATCGTTTGCCGTCCTTGGAATAAATTTACAAAAAAAAAATAGAATAAAACTGGTATTTTTTGCATGTAATTTCTTCTAATCCGGGAAAGATATCGGGGTGATATTTTTTAATTTCTTGTCACATTGATCGTGATCTCAAAAAAGTTAGTGCTAATGAAGGATATCGCTTGCAGTCCTTGGAATAAATTTACAAAAAAAGAAACAAATGTGTGAAAAATGGTAATTTTCGCCAAGTGAATTTCTCCTAATCCGGGAAAGATATCTGGACCATATTTTTTTAATTTTTATCACATTGATTGTATTAGAAAAAAGTTAGTGCGAATGAAGGATATCGTTTGCATTCCTTGGAATAAATTTACAAGTAAAGGCACAAATGAATGAAAAATGGTAATTTTTGCAATTAAAATTCTCCTAATCCGGGAACGATATCGGGATGATTTATTTTTCATTTTTTATCATATTGATTGTGATAGAAAGAAATTAGTGAGAACGAAGGTCCTTGCAATAAATTTACAACGAAATACACAAATATATGAAATTAAAATAAGAATGGTAATTTTTGTCATGCAATTTATCCAAATCCGGGTACGATATCGGGATGATAATTTTTTATTTTTTATCACATTGATTGTGATTAGAAAAATGTTAGTGCGAATGAAGGATATCTCTAGGTTTAATTGATATAAAATTATTAACTTGACATAGTAATTCTCAAATTTAAATTTTAGACGTGAAATTTTAAGAAATGTGGATGAATCAATGGAATTTTTGTATTTCTATATATTTTTTTACACACTATGGAAATAAATTTGTGTCAATATAAACTTTGTCAAGAGGTTTAAATACAATTTTAAGGACTTGAGTGCATTTGCAAGGATATTATAGTTATGTTCCAATATGTATTTTCATATAATTATGTATGGTATGCAATTTTTTTCCTATCTTTGAAGAAAAATGCTTACGAATAATTCTTAGTTGGTCTTTTATTTATATTATAGTTTAACAAAAAAATATAAAAATTAAATAAAAAACCAGTTGGGAAGGTTAGATTACATGGGAAATTTTAAAGTAGGTGTTATTATGATAGTTAGGATTATCAAAATTATAGTCGGTCTAAGCCGATATATATTTGACCAAAAAAATTTACCTAAGCACATATACATTAAAATTGATCTGTAGATTTAAATTTTATATGAGGTATTTGAACATAAGTGGTCGGTTCTTAGGTCACAATAGACCGATCATGCCAATTTTCTTGTTCAGACAGATAATAAAAAACTAATAATTCATTTATAATTTAAATTCAGTAATATGGAAATTCTTAATTTTATAATGTGTATAATAATATAATGAAATGGTAGCATTTGCTTAAATAATTCAATATTTCAATATTAAATATTCAATATTACGGAAGAAACAAAACTATTTTCAATCTCAATTTTGCACTTAATTCATACAAATTAAGTATGCCTAATTTCTAATTTATCCGATCAACATATAATTAAAAACCCGATAATAACACAAAATTTGGCTTAATTCTCACATGCAGTTAGACGGTTTTGCAGTATCACCGACAATATCTCCTTGCCATAAAGGGTTGTAATTTAACAGAAGTTTGTGGCACCTGTCAAATAAGCAAACCTTTTAAAATGCTACAACTCTCGACTTAAAAAGGTAGTACATAGTTTTGAAAATTGAAGTAAAAGCTCATATTTTATATTATAATCGTCATGTAGAATCTGGATGTAACTGGACAACGGGACGTGATATATCCTATACAATCTTGCCTTATTCTGTGAAGGGTTATAGTGTGCTGAGCGGTTGCGAGATTTAAAGTATAAAGAGTTGTAGGTTTGTGATGTATAAGATAGATATATATATATTGTTACGAAAATTAAGTCTACGGAAAACTGTTCTACGAGTTCGTATCGCTGGATTGTGTACAAAATAAAAACGCACTTATATTTGGTTTTAACTAGTATTATTTCAACTAGTATTAATTAACTTTATTAATTTAAATAACAACTTAAAGAATAATCACTTATATCAACTGCTTAATTACTACAATTTGTCTTTACAATGTTCAATCACGAGATGCACTAGTTCACTATTAAATCACAACTGAAGTACAGTGCCTCAGATGCGCGGCCTTATATACTGCAGGCATCAGTTCGACACGTTTCGACAAGCTTCGACTTGTTTCGAGAACCTTCTACTCGTTTCGTGAATGACGCATGCTATTGGCATCTCATTCGAACTCATGTGTTTTAATGTGCTGATCTTCCATCTCTTTCTGGCACATTGCATAGTGCGCTGAATGATCTTCCGTCTCTTTCTAACACATTGCTCAGTGCGCTGAATTGTCTTGCGTCTCATTTATTATTGTTGATTGCTTGCACATCTGTTGCACATCTGTTCGTCCCGAACAGATGTTAATCCTCTCTCTCTCTATACGGCGCCAACCTTTCTAAATGTACCACTTTCATTTTTCGTCTAACGCCTGCAGTATTCTGAATCTGATACACGACATCGTTAATTCTTTTAATTATCTTGTATGGTCCTTCCCAGTGTGTTTGTAACTTAGTGGATAAGCCTTTCTTCCTTTGTGGGTTATAGAGCAAAACAAGTTCTCCTTCCGTAAATCCCTCTGAATTTGTGCGCAAGTCTTATCTGGCCTTCATCTTATCACTCGCAAATTGTGTACGCTGCTTTACAAACTGATGCACTTCGTTCATTTCTTCACTTTTCCTGGAAACATAATCGTGTACAGGAATTCCAGCTAAAGGGCTCGCACCAAACTTTAAATCCGCAGGTAATCTTAAGTCTGTTCCAAAAACAATTTTAGATGGTGAAGCTGCTGTGGTATCATGAACCGCCGTTCGATAAGCCATGAGGAATTGTGGTATGTGTGTAGCCCAATCTTTTTGATTTTTATCAACCACTTTTCTGAGATACTCTTCCAAAGACCGATTGAATCTCTCCACCATGCCGTCTGATTGCGGGTGCAAAGGCGTTGTTCGTGTTTTGTGTATGTTGAGGACTTTGCAGACTCAAAAGTTCTTCCTTGATTTGAATGCAATTCCAACGGTACTCCAAAACGGCTTACCCAGTTGTTAACTAATGCATCCGCAACTGTTGTGGCTTCTTGATTCGGCATGGGATACACTTCAGGCCACTTGCTGAAGTAATCAATGACGACAAGCACATACTTATTCCCCGCATCACTGATTGGAAACGGCCCGGCGACATCCATGGCAATACGCTCGAATGGTGCTCTCACGTTGTATTGATGCATCCTGCCGTGACTTCTGACTGTTGGTCCTTTTGCCGGTACACATTGCGGGCAACTGCGAATCCAATCGGCGACTGACTTATGGCACTGTCGGCAGCTATATCTTCCCATGATGGTTTTCTTTGCTGTTCCTTGAACATCATTTTTTTTTGTGAGGTCGGGATCACTCTTTTGATCAATTTTAATTTGTTCCGGAGTCCATTTTTCATCGGGCAAAACATTTAGCAAACGAATGTATATTATGTTTTCTGTTCCTTCCGCTCTTGAACAATGTCTGCATTCTAGTTTACATGGGCGTCGTGACAGAGCATCTGCATTTCCATGATTTCCTCCTTTACGATGTTCGATTGAGAAATCGTAGCTCTGCAATCGCTCTATCCAACGCGCAATTTGACCTTCCGGATCTTTGAACTGAAGTAACCATCGTAGTGCTGCGTGATCGGTTCTTAAGTGATCGGTCCGTACAGATACTTATGGAAGTTTTTCACAATTTCAATTACACCAAGAAGCTCCCTCCTGGTGACTAGTAATTTCGCTCGGGCTTGGACAATGTTTTACTGTAGTATGCGATCACTTTTTCTTACCCATTGATCACTTGAGAGAGAACTCCGCCTATTCCGTATCCACTTGCATCCGTATCAAGTATAAATTTCTCACCTGGAATTGGATACGCAAGAATTGGTGCCGAGCACAGAAGATCTTTTAATTTCAAAAATGCACTTTCTTGATCATCGCTCCATTGAAATGCGCGGTTCTTTCTTGTCAACTCATGAAGACTGCTTGCAACATTGGCAAAACCTGGAACAAATCGCCTGTAGTATACCCCCAAGAAACTTCGTAGGTCATGTAGATTTTGCGGTCTGGGCCACTCTTTGACTGCAACTATTTTATCCTCATTGGTATGCACTCCTTCCGTGGTAACTCGATGACCCAGATACTTGACTTCTTTCTTGAAAAGTGAGCATTTCTTTGGGCTAAGTTGTAGACCCGCATTTTTCAATCGAAGGAATACTTCCTCTAGATTTCTTAGATGTTCTTTGAAATCCTTTCCCATAACAATTATGTCATCAAGGTATACTAGGCATGTTTTCCAGTGTAAACCTTTTAATACGTGCTCCATTAACCGCTCGAATGTTGCTGGGGCATTGCATAGTCCAAACGGCATTACCAAAAATTGCCAGAGTCCATCTCCAGTACTGAATGCGGTCTTCTCTTGATCTTTCTTATCGATTTCTACTTGCCAGTAACCGTTTTGCAAGTCCAACGTTGAAAACCACTTAGCATTAGATAGTGTATCCAAGGTGTCATCGATTCTGGGCAGTGGATAACTATCTTTCTTGGTGACATCTTTAAGTTTTCGGTAGTCAACGCAGAACCGAGTACTACCGTCCTTTTTTTCACCAATACTACTGGTGAACTCCATGGACTCTCAGATGGTTCCACCACGCCATTTGTATGCATTTCTTCAAAAAAATGTGATACTTCGTCTCTTTTCGCAAGTGGTACCCTTCTTGGTGCTTGACGAATTGGGTTAGAATCACCAGTGTCTATTCGATGTTTTACAATGGCAGTTCTGCCATCCTTTTGGCCCATTTCAGCAAATATACACCAATATTTGTCAATTAGCTGTTGCACTTGACTCTTTTCATTGGCAGTCAAATCCTTCGTCCACTCATTTATAAACCTGTGAGTAGATTGTTTGTCTATTTGCGATGTGCCGTAGTCCCTTGATGGATTTGACTCACAATTTATAATCGCTGATGCCTCTTGACACTGGCCTATCACTGTTCCTTTTTTAATTAATTTCGACGAGTTTTCCATGTTGAGAACTCTTATTGGAACAACTTTGTCATTTATCGCTTCTACTAATGTTCTTCCGACAACAATATTACTTCTGCTCATTTGCTCATCATTCGCTTCTATAACCCACAACTTGCTTATCCCACAATCTCCATTTAATTTCGCCCAAACAATTGCATCTGAATTAGGTGGTATTTTTCTATTTTTATGAGCAATAACTTGTTTAATTTTCGGGCTCTGGTCACAATCAATGTTTAGTTGGATCTCCGTGTTGGCATAACTCAAAATGTTTCTTGTTAAATCTAGTGTGAAACCGTTTCTTATCATGAAGTCCATGCCAAGTATTATTTCGTCTACTATTTCCGCCACTATAAAATCATGCTGTCGTAGTGCCAATAGTGATTTCCTTGGTAATGTTTTCTCTGATTGGAGCCTCTTCACCTGTCGCTGTTTGCAATCCTATTCCGATAAGCAGCTCTACTACGTCCTTAACAAGATTACTTCTTATTATAGAGTGTGAAGCTCCCGTATCCAATGTTGCCATATATGCTGTACAATCAATGACTCCTTCGACAGTTAAGCTATTTGGCTTTCGAGCAATTTGTGAAATGGAGTTTCTGGGGCAATCGGTTATGGGAGTCAGATCGTGCCCCCCAGATCTGACTCGTTTTAGTTTAAAGCTTGATTAAAATTTACGCTATTTTGGACATGATCCTGTCTTTCTTCATGTCTGGGTTCATCTGCAGATTGATTTATTGAGCGCTTGCGTTTTTTACGACAGTCACGTGCCATATGACCATATGTATCACAGTTGTAGCATTTACCTTTAAATTGGGTGTCTCGGTTTGCAGCTGTGTGTTCGGTCTTAACGCCTGCTTTAACTGCTTGGCACACTACTTGAAATAAATCATCGTTCTCCACATCAATTCTACGCGCCTTTGGAGCCGATCGGCACAACGCATTTGCTGTCTCCTGTGTTAGAGCTATGGTAACCGTTTCCGTAAATGTTACCTTGGGCGCAATCACTGTTGCACGTTTTGTCTCCTGATCGCGTATCCCATCAACAAACGCTTCGATTTTGCACTTTTCTATGAAATCACTTGCTGAATCTGAATACGACAAATGCGCAAGCCTCTCGACGTCCACTGCATACGCCTGCAATGTTTCACCATTTCTTTGCATTCGGCCCTTTAATTCCATTCTGTAGATCTGCATCTTGAGATCACTGCCATATTTCCGTTGCAGTGCAGCCATAACCGCTGTGTAACTATTTCTATCGCTTTCTGGAACAGTCTGCAATACTTCGGCTTCTCCACCTTTCAGGGTCACAATAAGCGCTGCTACGCTATCTTCATTGTTCCATCGATTACTTACAGCCGTTGTCTCAAATTGAAGCTTGAAAATGTTGAACGCTGTGGTTCCATCGTAAATCGGCGATTTCAGCTTCGAACCACTAAGAACATGGTGTGTAGGTCCACTTAGCTGTAACGCACCGAAATCTTCTTGCATTTTCTGGAACTTTTTGTCGATGCCATTTTCCAATTTTTCAAATTTTCCTTCCATGTCATTTACATGTGCCTCAAGTTCGTTTACTTTGCCATGGAGTGTATTAGAAACTTCCAGAAGTTGCTTCGAATGTTCCTGCATCTTTTCCTCCATTATTATTTGATGTTTGTTGGAATTCTCTAGAAGGTCTGCTTTGAGCTGATTGGAATTTTCTTGAAATTGTTTTGAATTTTCTAGAAGTTTCTGTTCAATTCTGGTCGAATTTTCTTGGAGCTGTTTTGAATTTTCTAGAAGTTTCTGTTCCATTCTGGTCGAATTTTCTTGGAAAGAATTACTGCACCAAAAGAATTACTGCACCAAGTTTTACAGAGATCGGTTCAGTGGTTACTACGATATAAAATTTCGTACTTAACGTCTTCTAGCGATGGAAAATCAAAGCTCTAAGTAAATAAATATAACATAAATAAAGATGACATATTTCAGTCTTCAATACTATAAAGTCGTAAAATTCTTCTCCATAGAACGCTTTCCCGTAGAATTCTTCACCGTAGAGTTATTCCCAGTAGAAGTGTTAATGTGGTGAGTTTCGGTGTGGGAAGTTTAGATGTGGTGAATTTTTGTGTGGTGAGTTTTAGTGTGATGAGTTTTAGTGTGGTGAGTTTTAGTGTGGTCAGTTTGAGTGTGGTGAGTTTTAGTGTGGTGAATATCATTGTGGAGAGTTTTAGTGTGGTGAATTTTTATGTTGTACATTTTATTGTGGTGAATTTTAGTGTAGTGAATTTCAGTGGTGAGTTTTAGTGTGGTAAGTTATAACATGGTGAGTTTTATTGTGGTGAATTTTAGTGCGGTGAATTTTATTGTGGTTAGTTTTAGTGTGGTGAGTTTAAGTGTAGTGAATTTTAGTGTGATGAATTTTAGTGTGGTGAATTTTATTGTGGTGAGTTTTTGTGTGGTGAGTTCGTTTTTCTTTATCTTTCCTTTTTTTGTTTTTCCTTTAGTTTGGTTTTTAGTTTTATGTTATTGATTTTATTTTTGTATTTTTGCGTTTGTTTTGTTTTGTGCTTTTGCTATTGTGTCTTTACTTTTAATGTATTTTTTTTTGTATTTGAGTTTTTTGTTTCATGTTCGTAGCTGGTGAAACTGCCGAATTATATCATATTGAAAGTTTAGGTTGTATGGGAGGTGCCACGCCTATTTGTCCAATCCCTCCCATATATATCCTATCATTCCTTCCAAATCATACCGCATCTGTGGTAAAAATTTGAAGAAAATCGGATGAGCAGTTTTATTTATTATATTAAAACCATTTGATCTTTCTAGGTGAAGATCGCATTTGAGAGGGTCCATTAATAATTAATGTGACCTCTAGCGGAGAAAATTCGAAGTTCTAAGTTTGCCAAATTTTTACCCGTTGCCAATACTATACATGTTTAAATTTCAATTTTCTAGGTGAAGAACGCACTTTAGAGGGTCCATTAATAGCAAATGTGGACAAAATTGATAGTTCTGAGTTTGCCATATTTTTCCCCGTGTCTAAAACTATACATATTCTAAATTTCAAAATTTTTTATTTTTATCACATCAAATACTATATGTGTTCCAAGTTTCAACTCGATCGGAAATAAGGAAGTATGTTAGATTTGATATTTGATCGTAGCCGCGGTAGCTCAGTGGTTAGTGCGTTGGACTGCGAGTCGAAAGGTCCCCGGTTCAAGCCTGGACTGGGGCTAACAACATCTTTTCATAGAAACATTTTTCTATACCGCGCTACCTCTCGTCAGTAAATGGCAAACATACGAGAGTAAAACCATTGCCTATGAAAAGCTCTCACCCGCCGTTCGGATTCGGCAATAAACTGTAGGTCCCACCACTTTGAGTAAAAATATAACACGCACAGCTCAAAATGGTGAGAGAGCTCGGCCGAAGTTCTGTACAGGACTGTAGCGCCAAACTATTATTATTAACAAACGAACAAACATATGAAGTTAAATAAAAGCTTGTAATAAAAAGTAAAACTAAAAAGTAAAAACTAATTAATGTACGCAAGACCCTGAAAGTATCCATCCGAACACAGTGTTCTGTGCTACGGACAGACTGTTTGTACCTCGCATTATTCCGGATAGAATAATTTTCGGATACAAATCTGCACCTAAGACTATGGATTATGTAGTGGAAGTATAAAATTGAGGATCTGCAATGACTATATTGACAAAGTGTGTCTTGATCTTTTCATTTATGGACTTCGTCGGTGTCCCATATTAATGCGGTTATCGACGCGTGCAATTGCGTCAATGTTGACGCTAACATTGTTAGGTGCCCGAAAGTTTCACCGAACACATTTTGTCATCGTCACTGGACGTGGTTGGAATTTGGAACTCGCTGACAAATGAGGATGATATGGGAGTAGTAGTACCACATGAGTCGATGAGCGCTCTCGCGAAATGTATAGTGTTGAACGACTGCTGTTGGAAGCAGTGTGTTGAAATGTTGTGCTGAAACTGTGGGCGGCTGAAATGGAACTTCGCATGCATATGAAGCAAGGTATGATGCTTTTCATTGCAATAATGGTACTGCGACAAGTTCCTAGCGAATGCTCTACGACAGTTGGAGCAATATTTATTTAAAAGTTTTGCGCGCATGCTCTTCTCAAAACTAGGATGATGTTTTTTTTCTTGTATTTTAGAAATACAACAGCATTTTAGTTTGTTGGTAGAAGTACTAGCTTAATTATTGGATGTGTTCAGTTAAAATATCAGCTACTCTTACTTTTTTATCGTTACCAAAATAAACCTTAATAACGCGACCAAGACTCCGCTCAATGGATGGTAGATTTTGGTCTTTAATAAGAACCACGGAATCCTTTTCTATATTGACTTCAGGTCGCTTCCACTTATTTCGTTTTTGGAGTTCTTTTAAGTATTCATGCTTCCATCTAAAACAAAAGTTCTGATAAAGTGCTTTGAGCCTTCACCATCGATTAAGTATGGATATAGCTTGCTCAGTAATTTGAGGTTCTAGTGGAGCTAGAATTGGAGTGCCGATTAGGAAATAATCTGGAGTCAGCGAAGTTATGTCTGAAGGATCTTCAGACATTGGAGAAATATTTAAACGGACCCGCGATTTTTCGAAAATGCGTCTTAAAACTTTTGACGCCTGCATCCCATATGAGGAGCACCAGGTGATATAAAATGTTATGAAAGATTTTGATGGTTATATGATGAAATAAGTGTGAAACGAGATACATGTAATAAGTCTGTCATTAAGCATTTTGATGATCCAACAAAATTCTTACCATTGTCGGAATAAACGTGCAGAGGACAACCACGCCTAGATGCAAATCTATCAAAAGCGGCTAGGAATGCTGGAGTAGACAAACTGGTGGTGGCCTCTAGGTGTATTGCCCTTGTGGAGAAACAGCCAAATACACACACGTTGCCTTTGGTTATAAGACACACCCTACCAGAGTAGTTCTTAATGTCAAATGGACCTGCAAAGTCCATGCCAGTATGCGCAAATGGACGTCAAAAAACCGTTTCTTCAGGTGGCAACGAACCCATTAATTGTTCTTGAACTTTTTGTTTGTAAACAACGAAAACATTACATTGGTGGATGGTAAACGTTATAAGATTTTTAACCCTGGGAATCCATAACTGGAGACGGATTAGCTGGAGGACAAGTTGATTGTCTCCGTGGAGCGAAATTTGATGAGTAAATCTTAATAAAACACGTGAAAAGTGACTGTTATATGGAAGTATTATGGGATGTATCTCATCGTAGGACATCACCGGAGATGAAGCAAGTCGACCACACCCTCTGAGAAGACCGAAATTATCGATAAATGGGTTTAAATTCAATAAACTACTGGAGGCAGTGATTGGTTGCTTTTTTGTAAGACTTCGATACTCATCGGGATATCCACCTTTCTGATATATAATCATCAGTCGAGTCTTGACATGATTAATATTAGTGCAAGAAATTGTATTTGAATTATGCGAGAAATTGGAACGATGCCTGGAATGAGTGTTGTGGAAAAAAACGAAATATATACGCTATAACACGTAATGCTTTTGGGAATGTAGAAAATTGTTATCAAAATGGTGGAAAAAAGTAACATTGACTTTGATAGGTTTTTGTTCGCGGTCCGTGCCACCACAAATAATTTAAAATAAGATCCTGAGGTAAAACGCCACGGCAGGATTGGTTCCAGAATCACCATGAAACCAATTACTGTGGCCAACACCTTGGGCAATTTTAAGATTCTTTTTGCCACGAAAGTCGTCCAGTGGCATGGAGGTTTTCGCAACCAAGCAAGGACAATTGTGGAATCCGTCCAAAAGTATCTTTCATTCTTTTTGACATCTAATTATGGCAAAAGAGCATCTACCATATCTGAAAGTAATGTTTCACCGCAGAATTCGAGCCTTGGAAGTGAAATATTCTTTACTGGCGCCACCTTTGTCTTGGCTGTCAGTAAATGCGTGGAAATTATGGAACCGGTAACTGTCGCCACATATGCCTTCAGTGAGGCGCCGCAAAAACCATGAAATTGGATATTATATTCTGGAGAATATTGTATACATCTGGGAATTTCAATATTATTTATTTGCGGATAATTGGTTAAAAAATACTGCCACTTTTTAAGACAATTGTTTGAGAAATTTTGATCCCATTCAATTTGTTCTAGCCAGATTTGTTGCATCAATATTTTGGCTAAAACAATATAAGGAGCTAACCAACTTGCTGGATCAAATAATTTGGAAATTTCTGACAATACTTCACGTTTTGTGAATGAGGAGTTATGGATTATGGGTTTTGTCATGAAATAAAGGGAATCTGAATGAGGAGTACGTTGGAATACTCCCAAGATTTTTGCATGACTTGTGTCATCAAATTGAAGGAAATCTTCTGTGAATTGGACGTCCATTTTCTGAATGAGAAACCAGCTGAATTTAATGCCACAATAAGTTCATCACGAGCATTAACAGTATCTTGTAATGAATGAGCTCCTGTAAGTGCATCATCGACGTACATTTCACTTGCAAGTGGAAATATCTCTTGAACGTCGTCTGCAAGTTGGAAAAGAGAACGTATTGCGAGATATGGCGCATAAATAACACCAAAAGTGACGGTTTGCAATTCGTAGTATTTTTACTTATTTTTTGGTGTGTCACGGAATAGAATTCTTTGGAAGCAAGTTTGACTAGGATTTATCAAGATTTGCCGATACATTGTTTCGATATCGTTATTAAAGACGAATCGATAAAAACGCCACTTTAACACCAAAATGGTTAAATCGGACTGCAGTACTGGACCAACATGGAGAATTTCATTAAGACTTACGCCATTGAAAGAGGGAATGGAAGCGTTAAACACTTACACGTACTTTACTAGTAATGATCCCAGGTATAATTACCGCGTGATGTGGAAGGTAATATATATTTGAACCGTGGCAGTATTTTGGAGATATTACCATTTTCATATGGTCTAAAGAAATATATTGTTGCAAAACGTTATCATAAATATTTTTTAACTCTATATTTTTGCAAAGTCTTGCTTCATTACGATAGAATTGTGCATTAGCAATGGCCCCAGACAAAATTTTAAGCAGGAATATGGTTAGAAACACGCAGGCAAACACGCTACCTATACGCATTGAAATCACATTTTATATGAAGCTTTGAGGCAGGCAAAGGTGGGAATGTGGACAAAAGCTGCTAGTTCCCTGCTATAGCATGAAAACAAAATTGGTAGGGAAATAGCAGGCATAGGAAGGGAATGGTAGCCAAACAGGTGAAAGCAAAATGGTATGCTCAGGCAGGGTAAGGTGGGCAATAATCTGAATGCAAAATGGTAGGGAATGGTAGGGAAAGGTAGTGATCATAAACATATGATTTAGATCATGCGTGACCAACCATCCCGTCCTCAACCAAAACTTCTTGTTGTACAACAACACCGACAAATTTTGTTTGTTGTATTTTCGCAAAAATCAATCGCTTCGATGATGTGTTGTTGGTTACGCATATTTCTGCTGCTTCACATTGTTATTGTGTCGCCTTGTTATTGTTATCGAAGTAAGCAATAACAAAACACGTTTTTTACAATAAGAAGATTATGTTGTGGGCGAAAATGGCATAAAGAGTCAGTCGCTGGTCACCTCCTGATGTCAGCATAGATCACGGCGATAGGGAAAATATTCACTTAACAAACCGACGAAATGAAACCCGATTAAATAAAAAACCAAAAGACGCGGCGTGGCATATTAATATGAAGCGTAACAAATAACTGCCAACAAATTTTAATTCTGAAAATTTTTGAAGGCAAATTTTGATATTGTAAACAACATTTTCTATCGACTTATTGATCAGTCTTTAAAACTTCAAAACAGAAATCTGTCGACAACTTGTTGATCAAACTTTTAAAATTTCAAAACAAAAATTCTATACAATGTGTTTGCCTGCTACTCGCAGGCTACCTTTCCCTTCCATATTCTAGCTATAAAGATACCTTTCAAAACTTACAGAAAAAGCTTTTGCCTGCTTGGGGTAGGCTTGAACATACCAGTTTGCGGCGTAAATGCTGCTATAGGGAGCCTGCTTATTTTCAAAAATTCAAAATGCCTGCTATGCAATGTGTATTTCCTACCATATTCCTGTGAGTTTTCCTCAAAACTACTACTATAATACCAGTTTCCTTGCATATTTTTTGTCTATGGAATTGTTTAAATTATTAAATTATTAAATTATCAAAAATAATTATTTTTAATCAAACTTTTATTTATATTTCTCAAATATAATTATTAAAAAATATTTTAAAATTTAACAGTTCTATAATAAAAGTAAGACCATAAATTAAAAATGTTCATCGAATGTTATCTAATGGTACACTTTGTTTTAAAGTGCCATCATTTCTTACAATGACTTTTTACATATAAACTTAAAAATAATAATTATTTTTGGTCTCGCCCCAGACATAATTTTAAGCAGGCGAGTGGTTCGAAACACGCAGGCAAACAAGCTACCTGTACGCATTGAAATCACATTTTATATGAAGCTTTGAGGTGGCAAAGGTGGGAATGTGGACAAAAGCTGCTAGTTCCCTGCTATATCATGAAAACAAAATTGGTAGGGAAATAGCATGCATAGGTAGTGTATGGTAAACAAACAGGTGTAAGCAAAATGGTAGGCTCAGACAGGGTAAGGTAGGTATTGAAATCACATTTTATATGAAGCTTTGAGATAGGCAAAGGTGGGAATGTGGACAAAAGTTGCTACCCTAGACAAAAAAATCGGTAGGGAAGTGGTAGGAAATACGTAGACAAACAGGTATTTTTTAGGTATATAAATCATATTTTTTAGGCTTATAGCTTATAGGTAGGGAAAGGTGGGAATCGGGACAAAACCTACCTATTTGCTACCTATTCTGAGAACGAAAATTTCCTACCAATTGGCAGGAAAATGGTAGGCAGAGGTAGGATACGGGTATGGTAGGCATAAGTAGGCTCTTGTAGTAAATAGGTATAATTGAACGACTGCTTGATTAAAAATATTTTTTATATTTGCAGAGTTATTTTTAGCATTTTATTAATACGTATAATTAATATAAATACTGATATAACATTGGACATTATATAAAATAATAACAAGATGCAATTAGTATTATTTCATATACAATTACAATATTTAACATAAAAACATATCAAATATCAAAAAATACATGTACAATTGGAATACTGCACGTTAATGAGTCCGATGGTCTCTTAATGTTCGTATATCGAATTTTAAATTTTGCGATGCTGTTTTCGCTTGAAGTAGATGACAAGCAAACTGAACACAAACTCGATGCAGTCGCGGGAAAATACGACAAACCTTTCCGTACGCAACAGGAATCCTTTCACTCAGAGCAACACCGATATCAGCAGCAAGAACAATGTGCACCCCATGTTGCCGACATCGCCAATTCCGACGAGCAACAATTCTGTGAACTCGACGCGCATAGCTTTGGCCGGCGGCGACATTATACTCCAGGAGGAAGAGGAGCCACCAACAACAGCAACAACCACGTCCAACGGAAAGATGATACATCCTCCGCCCCCGATGCGAACGACGCCACATGCTTCCGCAGCAGCGCACGATTTGAACGACGAACTAAAGTTGGACCGTCTTGAGTACTACGTTTTGTTGTACGTGCTCCATTTCTGTTCCAGTAGAATGTGAGACAGCGGTGCTGAAGAAATGATATGATGAACCTAAATTTGCAAAAGACTAAATTGCAAAAATACACTCACCCACGTAAAATGAAACATATGCCTATGCTCTCCATCTGCTTCGCCTTCAGCAGGTTTAGCATAATTATACCCTACACTAAGAGTGAAAGGGTATATTCAGTTTGGTACGCCGTTTGTAACACCCAGAAGGAAGCATCTCCGGTATGGAAAAGTATATATATTCTTGATCAGCATGACCTCCTTAGTCGATTTAGCGATGTTCGTCTGTCTGTCCGTCTGTCTGTCTGTTGAAATCCCTACTACTTTTAGAATTGAAGAGCTAGATAAATGAAACTTATAACATAGATTACTAATATACCTACGCTGTATGTGCGAGATCGGTCCATTGTGACCTATGATCCGACCACTTATGTTCAAATACCTCATATAAAATGTACATATAAAGATCAATTTTCATGTATACGTGCTTAGGTAAACTTTTTTGGTCAAATATATATTGATATCATGCTCAAATACATGATAATAATGTTTTCCGGCGAAAAGACTTGTGGTTCACAAAAAAAAATCGAAATTCGGTACACCTACCCATTTGTAAATATGGGGATCAAATGAATGGAAATTCTTCAGCGATTGAATGTTTGTAGTTATTTTCAGGATTCGTATACCCTGGTGACCTATAGATCACTTTGAATGGTTACCACACATATGTGTAGGGTATTTATGGTCGGCTTAGACCGACTATAACTTTGATAATCCTAACTATCATAATTACACCTACTTTAAAATTTCCCATGTGAACTAAGCTTCCCAACTGGTTTTCTTTCGAATAACCTATTGCTATAGATCCTGATAGTAGAGGCGCACCGTGGCCACCGAATCCAACTCACGGAGTTGTCAACGAGTGTACCGTTCACCAGCATTTTGCACTGATCATTGAAGTGTTGTTATAGTTCGTCAAAATTGGTTTTGACTTTAATGGCACTGAGACCGTCAACTCTGCGAGCTTATTAAAATAACGGAATATTTACCGAAAATACGCGGCGAAGCGCAATTTGTTTGCCAACACACGAATTTAGTAAACAATTTTGAATACTGAAAATTTTTTGAAGTATCATTTTTTAATTGACAAAAAAAACGCAAAACGCAAGTGTTCTGTGCTACGGACAGACTGTTTGTACCTCGCATTATTCCGGATAGAATAATTTTCGGATACAAATCTGCACCTAAGACTATGGATTATGTAGTGGAAATATAACATTGAGGATCTGCAATGACTTTATTGACAAAGTTTGTCTTGATCTTTTCATTTATGGACTTCGTCGGTGTCCCATATTAATGCGGCTATCGACGCGTGCAATTGCGTCAATGTTGACGCTAACATTGTTAGGTGCCCGAAAGTTTCACCGAACACATTTTGTCATCGTCACTGGACGTGGTTGGAATTTGGAACTCGCTGACAAATGAGGATGATATGGGAGTAGTAGCACCACATGAGTCGATGAGCGCTCTCGCGAAATGTATAGTGTTGAACGACTGCTGTTGGAAGCAGTGTGTTGAAATGTTGTGCTGAAACTGTGGGCGGCTGAAATGGAACTTCGCATGCATATGAAGCAAGGTATGATGCTTTTCATTGCAATAATGGTACTGCGACAAGTTCCTAGCGAATGCTCTACGACAGTTGGAGCAATATTTATTTAATATTTATCAATATTTATTCTCAAAACTAGGATGATGTTTTTTTTCTTGTATTTTAGAAATACAACAGCATTTTAGTTTGTTGGTAGAAGTACTAGCTTAATTATTGGATGTGTTCAGTTAAAATATCAGCTACTCTTACTTTTTTATCGTTACCAAAATAAACCTTAATAACGCGACCAAGACTCCGCTCAATGGATGGTAGATTTTGGTCTTTAATAAGAACCACGGAATCCTTTTCTATATTGACTTCAGGTCGCTTCCACTTATTTCGTTTTTGGAGTTCTTTTAAGTATTCATGCTTCCATCTAAAACAAAAGTTCTGATAAAGTGCTTTGAGCCTTCACAATCGATTAAGTATGGATATAGCTTGCTCAGTAATTTGAGGTTCTAGTGGAGCTAGAATTGGAGTGCCGATTAGGAAATAATCTGGAGTCAGCGAAGTTATGTCTGAAGGATCTTCAGACATTGGAGAAATATTTAAACGGACCCGCGATTTTTCGAAAATGCGTCTTAAAACTTTTGACGCCTGCATCCCATATGAGGAGCACCAGGTGATATAAAATGCTAAGAAAGATTTTGATGGTTATATGATGAAATAAGTGTGAAACGAGATACATGTAATAAGTCTGTCATTAAGCATTTTGATGATCCAACAAAATTCTTACCATTGTCGGAATAAATGTGCAGAGGACAACCACGCCTAGATGCAAATCTATCAAAAGCGGCTAGGAATGCTGGAGTAGACAAACTGGTGGTGGCCTCTAGGTGTATAGCCCTTGTGGAGAAACAGCCAAATACACACACGTTGCCTTTGGTTATAAGACACACCCTACCAGAGTAGTTCTTAATGTCAAATGGACCTGCAAAGTCCATGCCAGTATGCGCAAATGGACGTCAAAAAACCGTTTCTTCAGGTGGCAACGAACCCATTAATTGTTCTTGAACTTTTTGTTTGTAAACAACGAAAACATTACATTGGTGGATGGTAAACGTTATAAGATTTTTAACCGTGGGAATCCATAACTGGAGACGGATTAGCTGAAGGACAAGTTGATTGTCTCCGTGGAGCGAAATTTGATGAGTAAATCTTAATAAAACACGTGAAAAGTGACTGTTATATGGAAGTATTATGGGAGGTCTCTCATCGTAGGACATCACCGGAGATGAAGCAAGTCGACCACACCCTCTGAGAAGACCGAAATTATCGATAAATGGGTTTAAATTCAATAAACTACTGGAGGCAGTGATTGGTTGCTTTTTTGTAAGACTTCGATACTCATCGGGATATCCACCTTTCTGAGATATAATCATCAGTCGAGTCTTGACATGATTAATATTAGTGCAAGAAATTGTATTTGAATTATGCGAGAAATTGGAACGATGCCTGGAATGAGTGTTGTGGAAAAAAACGAAATATATACGCTATAACACGTAATGCTTTTGGGAATGTAGAAAATCGTTATCAAAATGGTGGAAAAAAGTAACATTGACTTTGATAGGTTTTTGTTCGCGGTCCGTGCCACCACAAATAATTTAAAATAAGATCCTGAGGTAAAACGCCACGGCAGGATTGGTTCCAGAATCACCATGAAACCAATTACTGTGGCCAACACCTTGGGCAATTTTAAGATTCTTTTTGCCACGAAAGTCGTCCAGTGGCATGGAGGTTTTCGCAACCAAGCAAGGACAATTGTGGAATCCGTCCAAAAGTATCTTTCATTCTTTTTGACATCTAATTATGGCAAAAGAGCATCTACCATATCTGAAAGTAATGTTTCACCGCAGAATTCGAGCCTTGGAAGTGAAATATTCTTTACTGGCGCCACCTTTGTCTTGGCTGTCAGTAAATGCGTGGAAATTATGGAACCGGTAACTGTCGCCACATATGCCTTCAGTGAGGCGCCGCAAAAACCATGAAATTGGATATTATATTCTGGAGAATATTGTATACATCTGGGAATTTCAATATTATTTATTTGCGGATAATTGGTTAAAAAATACTGCCACTTTTTAAGACAATTGTTTGAGAAATTTTTATCCCATTCAATTTGTTCTAGCCAGATTTGTTGCATCAATATTTTGGCTAAAACAATATAAGGAGCTAACCAACTTGCTGGATCAAATAATTTGGAAATTTCTGACAATACTTCACGTTTTGTGAATGAGGAGTTATGGATTATGGGTTTTGTCATGAAATAAAAGGAATCTGAATGAGGAGTACGTTGGAATACTCCCAAGATTTTTGCATGACTTGTGTCATCAAATTGAAGGAAATCTTCTGTGAATTGGACGTCCATTTTCTGAATGAGAAACCAGCTGAATTTAATGCCACAATAAGTTCATCACGAGCATTAACAGTATCTTGTAATGAATGAGCTCCTGTAAGTGCATCATCGACGTACATTTCACTTGCAAGTGGAAATATCTCTTGAACGTCGTCTGCAAGTTGGAAAAGAGAACGTATTGCGAGATATGGCGCATAAATAACACCAAAAGTGACGGTTTGCAATTCGTAGTATTTTTACTTATTTTTTGGTGTGTCACGGAATAGAATTCTTTGGAAGCAAGTTTGACTAGGATTTATCAAGATTTGCCGATACATTGTTTCGATATCGTTATTAAAGACGAATCGATAAAAACGCCACTTTAACACCAAAATGGTTAAATCGGACTGCAGTACTGGACCAACATGGAGAATTTCATTAAGACTTACGCCATTGAAAGAGGGAATGGAAGCGTTAAACACTTACACGTACTTTACTAGTAATGATCCCAGGTATAATTACCGCGTGATGTGGAAGGTAATATAAATTTGAACCGTGGCAGTATTTTGGAGATATTACCATTTTCATATGGTCTAAAGAAATATATTGTTGCAAAACGTTATCATAAATATTTTTTAACTCTATATTTTTGCAAAGTCTTGCTTCATTACGATAGAATTGTGCATTAGCAATGGCCCCAGACAAAATTTTAAGCAGGAATATGGTTAGAAACACGCAGGCAAACACGCTACCTATACGCATTGAAATCACATTTTATATGAAGCTTTGAGGCAGGCAAAGGTGGGAATGTGGACAAAAGCTGCTAGTTCCCTGCTATAGCATGAAAACAAAATTGGTAGGGAAATAGCAGGCATAGGAAGGGAATGGTAGCCAAACAGGTGAAAGCAAAATGGTATGCTCAGGCAGGGTAAGGTGGGCAATAATCTGAATGCAAAATGGTAGGGAATGGTAGGGAAAGGTAGTGATCATAAACATATGATTTAGATCATGCGTGACCAACCATCCCGTCCTCAACCAAAACTTCTTGTTGTACAACAACACCGACAAATTTTGTTTGTTGTATTTTCGCAAAAATCAATCGCTTCGATGATGTGTTGTTGGTTACGCATATTTCTGCTGCTTCACATTGTTATTGTGTCGCCTTGTTATTGTTATCGAAGTAAGCAATAACAAAACACGTTTTTTACAATAAGAAGATTATGTTGTGGGCGAAAATGGCATAAAGAGTCAGTCGCTGGTCACCTCCTGATGTCAGCATAGATCACGGCGATAGGGAAAATATTCACTTAACAAACCGACGAAATGAAACCCGATTAAATAAAAAACCAAAAGACGCGGCGTGGCATATTAATATGAAGCGTAACAAATAACTGCCAACAAATTTTAATTCTGAAAATTTTTGAAGGCAAATTTTGATATTGTAAACAACATTTTCTATCGACTTATTGATCAGTCTTTAAAACTTCAAAACAGAAATCTGTCGACAACTTGTTGATCAAACTTTTAAAATTTCAAAACAAATATTCTATACAATGTGTTTGCCTGCTACTCGCAGGCTACCTTTCCCTTCCATATTCTAGCTATAAAGATACCTTTCAAAACTTACAGAAAAAGCTTTTGCCTGCTTGGGGTAGGCTTGAACATACCAGTTTGCGGCGTAAATGCTGCTATAGGGAGCCTGCTTATTTTCAAAAATTCAAAATGCCTGCTATGCAATGTGTATTTCCTACCATATTCCTGTGAGTTTTCCTCAAAACTACTACTATAATACCAGTTTCCTTGCATATTTTTTGTCTATGGAATTGTTTAAATATTTATCAAAAATAATTATTTTTAATCAAACTTTTATTTATATTTCTCAAATATAATTATAAAAAAATATTTTAAAATTTAACAGTTCTATAATAAAAGTAAGACCATAAATTAAAAATGTTCATCGAATGTTATCTAATGGTACACTTTGTTTTAAAGTGCCATCATTTCTTACAATGACTTTTTACATATAAACTTAAAAATAATAATTATTTTTGGTCTCGCCCCAGACATAATTTTAAGCAGGCGAGTGGTTCGAAACACGCAGGCAAACAAGCTACCTGTACGCATTGAAATCACATTTTATATGAAGCTTTGAGGTAGGCAAAGGTGGGAATGTGGACAAAAGCTGCTAGTTCCCTGCTATATCATGAAAACAAAATTGGTAGGGAAATAGCATGCATAGGTAGTGTATGGTAAACAAACAGGTGTAAGCAAAATGGTAGGCTCAGACAGGGTAAGGTAGGTATTGAAATCACATTTTATATGAAGCTTTGAGATAGGCAAAGGTGGGAATGTGGACAAAAGTTGCTACCCTAGACAAAAAAATCGGTAGGGAAGTGGTAGGAAATACGTAGACAAACAGGTATTTTTTAGGTATATAAATCATATTTTTTAGGCTTATAGCTTATAGGTAGGGAAAGGTGGGAATCGGGACAAAACCTACCTATTTGCTACCTATTCTGAGAACGAAAATTTCCTACCAATTGGCAGGAAAATGGTAGGCAGAGGTAGGATACGGGTATGGTAGGCATAAGTAGGCTCTTGTAGTAAATAGGTATAATTGAACGACTGCTTGATTAAAAATATTTTTTATATTTGCAGAGTTATTTTTAGCATTTTATTAATACGTATAATTAATATAAATACTGATATAACATTGGACATTATATAAAATAATAACAAGATGCAATTAGTATTATTTCATATACAATTACAATATTTAACATAAAAACATATCAAATATCAAAAAATACATGTACAATTGGAATACTGCACGTTAATGAGTCCGATGGTCTCTTAAAGTTCGTATATCGAATTTTAAATTTTGCGATGCTGTTTTCGCTTGAAGTAGATGACAAGCAAACTGAACACAACCTCGATGCAGTCGCGGGAAAATACGACAAGCCTTCCCGTACGCAACAGGAATCCTTTCACTCAGAGCAACACCGATATCAGCAGCAAGAACAATGTGCACCCCATGTTGCCGACATCGCCAATTCCGACGAGCAACAATTCTGTGAACTCGACGCGCATAGCTTTGGCCGGCGGCGACATTATACTCCAGGAGGAAGAGGAGCCACCAACAACAGCAACAACCACGTCCAACGGAAAGAAGATACCACCTCCGCCCCCGATGCGAACGACGCCACATGCTTCCGCAGCAGCGCACGATTTGAACGACGAACTAAAGTTGGACCGTCTTGAGTACTACGTTTTGTTGTACGTGCTCCATTTCTGTTCCAGTAGAATGTGAGACACCGGTGCTGAAGAAATGATAAGATGAACCTAAATTTGCAAAAGACTAAATTGCAAAAATACACTCACCCACGTAAAATGAAACATATGCCTATGCTCTCCATCTGCTTCGCCTTCAGCAGGTTTAGCATAATTATACCCTACACTAAGAGTGAAAGGGTATATTCAGTTTGGTACGCCGTTTGTAACACCCAGAAGGAAGCATCTCCGGTATGGAAAAGTATATATATTCTTGATCAGCATGACCTCCTTAGTCGATTTAGCGATGTTCGTCTGTCTGTCCGTCTGTCTGTCTGTTGAAATCCCTACTACTTTTAAAATTGAAGAGCTAGATAAATGAAACTTATAACATAGATTACTAATATACCTACGCTGTATGTGCGAGATCGGTCCATTGTGACCTATGATCCGACCACTTATGTTCAAATACCTCATATAAAATGTACATATAAAGATCAATTTTCATGTATACGTGCTTAGGTAAACTTTTTTGGTCAAATATATATTGATATCATGCTCAAATACATGATAATAATGTTTTCCGGCGAAAACGACTTGTGGTTCACAAAAAAAAAATCGAAATTCGGTACACCTACCCATTTGTAAATATGGGGATCAAATGAATGGAAATTCTTCAGCGATTGAATGTTTGTAGTTATTTTCAGGATTCGTATACCCTGGTGACCTATAGATCACTTTGAATGGTTACCACACATATGTGTAGGGTATTTATGGTCGGCTTAGACCGACTATAACTTTGATAATCCTAACTATCATAATTACACCTACTTTAAAATTTCCCATGTGATCTAAGCTTCCCAACTGGTTTTCTTTCGAATAACCTATTGCTATAGATCCTGATAGGAGAGGCGCACCGTGGCCACCGAATCCAGCTCACGGAGTTGTCAACGAGTGTACCGTTCACCAGCATTTTGCACTGATCATTGAAGTGTTGTTATAGTTCGTCAAAATTGGTTTTGACTTTAATGGCACTGAGACCGTCAACTCTGCGAGCTTATTAAAATAACGGAATATAAACCGAAAATACGCGGCGAAGCGCAATTTGTTTGCCAACACACGAATTTAGTAAACAATTTTGAATACTGAAAATTTTTGAAGTATCATTTTTTAATTGACAAAAAATATTCCAAAACAAAACAAAAATGAAATAAAATAGATTTGCCTACCTCTGCTTACCTATTGCCTTCTAGTCAACCGAGCATGCTACCTATTGTTGTAATTAAAATGTCCGTTGCTTAGGCGTGAGGCCAAATGTCGCAACGTTCCATTTATAATTAACCATGATGTCCTACCAGAGAATGTCCAACGTTGAAGTTCCATTTTTATTAACCGAAATAATTCAAACAAGTCTTTTCTTTCAAGACATACTTTTATTTAATTGAAAGTTCCATTTTAATATTAACATTATTGTTTAACTTATACATGAAACACGTATGCACTCTAAGGGAGTTAAAATCATATCCAACTTAAAATATATTCTTAACCTCTACTCATCACCTCGGTCACACCAATATTTACAAACACCAGATCTGAGTGTCATCATATTGTGAAATAATCAATTCGTATTGGGGTGATCGTGAGAAAAACTTCTATGTGCTTTAGTTCCCTGTACGCCTCATGCAGGTGCTACCTGATGAGGCTTACATTACAACCAGTACATTTGTTGTTGTCATCATATGTGTATAAGAGTAAGTGTATCAAATAAGTGTATGAGAAAAATACGAATGCATGCATAACAGTAAGAATTTTTGGTGTTACATTTTTATGATTAATATGAATATGCTATTGTGCTTACTGGCGATGTGCAGATTTTTCAAACTAAAAGAAAAAGTATTTCTGATATACAACATTCTTCCCCCTTATTTTAAGAAAAAATTATTATTAATTAAATAATAATAGTTTTTCCTTTTACATTGTTAATATCTTGATAAAATTCTTATAGTGTAGATTATTTTATTTTTAAAAATAAACAATTGTATATTACCTAGTGGAGATAAATAAATCCAAATTTAATGATTTTAAATTAAAAAAAGAAATGGTATTGGCCCAATTTTCTAATTATTTGGCTGCATCAGCCCGCCTTTAATCTAAACATCTGAATTATAAAAGGAAATTAAATACAAACATAAGCTGATCCCGATGTTTTTAGTGTTGACTGCTGCTGCCACTCTTCGGTTGGTGGTTGCTGCGATTGCGTTGACTGTAGTGTTGTTGGCTGCACTTTATGTGTTTCTGCCACTGTTTCAACAAACATTGTTTTCATCTTGCGTCTTGATTTTCTTAGCTTTTAAAATTTGATGTCTTCTATGTTGCGTTGTTTTTCAGGCAAATTGAATCGTACTTTGTTGAGAGCAGATACAAAAATTGATAATTTTGTAATTTTATATTTCTGAATATTAATACGGATTTGTCTTCTTTAAATGTTTTGAGAAATTTTCTTCTTTGATAGTTTTTCTAGCGGAATTGTCATCTTCAGTAAATGTAATTTTTATTTATACGTAGATGTTGTTGTTTTGTTAGTTTGACGTTGTTGTACTAT
Source organism: Dryomyza anilis (assembly GCA_951804985.1). NCBI lineage: Eukaryota > Metazoa > Arthropoda > Insecta > Diptera > Dryomyzidae > Dryomyza > Dryomyza anilis. Next base: position 23,582,251 of record OX638135.1, read on the forward strand.
TATATTTCACTTGTTGTAACAATATTCGAATACGTATATTCTTGGTTCTTATTGTTTTTAATTTCCGTCTTCTTCAAAATTGTTTAAGAAATTGTGTTCATTTGTTGAAGCGTGTGTGATTTAGTGTAATTGTGGTAACTTCAGGTTCGCATTGACAGCTGAATAAGTGTATATGGAATAGCTCTTTCAACTTATTTACATAATGTTAGCGTGTTCTTTGAGCGATAAAATTGTCATCTTTTATTTAGTATATATAAGATGTTAAATGTTATTGCATTATTATGATAAAATAGTTGCAACTTTCTTTGCTGATTTGTCAAACTTCTACATCCATATCCATAGGGTAGCTCCTTTCTCTTAAATAAACATGTATTGATTGTTGTCGTCCGCGCCACATGTCGTTTTATCATTATTCTTTTGTACTTCATTACATTACATTACCATTTCAGACCTTTTCCCAACAAAATTAAACGACCTTCTTTGGCAATTAAAATTTCAGAATATTGTCTTTAACGTTAATTTTTATTGTTTGGTGGATTGCTTGTTGTTCTTCTTCGTGCATGTTTTACTTCTTTGTGCTTCGTCGTGGTTGGAGTACATTTGCAGAATCAGGATTATTATTAAAATACTTATTACTTGTTTACTATAACATCATACTTAACATAATTTTTAATTTATATAGAATATTCAAATTTAATATCTTCATTGTATGTTTATATTGAACATTTCATTTATTACTTTCAATAAAATGTACATGTACTTTAGAAATCTTTAATTTTTCCATAATATTTCATTTCCACATGACTCAATGCTAGTCATTTTCAAAAATTCTTAGCTATTTATTCATGCACTAATTTATTAATTTAAATATGCTTGATATATGATAGTATTTTCAATCTTTCTTTTGCATAACAACTTTGCATTTTGCATAACAACTTTGCATCTGCATCCCATATGAGGAGCACCAGGTGATATAAAATGCTAAGAAAGATTTTGATGGTTATATGATGAAATAAGTGTGAAACGAGATACATGTAATAAGTCTGTCATTAAGCATTTTGATGATCCAACAAAATTCTTACCATTGTCGGAATAAACGTGCAGAGGACAACCACGCCTAGATGCAAATCTGTCAAAAGCGGCTAGGAATGCTGGAGTAGACAAACTGGTGGTGGCCTCTAGGTGTATAGCCCTTGTGGAGAAACAGCCAAATACACACACGTTGCCTTTGGGTATAAGACACACCCTACCAGAGTAGTTCTTAATGTCAAATGGACCTGCAAAGTCCATGCCAGTATGCGCAAATGGACGTCAAAAAACCGTTTCTTCAGGTGGCAACGAACCCATTAATTGTTCTTGAACTTTTTGTTTGTAAACAACGAAAACATTACATTGGTGGATGGTAAACGTTATAAGATTTTTAACCGTGGGAATCCATAACTGGAGACGGATTAGCTGAAGGACAAGTTGATTGTCTCCGTGGAGCGAAATTTGATGAGTAAATCTTAATAAAACACGTGAAAAGTGACTGTTATATGGAAGTATTATGGGATGTCTCTCATCGTAGGACATCACCGGAGATGAAGCAAGTCGACCACACCCTCTGAGAAGACCGAAATTATCGATAAATGGGTTTAAATTCAATAAACTACTGGAGGCAGTGATTGGTTGCTTTTTTGTAAGACTTCGATACTCATCGGGATATCCACCTTTCTGAGATATAATCATCAGTCGAGTCTTGACATGATTAATATTAGTGCAAGAAATTGTATTTGAATTATGCGAGAAATTGGAACGATGCCTGGAATGAGTGTTGTGGAAAAAAACGAAATATATACGCTATAACACGTAATGCTTTTGGGAATGTAGAAAATCGTTATCAAAATGGTGGAAAAAAGTAACATTGACTTTGATAGGTTTTTGTTCGCGGTCCGTGCCACCACAAATAATTTAAAATAAGATCCTGAGGTAAAACGCCACGGCAGGATTGGTTCCAGAATCACCATGAAACCAATTACTGTGGCCAACACCTTGGGCAATTTTAAGATTCTTTTTGCCACGAAAGTCGTCCAGTGGCATGGAGGTTTTCGCAACCAAGCAAGGACAATTGTGGAATCCGTCCAAAAGTATCTTTCATTCTTTTTGACATATAATTATGACAAAAGAGCATCTACCATATCTGAAAGTAATGTTTCACCGCAGAATTCGAGCCTTGGAAGTGAAATATTCTTTACTGGCGCCACCTTTGTCTTGGCTGTCAGTAAATGCGTGGAAATTATGGAACCGGTAACTGTCGAAACATATGCCTTCAGTGAGGCGCCGCAAAAACCATGAAATTGGATATTATATTCTGGAGAATATTGTATACATCTGGAAATTTCAATATTATTTATTTGCGGATAATTGGTTAAAAAATACTGCCACTTTTTAAGACAATTGTTTGAGAAATTTTTATCCCATTCAATTTGTTCTAGCCAGATTTGTTGCATCAATATTTTGGCTAAAACAATATAAGGAGCTAACCAACTTGCTGGATCAAATAATTTGGAAATTTCTGACAATACTTCACGTTTTGTGAATGAGGAGTTATGGATTATGGGTTTTGTCATGAAATAAAAGGAATCTGAATGAGGAGTACGTTGGAATACTCCCAAGATTTTTGCATGACTTGTGTCATCAAATTGAAGGAAATCTTCTGTGAATTGGACGTCCATTTTCTGAATGAGAAACCAGCTGAATTTAATGCCACAATAAGTTCATCACGAGCATTAACAGTATCTTGTAATGAATGAGCTCCTGTAAGTGCATCATCGACGTACATTTCACTTGCAAGTGGAAATATCTCTTGAACGTCGTCTGCAAGTTGGAAAAGAGAACGTATTGCGAGATATGGCGCATAAATAACACCAAAAGTGACGGTTTGCAATTCGTAGTATTTTTACTTATTTTTTGGTGTGTCACGGAATAGAATTCTTTGGAAGCAAGTTTGACTAGGATTTATCAAGATTTGCCGATACATTGTTTCGATATCGTTATTAAAGAAGAAATGATAAGATGAACCTAAATTTGCAAAAGACTAAATTGCAAAAATACACTCACCCACGTAAAATGAAACATATGCCTATGCTCTCCATCTGCTTCGCCTTCAGCAGGTTTAGCATAATTATACCCTACACTAAGAGTGAAAGGGTATATTCAGTTTGGTACGCCGTTTGTAACACCCAGAAGGAAGCATCTCCGGTATGGAAAAGTATATATATTCTTGATCAGCATGACCTCCTTAGTCGATTTAGCGATGTTCGTCTGTCTGTCCGTCTGTCTGTCTGTTGAAATCCCTACTACTTTTAAAATTGAAGAGCTAGATAAATGAAACTTATAACATAGATTACTAATATACCTACGCTGTATGTGCGAGATCGGTCCATTGTGACCTATGATCCGACCACTTATGTTCAAATACCTCATATAAAATGTACATATAAAGATCAATTTTCATGTATACGTGCTTAGGTAAACTTTTTTGGTCAAATATATATTGATATCATGCTCAAATACATGATAATAATGTTTTCCGGCGAAAACGACTTGTGGTTCACAAAAAAAAAATCGAAATTCGGTACACCTACCCATTTGTAAATATGGGGATCAAATGAATGGAAATTCTTCAGCGATTGAATGTTTGTAGTTATTTTCAGGATTCGTATACCCTGGTGACCTATAGATCACTTTGAATGGTTACCACACATATGTGTAGGGTATTTATGGTCGGCTTAGACCGACTATAACTTTGATAATCCTAACTATCATAATTACACCTACTTTAAAATTTCCCATGTGATCTAAGCTTCCCAACTGGTTTTCTTTCGAATAACCTATTGCTATAGATCCTGATAGGAGAGGCGCACCGTGGCCACCGAATCCAGCTCACGGAGTTGTCAACGAGTGTACCGTTCACCAGCATTTTGCACTGATCATTGAAGTGTTGTTATAGTTCGTCAAAATTGGTTTTGACTTTAATGGCACTGAGACCGTCAACTCTGCGAGCTTATTAAAATAACGGAATATAAACCGAAAATACGCGGCGAAGCGCAATTTGTTTGCCAACACACGAATTTAGTAAACAATTTTGAATACTGAAAATTTTTGAAGTATCATTTTTTAATTGACAAAAAATATTCCAAAACAAAACAAAAATGAAATAAAATAGATTTGCCTACCTCTGCTTACCTATTGCCTTCTAGTCAACCGAGCATGCTACCTATTGTTGTAATTAAAATGTCCGTTGCTTAGGCGTGAGGCCAAATGTCGCAACGTTCCATTTATAATTACCCATGATGTCCTACCAGAGAATGTCCAACGTTGAAGTTCCATTTTTATTAACCGAAATAATTCAAACAAGTCTTTTCTTTCAAGACATACTTTTATTTAATTGAAAGTTCCATTTTAATATTAACATTATTGTTTAACTTATACATGAAACACGTATGCACTCTAAGGGAGTTAAAATCATATCCAACTTAAAATATATTCTTAACCTCTACTCATCACCTCGGTCACACCAATATTTACAAACACCAGATCTGAGTGTCATCATATTGTGAAATAATCAATTCGTATTGGGGTGATCGTGAGAAAAACTTCTATGTGCTTTAGTTCCCTGTACGCCTCATGCAGGTGCTACCTGATGAGGCTTACATTACAACCAGTACATTTGTTGTTGTCATCATATGTGTATAAGAGTAAGTGTATCAAATAAGTGTATGAGAAAAATACGAATGCATGCATAACAGTAAGAATTTTTGGTGTTACATTTTTATGATTAATATGAATATGCTATTGTGCTTACTGGCGATGTGCAGATTTTTCAAACTAAAAGAAAAAGTATTTCTGATATACAACATTCTTCCCCCTTATTTTAAGAAAAAATTATTATTAATTAAATAATAATAGTTTTTCCTTTTACATTGTTAATATCTTGATAAAATTCTTATAGTGTAGATTATTTTATTTTTAAAAATAAACAATTGTATATTACCTAGTGGAGATAAATAAATCCAAATTTAATGATTTTAAATTAAAAAAAGAAATGGTATTGGCCCAATTTTCTAATTATTTGGCTGCATCAGCCCGCCTTTAATCTAAACATCTGAATTATAAAAGGAAATTAAATACAAACATAAGCTGATCCCGATGTTTTTAGTGTTGACTGCTGCTGCCACTCTTCGGTTGGTGGTTGCTGCGATTGCGTTGACTGTAGTGTTGTTGGCTGCACTTTATGTGTTTCTGCCACTGTTTCAACAAACATTGTTTTCATCTTGCGTCTTGATTTTCTTAGCTTTTAAAATTTGATGTCTTCTATGTTGCGTTGTTTTTCAGGCAAATTGAATCGTACTTTGTTGAGAGCAGATACAAAAATTGATAATTTTGTAATTTTATATTTCTGAATATTAATACGGATTTGTCTTCTTTAAATGTTTTGAGAAATTTTCTTCTTTGATAGTTTTTCTAGCGGAATTGTCATCTTCAGTAAATGTAATTTTTATTTATACGTAGATGTTGTTGTTTTGTTAGTTTGACGTTGTTGTACTATTATATTTCACTTGTTGTAACAATATTCGAATACGTATATTCTTGGTTCTTATTGTTTTTAATTTCCGTCTTCTTCAAAATTGTTTAAGAAATTGTGTTCATTTGTTGAAGCGTGTGTGATTTAGTGTAATTGTGGTAACTTCAGGTTCGCATTGACAGCTAAATAAGTGTATATGGAATAGCTCTTTCAACTTATTTACATAATGTTAGCGTGTTCTTTGAGCGATAAAATTGTCATCTTTTATTTAGTATATATAAGATGTTAAATGTTATTGCATTATTATGATAAAATAGTTGCAACTTTCTTTGCTGATTTGTCAAACTTCTACATCCATATCCATAGGGTAGCTCCTTTCTCTTAAATAAACATGTATTGATTGTTGTCGTCCGCGCCACATGTCGTTTTATCATTATTCTTTTGTACTTCATTACATTACATTACCATTTCAGACCTTTTCCCAACAAAATTAAACGACCTTCTTTGGCAATTAAAATTTCAGAATATTGTCTTTAACGTTAATTTTTATTGTTTGGTGGATTGCTTGTTGTTCTTCTTCGTGCATGTTTTACTTCTTTGTGCTTCGTCGTGGTTGGAGTACATTTGCAGAATCAGGATTATTATTAAAATACTTATTACTTGTTTACTATAACATCATACTTAACATAATTTTTAATTTATATAGAATATTCAAATTTAATATCTTCATTGTATGTTTATATTGAACATTTCATTTATTACTTTCAATAAAATGTACATGTACTTTAGAAATCTTTAATTTTTCCATAATATTTCATTTCCACATGACTCAATGCTAGTCATTTTCAAAAATTCTTAGCTATTTATTCATGCACTAATTTATTAATTTAAATATGCTTGATATATGATAGTATTTTCAATCTTTCTTTTGCATAACAACTTTGCATTTTGCATAACAACTTTGCATCTGCATCCCATATGAGGAGCACCAGGTGATATAAAATGCTAAGAAAGATTTTGATGGTTATATGATGAAATAAGTGTGAAACGAGATACATGTAATAAGTCTGTCATTAAGCATTTTGATGATCCAACAAAATTCTTACCATTGTCGGAATAAACGTGCAGAGGACAACCACGCCTAGATGCAAATCTGTCAAAAGCGGCTAGGAATGCTGGAGTAGACAAACTGGTGGTGGCCTCTAGGTGTATAGCCCTTGTGGAGAAACAGCCAAATACACACACGTTGCCTTTGGGTATAAGACACACCCTACCAGAGTAGTTCTTAATGTCAAATGGACCTGCAAAGTCCATGCCAGTATGCGCAAATGGACGTCAAAAAACCGTTTCTTCAGGTGGCAACGAACCCATTAATTGTTCTTGAACTTTTTGTTTGTAAACAACGAAAACATTACATTGGTGGATGGTAAACGTTATAAGATTTTTAACCGTGGGAATCCATAACTGAAGACGGATTAGCTGAAGGACAAGTTGATTGTCTCCGTGGAGCGAAATTTGATGAGTAAATCTTAATAAAACACGTGAAAAGTGACTGTTATATGGAAGTATTATGGGATGTCTCTCATCGTAGGACATCACCGGAGATGAAGCAAGTCGACCACACCCTCTGAGAAGACCGAAATTATCGATAAATGGGTTTAAATTCAATAAACTACTGGAGGCAGTGATTGGTTGCTTTTTTGTAAGACTTCGATACTCATCGGGATATCCACCTTTCTGAGATATAATCATCAGTCGAGTCTTGACATGATTAATATTAGTGCAAGAAATTGTATTTGAATTGTCCAGTGGCATGGAGGTTTTCGCAACCAAGCAAGGACAATTGTGGAATCCGTCCAAAAGTATCTTTCATTCTTTTTGACATATAATTATGACAAAAGAGCATCTACCATATCTGAAAGTAATGTTTCACCGCAGAATTCGAGCCTTGGAAGTGAAATATTCTTTACTGGCGCCACCTTTGTCTTGGCTGTCAGTAAATGCGTGGAAATTATGGAACCGGTAACTGTCGAAACATATGCCTTCAGTGAGGCGCCGCAAAAACCATGAAATTGGATATTATATTCTGGAGAATATTGTATACATCTGGAAATTTCAATATTATTTATTTGCGGATAATTGGTTAAAAAATACTGCCACTTTTTAAGACAATTGTTTGAGAAATTTTTATCCCATTCAATTTGTTCTAGCCAGATTTGTTGCATCAATATTTTGGCTAAAACAATATAAGGAGCTAACCAACTTGCTGGATCAAATAATTTGGAAATTTCTGACAATACTTCACGTTTTGTGAATGAGGAGTTATGGATTATGGGTTTTGTCATGAAATAAAAGGAATCTGAATGAGGAGTACGTTGGAATACTCCCAAGATTTTTGCATGACTTGTGTCATCAAATTGAAGGAAATCTTCTGTGAATTGGACGTCCATTTTCTGAATGAGAAACCAGCTGAATTTAATGCCACAATAAGTTCATCACGAGCATTAACATTAACAGTATCTTGTAATGAATGAGCTCCTGTAAGTGCATCATCGACGTACATTTCACTTGCAAGTGGAAATATCTCTTGAACGTCGTCTGCAAGTTGGAAAAGAGAACGTATTGCGAGATATGGCGCATAAATAACACCAAAAGTGACGGTTTGCAATTCGTAGTATTTTTACTTATTTTTTGGTGTGTCACGGAATAGAATTCTTTGGAAGCAAGTTTGACTAGGATTTATCAAGATTTGCCGATACATTGTTTCGATATCGTTATTAAAGACGAATCGATAAAAACGCCACTTTAACACCAAAATGGTTAAATCGGACTGCAGTACTGGACCAACATGGAGAATTTCATTAAGACTTACGCCATTGAAAGAGGGAATGGAAGCGTTAAACACTTACACGTACTTTACTAGTAATGAACCCAGGTATAATTACCGCGTGATGTGGAAGGTAATATAAATTTGAACCGTGGCAGTATTTTGGAGATATTACCATTTTCATATGGTCTAAAGAAATATATTGTTGCAAAACGTTATCATAAATATTTTTTAACTCTATATTTTTGCAAAGTCTTGCTTCATTACGATAGAATTGTGCATTAGCAATGGCCCCAGACAAAATTTTAAGCAGGAATATGGTTAGAAACACGCAGGCAAACACGCTACCTATACGCATTGAAATCACATTTTATATGAAGCTTTGAGGCAGGCAAAGGTGGGAATGTGGACAAAAGCTGCTAGTTCCCTGCTATAGCATGAAAACAAAATTGGTAGGGAAATAGCAGGCATAGGAAGGGAATGGTAGCCAAACAGGTGAAAGCAAAATGGTATGCTCAGGCAGGGTAAGGTGGGCAATAATCTGAATGCAAAATGGTAGGGAATGGTAGGGAAAGGTAGTGATCATAAACATATGATTTAGATCATGCGTGACCAACCATCCCGTCCTCAACCAAAACTTCTTGTTGTACAACAACACCGACAAATTTTGTTTGTTGTATTTTCGCAAAAATCAATCGCTTCGATGATGTGTTGTTGGTTACGCATATTTCTGCTGCTTCACATTGTTATTGTGTCGCCTTGTTATTGTTATCGAAGTAAGCAATAACAAAACACGTTTTTTACAATAAGAAGATTATGTTGTGGGCGAAAATGGCATAAAGAGTCAGTCGCTGGTCACCTCCTGATGTCAGCATAGATCACGGCGATAGGGAAAATATTCACTTAACAAACCGACGAAATGAAACCCGATTAAATAAAAAACCAAAAGACGCGGCGTGGCATATTAATATGAAGCGTAACAAATAACTGCCAACAAATTTTAATTCTGAAAATTTTTGAAGGCAAATTTTGATATTGTAAACAACATTTTCTATCGACTTATTGATCAGTCTTTAAAACTTCAAAACAGAAATCTGTCGACAACTTGTTGATCAAACTTTTAAAATTTCAAAACAAAAATTCTATACAATGTGTTTGCCTGCTACTCGCAGGCTACCTTTCCCTTCCATATTCTAGCTATAAAGATACCTTTCAAAACTTCAAAACCAAAACTTACAGAAAAAGCTTTTGCCTGCTTGGGGTAGGCTTGAACATACCAGTTTGCGGCGTAAATGCTGCTATAGGGAGCCTGCTTATTTTCAAAAATTCAAAATGCCTGCTATGCAATGTGTATTTCCTACCATATTCCTGTGAGTTTTCCTCAAAACTACTACTATAATACCAGTTTCCTTGCATATTTTTTGTCTATGGAATTGTTTAAATATTTATCAAAAATAATTATTTTTAATCAAACTTTTATTTATATTTCTCAAATATAATTATTAAAAAATATTTTAAAATTTAACAGTTCTATAATAAAAGTAAGACCATAAATTAAAAATGTTCATCGAATGTTATCTAATGGTACACTTTGTTTTAAAGTGCCATCATTTCTTACAATGACTTTTTACATATAAACTTAAAAATAATAATTATTTTTGGTCTCGCCCCAGACATAATTTTAAGCAGGCGAGTGGTTCGAAACACGCAGGCAAACAAGCTACCTGTACGCATTGAAATCACATTTTATATGAAGCTTTGAGGTAGGCAAAGGTGGGAATGTGTATGGTAAACAAACAGGTGTAAGCAAAATGGTAGGCTCAGACAGGGTAAGGTAGGTATTGAAATCACATTTTATATGAAGCTTTGAGATAGGCAAAGGTGGGAATGTGGACAAAAGTTGCTACCCTAGACAAAAAAATCGGTAGGGAAGTGGTAGGAAATACGTAGACAAACAGGTATTTTTTAGGTATATAAATCATATTTTTTAGGCTTATAGCTTATAGGTAGGGAAAGGTGGGAATCGGGACAAAACCTACCTATTTGCTACCTATTCTGAGAACGAAAATTTCCTACCAATTGGCAGGAAAATGGTAGGCAGAGGTAGGATACGGGTATGGTAGGCATAAGTAGGCTCTTGTAGTAAATAGGTATAATTGAACGACTGCTTGATTAAAAATATTTTTTATATTTGCAGAGTTATTTTTAGCATTTTATTAATACGTATAATTAATATAAATACTGATATAACATTGGACATTATATAAAATAATAACAAGATGCAATTAGTATTATTTCATATACAATTACAATATTTAACATAAAAACATATCAAATATCAAAAAATACATGTACAATTGGAATACTGCACGTTAATGAGTCCGATGGTCTCTTAAAGTTCGTATATCGAATTTTAAATTTTGCGATGCTGTTTTCGCTTGAAGTAGATGACAAGCAAACTGAACACAACCTCGATGCAGTCGCGGGAAAATACGACAAGCCTTCCCGTACGCAACAGGAATCCTTTCACTCAGAGCAACACCGATATCAGCAGCAAGAACAATGTGCACCCCATGTTGCCGACATCGCCAATTCCGACGAGCAACAATTCTGTGAACTCGACGCGCATAGCTTTGGCCGGCGGCGACATTATACTCCAGGAGGAAGAGGAGCCACCAACAACAGCAACAACCACGTCCAACGGAAAGAAGATACCACCTCCGCCCCCGATGCGAACGACGCCACATGCTTCCGCAGCAGCGCACGATTTGAACGACGAACCAAAGTTGGACCGTCTTGAGTACTACGTTTTGTTGTACGTGCTCCATTTCTGTTCCAGTAGAATGTGAGACACCGGTGCTGAAGAAATGATAAGATGAACCTAAATTTGCAAAAGACTAAATTGCAAAAATACACTCACCCACGTAAAATGAAACATATGCCTATGCTCTCCATCTGCTTCGCCTTCAGCAGGTTTAGCATAATTATACCCTACACTAAGAGTGAAAGGGTATATTCAGTTTGGTACGCCGTTTGTAACACCCAGAAGGAAGCATCTCCGGTATGGAAAAGTATATATATTCTTGATCAGCATGACCTCCTTAGTCGATTTAGCGATGTCCGTCTGTCTGTCCGTCTGTCTGTCCGTCTGTCTGTCTGTTGAAATCCCTACTACTTTTAAAATTGAAGAGCTAGATAAATGAAACTTATAACATAGATTACTAATATACCTACGCTGTATGTGCGAGATCGGTCCATTGTGACCTATGATCCGACCACTTATGTTCAAATACCTCATATAAAATGTACATATAAAGATCAATTTTCATGTATACGTGCTTAGGTAAACTTTTTTGGTCAAATATATATTGATATCATGCTCAAATACATGATAATAATGTTTTCCGGCGAAAACGACTTGTGGTTCACAAAAAAAAAAAATCGAAATTCGGTACACCTACCCATTTGTAAATATGGGGATCAAATGAATGGAAATTCTTCAGCGATTGAATGTTTGTAGTTATTTTCAGGATTCGTATACCCTGGTGACCTATAGATCACTTTGAATGGTTACCACACATATGTGTAGGGTATTTATGGTCGGCTTAGACCGACTATAACTTTGATAATCCTAACTATCATAATTACACCTACTTTAAAATTTCCCATGTGATCTAAGCTTCCCAACTGGTTTTCTTTCGAATAACCTATTGCTATAGATCCTGATAGGAGAGGCGCACCGTGGCCACCGAATCCAGCTCACGGAGTTGTCAACGAGTGTACCGTTCACCAGCATTTTGCACTGATCATTGAAGTGTTGTTATAGTTCGTCAAAATTGGTTTTGACTTTAATGGCACTGAGACCGTCAACTCTGCGAGCTTATTAAAATAACGGAATATAAACCGAAAATACGCGGCGAAGCGCAATTTGTTTGCCAACACACGAATTTAGTAAACAATTTTAAATACTGAAAATTTTTTGAAGTATCATTTTTTAATTGACAAAAAATATTCCCAAACAAAACAAAAATGAAATAAAATAGATTTGCCTACCTCTGCTTACCTATTGCCTTCTAGTCAACCGAGCATGCTACCTATTGTTGTAATTAAAATGTCCGTTGCTTAGGCGTGAGGCCAAATGTCGCAACGTTCCATTTATAATTACCCATGATGTCCTACCAGAGAATGTCCAACGTTGAAGTTCCATTTTTATTAACCGAAATAATTCAAACAAGTCTTTTCTTTCAAGACATACTTTTATTTAATTGAAAGTTCCATTTTAATATTAACATTATTGTTTAACTTATACATGAAACACGTCTGCACTCTAAGGGAGTTAAAATCATATCCAACTTAAAATATATTCTTAACCTCTACTCATCACCTCGGTCACACCAATATTTACAAACACCAGATCTGAGTGTCATCATATTGTGAAATAATCAATTCGTATTGGGGTGATCGTGAGAAAAACTTCTATGTGCTTTAGTTCCCTGTACGCCGCATGCAGGTGCTACCTGATGAGTCTTACATTACAACCAGTACATTTGTATCAAATAAGTGTATGAGAAAAATACGAATGCATGCATAACAGTAAGAATTTTTGGTGTTACATTTTTATGATTAATATGAATATGCTATTGTGCTTACTGGCGATGTGCAGATTTTTCAAACTAAAAGAAAAAGTATTTCTGATATACAACATTCTTCCCCCTTATTTTAAGAAAAAATTATTATTAATTAAATAATAATAGTTTTTCCTTTTACATTGTTAATATCTTGATAAAATTCTTATAGTGTAGATTATTTTATTTTTAAAAATAAACAATTGTATATTACCTAGTGGAGATAAATAAATCCAAATTTAATGATTTTCAATTAAAAAAAGAAATGGTATTGGCCCAATTTTCTAATTATTTGGCTGCATCAGCCCGCCTTTAATCTAAACATCTGAATTATAAAAGGAAATTAAATACAAACATAAGCTGATCCCGATGTTTTTAGTGTTGACTGCTGCTGCCACTCTTCGGTTGGTGGTTGCTGCGATTGCGTTGACTGTAGTGTTGTTGGCTGCACTTTATGTGTTTCTGCCACTGTTTCAACAAACATTGTTTTCATCTTGCGTCTTGATTTTCTTAGCTTTTAAAATTTGATGTCTTCTATGTTGCGTTGTTTTTCAGGCAAATTGAATCGTACTTTGTTGAGAGCAGATACAAAAATTGATAATTTTGTAATTTTATATTTCTGAATATTAATACGGATTTGTCTTCTTTAAATGTTTTGAGAAATTTTCTTCTTTGATAGTTTTTCTAGCGGAATTGTCATCTTCAGTAATTGTAATTTTTATTTATACGTAGATGTTGTTGTTTTGTTAGTTTGACGATGTTGTACTATTATATTTCACTTGTTGTAACAATATTCGAATACGTATATTCTTGGTTCTTATTGTTTTTAATTTCCGTCTTCTTCAAAATTGTTTAAGAAATTGTGTTCATTTGTTGAAGCGTGTGTGATTTAGTGTAATTGTGGTAACTTTGTTGATTTGTTAAATTTATTTTTGTAATCAGGTTCGCATTGACAGCTAAATAAGTGTATATGGAATAGCTCTTTCAACTTATTTACATAATGTTAGCGTGTTCTTTGAGCGATAAAATTGTCATCTTTTATTTAGTATATATAAGATGTTAAATGTTATTGCATTATTATGATAAAATAGTTGCAACTTTCTTTGCTGATTTGTCAAACTTCTACATCCATATCCATAGGGTAGCTCCTTTCTCTTAATTAAACATGTATTGATTGTTGTCGTCCGCGCCACATGTCGTTTTATCATTATTCTTTTGTACTTCATTACATTACATTACCATTTCAGACCTTTTCCCAACAAAATTAAACGACCTTCTTTGGCAATTAAAATTTCAGAATATTGTCTTTAACGTTAATTTTTATTGTTTGGTGGATTGCTTGTTGTTCTTCTTCGTGCATGTTTTACTTCTTTGTGCTTCGTCGTGGTTGGAGTACATTTGCAGAATCAGGATTATTATTAAAATACTTATTACTTGTTTACTATAACATCATACTTAACATAATTTTTAATTTATATAGAATATTCAAATTTAATATCTTCATTGTATGTTTATATTGAACATTTCATTTATTACTTTCAATAAAATGTACATGTACTTTAGAAATCTTTAATTTTTCCATAATATTTCATTTCCACATGACTCAATGCTAGTCATTTTCAAAAATACTTAGCTATTTATTCATGCACTAATTTATTAATTTAAATATGCTTGATATATGATAGTATTTTCAATCTTTCTTTTGCATAACAACTTTGGTACATTCAATACGTACATATATATATTTTTTTTATGACCACTAAATGATCTTGGTTAAAACGTTTGCTAGTTTGTTTGTTTGTTTTTGTCGCTGAATTAACGTATCTCGTTTCATTTTCAGTCCATTAGTGCAGTGGTTCCTACATGCAAAACGCTGAATTGCATTTTATCACTTATAACTATACCTAAGCTCCTCACTTATGTCTGTGCTCCCCTTCAGTTTGTGCTCCGCTTACGTCTATCTGTATTTCAAGTACAACGATCTTTCTTTTATTTGTTTCGATTGATAATGCTCTTGACAATGAAATTGAGGTGCTGACCTATCTCAAATATAGTGGCAATGTATATTTTATTTCTTTTGCTAATTCGTACTGAAATCTTTGCTTAATAAATATCTAATATAATCTTATAAATCACTTTATTCCTTTATCTATTTTCACCATTACAAATTTTTTAGTACATGATTTAATGCTAGTAACCTTTTAAAATTAATACGTAGCTATTCCCTCATGCACTTATTTATTTGATTAAGATTTAAAAACATATTCCTAAAAAAAATTATTATTAACGCGGCATTTCTTTACCTTATATTGTTGTTTGCAATAGTATGCATTTCATTCTAACATGATTACGATTTATGATCATCATGAACTATTGGTTCAGTTATTTATTTCTATACATCTATTTATTTAATTGTGTAAAACTTCAAAATTATATGCTTTTAATAAGTTGTTATGGAATTTTTTCCCTTTTCCTTTGATGGAAATCATTGTCGTTACAGGACTTACTACCGAAAGTACCTCATAGGGTCCTACCCATATGGGAGAAAATTTATTCTTTCTATTTTGATTTTTTAATAATATTTTATCGCCTACTTTAAATATTGTTGGGTGTAATGCGCTGTCATAGCTTTGTTTAGATTTTTCTTTTGCTTTATCTTGATTTTGTCTCACGATTTCATGTGTGCGTTGAATCTGATATTTTAATAATTTGTTGTAATCATCAGTATTATAAACTGGTGAACATTTACGTTTTAGATTAGTGGGCATATCAAAATCAAACTCATATGAAGTGCGGAAAGGGGTTTGCCCTGTTGACATGTGTACTGTGTTATTGTGCACGTGCATTGCCGAATTTAACCATTGGTCCCAGTTTGACCCATCTTCTTTTGCAAAACTTCGCAAATATTCTGCTAATGGTCGATGGCTTCTTTCCAAAGATCCATTAGGTTGTGGATGATATGGCGTAATATGTAACTTTTTAATTCCTAACAATTTACATGTATCTGAAAACAGTTTAGAGACGAAATTTGAACCATTGTCGGTAACTAATACTTTTGGAATATTTAAGCGCGTAATGATTTCGTCGTAAAATGCTTTCGCTACAGTGCTTGCTTCTGCGTCCGGTATAGCTACGCAACACATATATTTTGAAAAATCATCTTGAAATGTTAATATATATTTATTTCCAGAGATAGTTTCTGATAAAATTCCTACAAGATCCATGTATACTTTATCTTTGTTTTTGTAATTTGTTGATCTAATTTATTTTGTGTAGTTTTAGAACGTGTTTGTACTGCTGTAATATCGGGTTGTATATATGGTATTCTGCTTAAAGCATCCGCGTTCAAATTCTCTCGTTTCTAAGTAAATTATTAATTGGTAATGGTATTTTGGCCATATTGCCTATGAATTTTCTGTAATAATTAATTAATCCCAAAAATGATTGTACTTCTTTTCTATTTCTTGGCACCGGAATATTTTTCACGCATTCGACCTTAGAGGGGTCTGGCAGCGCACCTAGTTCCGAACATTTATGTCCTAAATATACAACTTCGCGACGCAAAAACTGACATTTTTCGGTATTTAATTTTAAATTATGTTCCCTTAATTTCTGTAATACATTACTTAATCTATGCTCATGTTCGCTTAATTTTTTTCCATATACAACTATGTCATCGAGATACACAAAACAATCGATACCCTGTAAACCTGTTAATATGTGGTTCATTATTCTTTGAAAAGTGACAGGTGCACCTGTTAAACCAAATGGCTTTCTATTAAATTCAAAATGTCCAAGTCCCGTACTGAAAGCAGTTTTTTCTTTATGTTTGGTTCCACTGTGTAGTTATTTCATGTTTAAGCGCTGGCGTGTATGTTAATTCATCGCCATCTAAGTGAAAAACGTCATGATAAGAAATACACAAATTTTGTAAAGATGTAATTTCGTCTTTATTTAAAGTTTCGTCAATTTTAATTTCCCTTAATAATCTGTTAATTCTATTTGTTATATTTACTGAATTTACGCTATTTATTGTAGAATTTTTGGTATACAATTCTTTATACTGATTAAAATTCGAAAACTTTGGTTTAAATTTGTTGTCTATTAGAATTTCTTTTTCTGTAGCATTTAATATTGAAACATAAACTCTATTTTTGATAACATTTGATAGGCTTTCACCTAAATATAGGCCTAAATATATGGACAAAATTTCTTGTTTATGTATTAATACGATTGGAATTTTTGTTTTTAAAGGTAATGATACTATTTTCGCGGTTCTCGCTTGAATTTTAATTTGTTGGTTGTAAAAAATGTTTTGTATTTCTGTCTGTGTTTTCATTGGTAGTTTTATAATATGATTTTTATCTATATCAAAGAACGTTATCGTTTTGTCTATCGCATTTATTATAGATCGATTCCATAAATTGTCACGTCCGATTATTCCGTCTGCTGGTACTCCTTGTTCAAGTGACACTACGTGTAGCATTAAACTTAAGCACCCTATGCTCCCGTGTTGGACCTTGGTGGTTCCTAATGTCCTAACACAACCACCAAAAGCTCCATTCAAATCGTTTTGAATATTTTTATTAAAACATGGAAAAATTGTCAACGCACTTTCTTTTACTAAACTGGCATCTGCTCCTGAGTCTACTAATAAAATAAGTCTTCCATTTTTAGCTGCCTCGCAAGGTACTGCAATGAAAACATCACTTATATTAGATAAATTAGAACAATGTCCATTCCAATTGTGTATTATGCAATTTTCTTTTGCATTTAATTCATATTTTAATTCATTGTTTACCTCCTTCAGTTTTTGAAAGTTTAATGGGGTAGTAAATTTGACCACAGTCTCTTTCGACGTCTGATCTACAATTCCTAACTGATTTGGCCCTATATTACTTTTCTTTTGGGGTCTCCAGTTTATTGGCCTAGACTGAGCCCCTCTTAGTTTCCCTGATTATGATTATTATTTGTGACTGATTCAAAATTTGTTTTCGCATAACACTATTTTATGCCCTTGTCTATCACACCATAAGCATTTCATATTACTTGTTTTATTTTCTTTGTTATTATTTTTACTATCATTATTACCTAACTGTGTTTTACAATCTTTCATATTAATATTGGCACATTTCCAATTAGCTTCATGGCCATAAGTTCCACATTCGTAGCAGAAAGGCTAATTTTTCCTACTAATACAATCGTCCCTAGTATGTCCTAATTTCATACAGAATGAACATGTCGGAACATTCCTTACATAGGTTAATTTATCATTCTTTTCTGGATTTTCTCTTTGCTTAATTATTTCTGAATTATTTTCTGCATCAACATTATATTCGCACTCATTTAACTTTGGTCTTAGTTGCATAATAGCTTCAACATTTAATGCTTCTTCCAATAATGCATCTAATGTGTCTGACTTACTACTTAATAATACAACTTTTGTTGTTGGATCATTCACCCCTACTTTAAAAGAGATCAATACTGACTTCTGTAATTCCAATCTGAATACGTCATCATTACCTATCTTTTTACGGTATTTTTTACTTGCAATTTCTAATGCCATGGATGGCAATTCGTCTAATCGTCTTCCAAACGCTCTCAAACTCTCTTTACTATTTTGAAACACTTTTTTAATCTTTTCTAGTACTGAATCTAAAGAAATATCATTTAAGTATGTATTTTTAGCAACTCGTATAATTCTTCTATTTTTTGAAAATGTTTTATCCTCACCATTTTATATGCATCTCCCTGCAAATGTAACCTAACGCATTTAATAAATTCCTCATAATCTGATTCTTTAATTTTAAGCTTTGCTGTTTCACAGCCTTCAATAAATTTATATAATTCAGTTTCTAGTAATGGAGATTCTGCCCCAGAAAAGTAAGGAACAACGTAATGTACGCGTTTAAATACATTTTCTGTACCCATTTGAATTATCGGTTTTTTATTGATTTATGTAATTAAACATTAATTACTTTATTTATATATATATATAGATTGCATTTATTATTTTTAAATTTAATATGAAACATTTTCAAGTTTATTAATTTATATTTATTTAGAACAAAAAAAAATATTAATGAAAACCCGTTATATATTTGTATGTTTAAGGATGAAAATTGAAAATTAAATGAAAATTGGTATACAATATTTTAGTTTCTGCAAAGCTTGTATATCTTTTGTTTAAACAGTAGATTGCTTACTAGTTGATTTAATTTTTCTATTATTTTATAACTGAATACTGATTTTTTTTTATGTTATTTAATTTTGTTAAATTTCTCCAATTTGTTATTTAATTAATTTCACAACGCTATGAAAACATTGCTGTATCAAAATTCTTAAATTATTCAACATTTTAATTTCACAGTTTTATTTAAAGTTAATTTAATTTGACAATTTTATGAAATTTTTTAAAAATTTTATCATTTATTTAAAATGTTCAATTGCCTGTTTTTCAAATGTCTAATTTCATTATTTCAATATTCTCAAATGTTTCTTTTATTTTATATCACAAATTTACAAAAATTATTTTTTTTTCGCACATTTTCTTTCACTGTTTTTCACAATACTCACGACTCCTAAAAAATATATTTTCCCTTGTCCAATATATATATTTCATATACTTCTAATCTCCATCCAGTCCATCCTGTCCCTGTTTCTTCAATACTGAAAATTTTTGACGGAAAAATTGATATTTGTAAACAAACATTTCAGTCGACAACTTGTTGATCAATCATTTAAAACTTCAAAACAAAAACTTTTTATAAACAAAATTTTCTGTCGACAACTTTTTGATCAAGCTTTAAAAATTTCAAAACAGAAATTCCTACACAATGTGTTTGCCTGCTACTCGCAGGCTACTTTTCCCTTTCAGTTTCCTACTATGAAGAAGCTTTTTAAAATTTCAAAACAGAAATTCGTATACAATGTGTTTGCCTGCTACTCGCAGGCTACCTTTCCCTTTCAGTTTCATACTATGAAGAATTTTAAAATTTCAAAACAGAAATTCCTATACAATGTGTTTGCCTGCTACTCACAGGCTACCTTTCCCTTTCAGTTTCCTACTATGAAGAAGCTTTTTAAAATTTCAAAACAGAAATCTCGGAACGATGGTCAGGATAAATAATCCTCGTTGAAAATCTCGGTATCGCAAGGGGGTAGACGGAAATGACTGCTAGAAGTAGGAATAACATTGGAAGCGGGATTAGAAGAAGTGGTTGCGACTACAGTTGCCGATAGCTGCTCCGAGTACTTGTCGAGCTTTGCCATACAGCGTACAAATGTGGCATACGCCAGCTTGTACCGATTTTTTACCGTTTCCAAATCTGCACTGCGGAACTGATTCCGATAATCGTTGTTGTCATCATTGTTTTCGTCTTCGTTGTCATCCTTCATGAGTTCAGTCAAGCATGCTTCGTATGCAACCTTGTCCCTTGAAACAAATTTCCTCCTTGTGGACATCTAGTGAATGCGTAGAATAAACCGTAATGGGCCCAGCTTTAAAATCTGCCTCAAACTCAATCAAAAGTATAAAAGTCAAATTATTATGTCTTCCATCGCACATAGAGAAGAAGCGATGCAGTAACGATTTTCTGATATCAACAATTCAGAAATCTATAAGCTACATAAAGTGACATGAGCACCAAGATGATGATAAAACGAAAGATATTAAAAAAAAGATATATACAAAACACAAAAATAAAATCTATATATATAAAAAAAAAAAATAATAACAATATATAAAAAAAAGAAGAAAATATATATATATAAAAAAGAAGAAATCTATTTAAAAAAAAATACATTATTATCATTATTATTATTGAAACCCATTTAATTATTCAAACATATTTTTACAGATAACTTAAGATAAAATAACATATTATATTTATTATCACCATATTAAAATAAACATATTATCATTATTAATCTTAATATTAACTCTAAGAAAACATCATTTCTATATGTTCAACCATATATTTAAGACATTTTGTAAAAAATTATCATTAATCTTAAAATTAATAATAATTTTTTTTCCTTAGGGTAGAGGAATGTTGTGAATTAGCGCATACATTTTTCTTTTCTTTATGGTTCTTCACTATTCATTCAGTTTTGGATGTTGCTGTACATATGTTGAGCGCATCATGTTTTTATATCATGTTGTACTCATGTTGTACAGTAACATGTTTATAGCATTGTCACAACGCTTCACGTTGGCAACAATGATAATAATTTGGCAAAGCGCTAAGCTGTGCGTAGAACACACCTCTTTCAAGTTAGCTTCCACAGTTAACAAAAGCTTGCGATAATTCGGCAAAGCGCTATAGCTTTACGTAGACCACACCTCTTGCAATATAATTTATCATTGCATGATTAGGGGGCTACGTTAAAATGAGCAGAGCAGCGTTTGCCAACAATTTTGATATTTCGCAAATGGTGTCAGCCAATAACTGCAAGTCGGACTTTCTTCAAAAGTCACGTACACAAAATTGAGTGAAAGTGAAAACTCACTAGAACATAGTGAAAATAGAATTTAAGAAAAGCTTGCATCGAAGGTATCGTTAAAACCTCTCGTTGCAATTTAAAAGATTGTAGTTTAACCAACCTCAAGTGGAGGTACTAAAATAGTAAAAGTGTCTTTTCAATAGTAAATTTAATAAAAGTGTCTTTTCAACTCTAAAAATATAAAAGTGTCTTTTGATTAATTAAATTGTAGAATAAATAAATGTAAAATAAATCAACTCTAACTTTACAACTCTAAAAATTTACAACACTTTGTGTGGTTTCCGTGCATTTTTCGCAACGCATAAGCGTGTGCGAACCAAGGCTGCTACAAGGAAGTGATCTATTTCGATGTTGGCATTTCGGATCGAGCGTACATCAATCACCTTAGAAGCGTGCCTTCTGTCAATCACAACATGATCAATTTGGTTGTTCGTGTTCTAATCGGGTGACGGCTATTTGGCCTTGTGAATATTGAGATGCTTGAATCTAGTAATACTAATTACCATGTGTCGTGCTGCGGCGAAGTCGATCAGACTCATTCCATTGTCGGAGGTGTTGTCGTGGAGGCTGATTTGTCCAACTGTTATACCAAAGATATCCTTATGGACCTTGGCATTAAAAGTCTCTTTAGTTTCATCGTCCTTCTCATTCGTCGGAGCGTGTGTACAAATAAGACTGATGTAGAAGTTGATTGTGCCAGTCGTTCGTTCATGGGTCTGAACCTAGAGACAAGGTGGCGGAGTCTCTTGCCGACTACAAATCCACAACCAAATTCATGCCTCTCCGCATGGCAGCTGTAGTATATGTCACAGGATACCTGTTTAGAGCAGTCCTGTCTATCGCATTTCCTGGATTGCGGTGATGTCAGCCTTGTATCTTTCGAGAACATCACCCAGCTGGATAGTGGTGCTTTCTCTATAAAGGATACGGACATTCCAAGTGCACATCCGTAAATCATGATCCTTTATTCGTTTGCGTAGGTTGTTATCGTGTTTTTGGGCTGGTATACGAGGCACGTTGTCTGTATTCGCTGAGTTTCTTTTTTTCGTAGCGGGTTTCAAGCTCGACCCACAACCCCGTTTTGGTGGACCAATATCCCTGTCCCGTTTGTCCAGATTTCCCTCCGTGGTTTGAAACCCGATCTTCAGCTGGTTGCGCGGGTTAACGAGGTTCCCCAACGTGAAGGTGAGAATTATATATATATATATATATATATATATATATATATATATATATATATATATATAGTCTGGTCGGGGACAAACGGGACAGGGATGTTGGTCCTCCAACACGGGGGTTGTGGGTCGAGCTTGAAACCCGCTACGGAAAAAAGAAACTCAGTGAATACAGACAACGGCCCGAAAACACGATAACAACCTACGCAAACGAATAAAGGATCATAATTTACGGATGTGCACCTGGAATGACCGTATCCTTTATAGAGAAAGGACCACTATCCAGCTGGGTGATGTTCTCGAAAGATACAAGGCTGACATCACCGCAATCCAGGAAATGCGATGGACAGGACAGGACTGCTCTAAACAGGTATCCTGTGACATATACCACAGCTGCCATGCGGAGAGGCATGAATTTGGTTGTGGATTTGTAGTCGGCAAGAGACTCCGCCACCTTGTCTCTAGGTTCAGACCCATGAACGAACGACTGGCAACAATCCGCATCAAGACTAAATACTTCTACATCAGTCTTATTTGTACACACACTCCGACGAATGAGAAGGACGATGAAACTAAAGAGACTTTTAATGTCAAGGTGGTCCATAAGGATATCTTTGGTCTAACAGTTGGACAAATCAGCCTCCACGACAACACCTCCGTCAATGGAATGAGTCTGATCGACTTCGCCGCAGCACGACACATGGTAATTAGTAGTACTAGATTCAAGCATCTCAATATTCACAAGGCCAAATAGCCGTCACCCGATTAGAACACGAACAACCAAATTGATCATGTTGTGATTGACAGAAGGCACGCTTCTAGTGTGATGGATGTACGCTCGATCCGAAATGCCAATATCGAATCAGATCACTTCCTTGTAGCAGCCAAGGTTCGCACACGCTTATGCGTTGCGAAACCCACACAAAGTGTTGTAAATTTTTAGAGTTGTAAAGTTAGAGTTGATTTATTTTACATTTATTTATTCTACAATTTAATTAATCAAAAGACACTTTTATTATTTTTAGAGTTGAAAAGACACTTTTATTAAATTTACTATTGAAAAGACACTTTTACTATTTTAGTACCTCCACTTGAGGTTGGTTAAACTACAATCATTTAAATTGCAACGAAAGGTTTTAACGATACCTTCGTTGCAAGCTTTTCTTAAATTCTATTTTCACTATGTTCTAGTGAGTTTTCACTTTCACTCAATTTTGTGTACGTGACTTTTGAAGAAAGTCCGACTTGCAGTTATTGGCTGACACCATTTGCGAAATATCAAAATTGTTGGCAAACGCTGCTCTGCTTATTTTAACGTAGCCCCATAATCATGCAATGATAAATTCTATTGCAAGAGGTGTGGTCTACGTAAAGCTATAGCGCTTTGCCGAATTATCGCAAGCTTTTGTTAACTGTGGCTTAGCGCTTTGCCAAATTATTATCATTGTTGCCAACGTGAAGCGTTGGGACAATGCTATGAACATGTTACTGTACAACATGAGTACAACATGATATAAAAACATGATGCGCTCAACATATGTACAGCAACATCCAAAACTGAATGAATAGTGAAGAACAATAAAGAAAAGAAAAATGTATGCGCTAATTCACAACATTCCTCTACCCTTATGGAAAAAAAATTATTATTAATTTTAAGATTAATGATAATTTTTTACAAAATGTCTTAAATATATGGTTGAATATATAGAAATGATGTTTTCTTAGAGTTTATATTAAGATTAATAATGATAATATGTTTATTTTAATATGGTGATAATAAATATAATATTTTATTTTATTTTTAGATAGATTTCTTATTATTATATATATATATTTTATTTTGGTGTTTTGTATATATCTTTTTTTTAATATCTTTCGTTTTATACTTGTGTAATATTTGTTCATACTTATAATGAAAATCTAACCGATTTAATCCTTGTAATTGGATGATAATTATTGATAATTATTATATATATATATATATATATATATATATATATATATATATATATATATATATATATATATTTATATATATATATGTATATAGATAAACTTGTTCAAATTATTTTACTTATACGTGTTTTGCATTTGGTATTGCAGTTAGTATTTTGAAATGAATGTATTGATTTTATATTTGGGTTAGAGACGTGTAAATAATTACATGAGTGACTTTTGCATGCCCTACTGTTGGACCAGATTTCTGCTCTTGCTCTTTCGTGTGTTGGGTCGGATTTCCCTTGTTTATCTTCAATGTTTCTTTGTATGTAGTGTGTTGGATCTCTTGGGCTTCGATGGTTCTTGTGGAACTAGCTAATAGTGTTATCTCGAGTAGACGTTTTTATATACATTTTCAAGATCAATGTTGAATATTATTTTCTGCATCTTGTTTCTGGCAGTTGTAGTTTTATGATTAAAATTCAATCACTGCAATCTACTAGTGCATCCTTCTACGTCTTCAATTATGCTGCCACTTTGCTTCATTTCTTCGTTTTTCTTTACTTTATTTGAATCTGTTGGACCTCTGCTTTACTTCTTCTTCTTGTTGATAACACCCAGAGCTCCTTCCACATGTCCCCATTAAAGTCCCAAGATCCCAACGATTATCTATGCGTCTTCTGAGTATCCAGCGCTGTTGGTCATTCTAAATAACAATTTTTTGTGCAATCGGATATTTTAAATTTACATGAAGATTTTACAAACAAGTAATATAATTTTGTTTTTAAACTCTTCCAAATGTGTGGTGTGGTACTAAATTATATAAACTTGTACATTTGTCACAAGAAAAGGATTGATCTTAAGATATTTAAATTACTATAATTAAAGTATGGTACATTATTTGAACTATTACTATTTCGTGTGGTATTAATTTATCTAAACTTAGTGTCATGTAATGTATAGTTGTTTATGTATGCAATAACATTGAAATTAAATGTTGTTTGTAAGTGTTTAACTTATTTGAAACACAGTTATTTAGTGTAGCACTAGCTTTAGTGTAATTTTAGTGTATTATGTCCTTAGAACAATGGCTAAGATCGTCGTCTTATATGCGGAGGGACTCAATGCGGCGGACTCAATACCCCTTCAATGCGCAAAATTAATAAAAAAAAATTATTCCATATAATTTTTTTTTTTTATTTCATAAATTTTTTATTTTTTTATTTCATAACTTTTTTTTTTTTATATAAATGTATATGTATATAGAATATATTGTACATTAAATATTTTGTATATATACATATATTTATTATTTTAAATCTTCTCAAAAATTGTTGAATTAATTATATATGTATATATATATATATATATATATATATATATATATATATATATATATATATATATATATATTTAAATCTGATTAAATTTAGTTTTTTAAAAATTTATTTAATTTCGAATAAAAATTTGTAATCTCTGTTTTAAAAATAAAATGTTAGATAAAAATTAAAATATATATTTTTTTTAATTCTAATACCCCTTATTTTTTTTCATATATATATATTTTTTTCCGTTTCTTTTTTTTTTTTAATTAATAGTATTATTTTTTTAATACCCCTTATTTTTTTTTTCAATTAATAGTTAATACCGTTATTTATATATTTTTTTCTCTTCTTTTTTTTTATATATATATATATATATATTTTTTTTTTTTTCTTCTCTTCTTATATTCTCTTCTTTTTTTTCATATATATTTTTTTATCTCTTTTTTTCTATTTAAAAATTGAATAGTTAATATTATTTTCTTTTTTTTTTCTTCTCTTTAATTAAAATTTGTATCCCCCTTTTTTTTAATTTAATTCCCCATTTTTTTTTTTTCATGTTTATTTTTTTTTGTTTTCTTTTTTTTTATCTCTTCTTATTATATTTTTTTTTGTCTCTTTAAAATTTCTTTAAAATTTAAAAATTCCTTTTTAAAAAAAAAATTAATATTTAATACCTATGTAAATATTTTATTCATTTTATTTATTTTACTAATATTTTTCCTCTTTTATTTTTTCAATTCTATTATTAAAACTTTTTTTTTTTTTATTTCAACTACACTAAATAATTTAATGTATAAATCGCTTTTTTTTTAATTTGCTTTTATTTATTACCTGTTTTTTTTACATTTAATTTATTCTACTCTTTTTTTTAATTTTAATACTAACTGATATTTTTCTTCTTCTTTAAGAAATTTAAATTATTATAAGTAAGTTCTTCAAATTCATTTAAAATTTATTTGTTATATTCAAACTTATTCAAATTGAATTATATTGATATACAAAAGTACCTATAATTTCTCTGCATGTAAATAATTATAATTAGAGTTGCGATTTATTTTCTAAACTTGTTTAATATTTTATTATATTATTTTGTGTACTTATATAAGTCACATTATATATAACTTCCTACTGGCATGACGGTAAAATTAAATTATATTTATTTGCATTGTTTATGGTATCAAAAAAAAATGCAAGATCTGCATTTATATGCCAGCAATGAACGCTCGCTTTACGTATGATATACATACGTTTTACAAATTGCATATGTGCTTCAGCATGAAACACTTGGGTGCAATGGCCATTTTCCAGGTTCGATAGCTTGCGCTATTAATATAGGTCAGTAAGACAATTGTTGGTTTGCGTTATCTGCATTGAATACGACAGTTTTATGACGAATTTTCATTTAATTTTATATGAAGGCAATTTGTTGACTTTGCTTAGTTTATTTTTTTTTTCTCAAATGATGATTATCTAACTTTAAATTATAAGTTCTTCTCCTAAAATAGATATATATATATATATATATATATATATATATATATATATATATATATATATATATATATTTTTTTTTTTTTTTTTTTTTTTTTTTATTACTAAATTATTCTTTTTAATATGTCCAATGTTTTTTTTTTATTATTATAATTTTTCTTTTGTTTTAACTTACTGTTTTCTATTTATGTTTATTCCTTCCTCTAAATGACGAGTTATTTAAGGTCTTCTTTAATGATTACTCTATATCTTATGGTTAGATTTTTTTTTATATGTTGCATAATGTTTTCATAACGTTGCAATCTACGAATTTAATTGTCAACGCATAGCTAATTGTTTTTATATTGTTACTTTTATGGGTTCTAACCTAGGGTAATATTATAATATTTTTAATTTTAACGGCATACACTATTTGTGATATGCCTTTAACAAATTATTGTGAATTTTCTTATCTATGTTTTTGGTCAATATCGTCGTGGTCACTGGCCCACTTCCCTATACGATCACGTAGGGTCCCTTCCAAATTGGAGAGAACTTATTCTTCTTAGTTTGGTTTTTTATTAAAACCATGTCGTGTGGTTTGAATTGTATAGGGTTGAGGTTCTTGTCGTATTGTTTTTTCGACACCTCCTTGGCCCTACATTGATTTTGCCTGACGATCTCGTGTGATCGCTGTATTTGGTACTTAAGTGCCTTATTGTAGTCTTCTGCGCTATATAAAGGTGAACATTTACGCTTTAAATTCCTAGGCATGTCGAAGTCAAACCCGTACAACGTACGGAATGGTGCTTGACCCGTCGACGTATGCACCGTGTTATTATGAACATGCATTGCAGAATTTAACCATTGGTCCTAGTTTGACCCATCCTCTTTAGCAAAACTACGTAAATAGTGGACGATGACTTCGTTCCAATGACCCATTAGCCTGTGGATGGTAGGGTGTTATATGTAATTTTTTAATTCCTAACAATTTACATGTATCCGAAAATAGTTTGGAAACGAAGTTCAATCCATTGTCTGTTACCAATACTTTGGGTATATTGTGGCTTGTAACTATTTCGTTGAAGAATGCTTTTGCTACGGTGTTGGCTTCCGCATCGGGTATAGCCACACAGAACATAAATTTTGAAAAATCGTCCTGAAACATTAAGATGTATTTATTCCCTGAAATGGTTTCAGGCAGAATACCCACCAGGTCCATGTACACTTTGTCAAAGGGTCTGAGTGGCGTATCAGTTAGAACCATTGGCATCTTCGTCAGCCTTGAACTCTTGTTTACCTGACATTTTGAACAATTTTTCACATAATCCTCTATTTGCTTCTGCATACCCTTCCATCGGTACTGTTGCCGAATTCATAAAAATGTTTTTACGCCCCCTTGGTGACCACCTAACGGTGAATCGTGAAAATCTTTAATTACCGTCTCTATGTCCCGAGGTTCAGTTAGAATTATTATATTGTCATTTTCCTTTGTTACCAAATGATCAGGATCGCATTCTGACTGTTTCTTATCGTCTTCCTTGTCTCTTTTCATGGTTTTCGAACGTGTTAGTACTACAACTACTTTTTCAGTATTATTCGGTATGCGGCTAAGCGCATCTGCGTTAAATTACTTTTTCTCGGTTTATAATGAATTTCGAAATCATATTCCGATAATTTGTGCCGGAAACGCGCAAGACGTGATGTCTGATCTTTTAAGTTTGCTATACCCTTTACGGGCTGATGATCTGTATAAATTTTAAATGGTCTTCCCAAAAGATATGCCCTAAAATTTTTTGTTGCCCATACAATTGCCAAAAATTCTTTCTCTATAGTAGAGTAGCGTGTTTCCGCATCTTTAAAAGACATACTGGCAAACGCGATCGGACGGTCGCTTCCAACTTCACCTTGCGAAAGAACCGCGGCAATTGCTTCGTTACTGGCGTCTGTCGTGAGCAAAAAGGGTTTGTTAAAATCCGGATACGCTAGTATGGGTGGTGACATAATTGCCTCTTTAAGTTTTAAAAACGAATTCTGACAATTATCATTCCATATGAACTTAGCGTCCTTAAAAGTGATTCATATACTCTATTTCTTCTAACGTTTGTTAAACTCTCTCCCAAATATACACCTGGCTGAACTTCCTGTTTGTGCAACAAAACTATAGGAATTCTTGTTCTTAACGGCAGTGATACAACCATGGCTTTTCTGGGCTATACCCTGATTTGTTGATTAAAATTAATATTTTCTATGTCTTGTAATGATTTTCATGGAAATTTAACAAGATGATTTTTGTATTCATCTAAAAATGTAGTTTTTTTATTTAACGCATTTATTATAGATCTGTTCCAGAGATTGTCACGCCCGACTATTCCATTTGCTGGTACACCTTGTTCAAGTGACACAACGTGTAGCGTTAAACTCAGGTTTTCTATGTTTGTGATTGATTTTAATATTTTTAACTTCCGATTCAATTGGTTTTACTTTCTTTACTTTATTTGCTATCTTTATAATTTGTTTATTTTTAATTTCCCTTATTTCTATATTTTGTTCATTATTCGCATCAAGCTGTGTATTATTTTTTAGTTCATATGTTTTGTTGGAAGTTTTCTATCTTCATTAATATGTATTTTTACTTTTTGTTCTTCATTTTCTGCGTTAATAATATTCGCTGTTTTATTCTGTTGTAGTGTCCTCTTTGGAACTTCTACAACTACTGGCCTTACTACACTATTTGCTAAGGGTCCCCAGTTTAGTGACCTTGACTGGGCCCCTGGTAGTTTCCCTATGGGATACTATTATTGTTCCATGCATCATATTTGCGTTTGGCTTAACAATTCATAATAACATGTCCGTCCTTTCTGCACCAAGTGCAATATTTAGCAGGCCTCTTTGCAAAATTCCCATTACCATTATTTCCTTAAAAAACTTGTGTATCGCGTTTAACACGACAATCCCCTCGACGTATCCCCCTCTATGGCACCAAACGCATCTCAAACCTGATGCTACCCGCCTTGGTTCTGGATGCCACCTTGACCATTTACCTCAGGTACGGGTGGCTGACTTCCTTGGGGAGCAGTATGTCCTGGAAAAACATTCCGACCCGAACGATCTGCACACTGTTCATGTCCATAAGTACGACAGTCACTGCAATACGGAGTGTTTCTCCGTGTATGACATTCATCCCTCAGATGTCCCTTCTTCTTGCAAAAAGAACATGTAGGTGTAGGCTGCTTCATACCAACATTTTGTGTTTTCTCTTCCGTTTCCTTTTTTTTTTCATTGCCTTGGCCACCTGATGCATTACGATTATTTGGCATGGAGGCCGATGAGGGCTCATTGAAATGGACTCCAAACTTGTCTATGCCCGTTAACTCTGCTGACTCCCTTTGTATCGTCCCATGGTCCAATGCCTCTTCCACCAATTTCTCCAGTGTTGTTTGCTTACTGCTCAACATGAGCATTCGCAAAGTGTAATCCCGAAGTCCTAACTTAAATGAGCTTTTAACTAAATTATTCAATTCATTAACGAACACGTCGTCTTTCGTATCATTATATTTACATTTAATCGTGCTTAATGCTGCCGACTGCAGGTTAACCAAATGCCTCGAGAAAGATCTAATACTTTCCCCCGGATACTGAGATGTCTTTCTAATGTCATATTGAATGACATCTACTGACCTGTATGATTCCATGTACGTATTCCTTAACAGATTGTATAAATCATCTATTGTGTCAAACTCCTTTGAACTTACTAAGTCAAAAGCATCTCCCTGTAAACGAACCCTAACGCCTTTAATAAACTCCTTCATTTGTACAGGCTTCAGTTCTGCCCTCACCACTTCACATCCTTCAATAAAACGGTGAAGATCCGTCTTCAGCGATGATGAGTCTGCACCTGCAAAATCTGGCACCGCATTTTTAACGAATTTCGCGACTTCGCCTAATCCCATGTTGCCCTGTGTTGTGATGTCGTCACTTTCTATGGTATCCTTGTGGTATAAGGATGTCTCGTGCGCTGTCTTAACCTCCTCGTTCAGATCGTTCAGATAGTTAGAAGAAACATCTATTTTAGCTGTTTCTTCTAACTCTGCTGTACGTTTTAAACAATACGTTTTCTCAACACGTCAACTAATCTTTCTAATTCACCATTTTCTGTTAAAACCGATTTAATTTTCAAATTCTGGAATTTTAATAACTCTTCTACTATTTTATCTGCCTCCTCTAATTTAGATAAATACAGAATTCTAGATATATTATCTTTTAATAACGCTGTACTATTTTTATTAAGTATTGTTGGTACAAATAGCGACCATAATTTTTCAACAAATCTGTCCAATTCGCTAGATTGCTTTTGAATATACGCATTTAATTCATTAGCATCTGCCATTAAATGATTTCAATCAATTTAAAACGTTATCTTTATCTTTTAATTAAAAAAAAATAAATTTCTTCAGGTTGTAATTGAAAATTTCAATGAAACAAAAATGTTACCCAAACAACAACGAAATCAATTTTGGCATTCATGAAGTACAACTATATACCATATTTTTTTTTCAAATTTATATTGAAGTATTTTTTTTTATCTGTTTTCTATAACATTGGAAAAATAAAAATAATTTTATTTTTCCAAACAAAAAAAAAATTATGTGTATATTCGGTTACTCAAGATTGTAAAAAAAATATTTAACATACAAAGTTTTTTTATTATAAATTTTTTGTTATTTTTAAAATCATAACAGCAAACAGTGCTGTGTTCACCCGCTTTAAAATTTAATCAAATCATTTAGTTTTTATTTGTTATACACTGGAGGGTCCGTAGTTTGGAATCTCAGTGTTATTTCGATTTATTTATTTGGAAATTTTAATTTTCCTTTTTTAAATTAAAGACAGTTTTTAAAATCTTTATTTTTCAATTGTTATACACTGGAGGGTCCGTAGTTCGGAATGTCAGTGTTGTTTTATTTATTTATTGTTCATTGAATGTTAATTGATTCTATTGAATATTAACAATATTCATTTAAATTTTAAAAATAACTTTATTTTTAACTATATTCTGATGTAAAATAGTCCCTCTTCTTTTTTTTTTTTAACTTCTAAAACACTACTCATAAACAAAAATGAAAACTATCCTATTCTATTTTTATATCTTTTGTAAAAAAAAATAAAATTTTCAAACACTTACTATTTTATTTTAGGGTCCCTCCTCCTTCGTCCTTCCTTCTTCCTATCTCTCGGTCCTTGACAGGTTGGTACCGACGTACCGGCTGTGCCAAATGTTGTAAATTTTTAGAGTTGTAAAATTAGAGTTGATTTATTTTACATTTATTTATTCTACAATTTAATTAATCAAAAGACACTTTTTTATTTTTAGAGTTGAAAAGACACTTTTATTAAATTTACTATTGAAAAGACACTTTTACTATTTTAGTACATCCACTTGAGGTTGGTTAAACTACAATCTTTTAAATTGCAACGAAAGGTATTAATGATACCTTCGTTGCAATTTTTTTTTAAATTCTATGTTCTAGTGAGTTTTCACTTTCTCTCAATTTTGGTGTACGTGAAGAAAGTCCGACTTACAGTTTTTGGCTGACACCAATTGCGAAATATCAAAGTTGTTGGCAAAATTCTATTGCAAGAGGTGTGGTCTACGTAAAGCTTTAGCGATTTGCCGAATTATCGCAAGCTTTTGTTAACTTGAAAGAGGTGTGTTCTCCGCAAAGCTTAGCGCTTTGCCAAATTATTATCATTGTTGCCAACGTGAAGCGTTGGGACATATATATATATATATATATATATATATATATATATATATATATATATATTTATATACTAGCTCGACCCGTTCACAGCGTTGCCTATGATAAGTTTTTGTAAATGCAAAATTATATCTTTTTAAATTACGGCCCTTTTTAGTGCTTACGTCGTCCGCTCACGTGCCACTCCCTTTGTCCAAACCCATTCACTTTCTACGTGAATATTACAATGTTTAATATGATCATTTGTTTCGATTTTTACAACTCTGCTCATAGTAGGTCAGGAGTTATATCAATTTTTATGTTTTGGTTATATGGGAGGTGCCACGCGCCGTTGTCCAATCTCGCCCACATTCTACGTGACGATTGGAATTTTAAATATGAACATTTGATTTTTATAACTCTACTCTTAATATGTCCGGATTTATAGCAATTTTAATGTTTTGGTTATATGGGAGGTGCCACGCCTCGTGGTCCAATCCCGCCCACATTCTACGTGGCCATTGGAGTTTTAAATATGAACATTTAATTCGATTTTTATAACTCTACTCTTAGTATGTCAGGAGTTATAGGAATTTTAATGTTTTGGTTTTATGGGAGGTGCCACATAATTAAACATGCAAATTATTAATTATGATATTCTTTGTTTATTTACAATGTTTATTTTATTATAGAACCATTATAATTTCATTTATTAATTTTAAAAAATTAAAATTCTGTAATACATAACGCAAACAAAGTATTTACAAAACGATAATACAGATTATTAAATTTAAGATAAAAGCTCATTTAGAGAAGGATGTACATAACCTATTTTTAAACCATTTATTTCCAAAATTACAATTTTACTTTCAATTTCTAGTCCAATCTTACCCACATTCTACGTGGCTATTGGAGTTTTAAATATGAACATTTGATTCGATTTTTATAAGTCAACTCTTATTATGTCAGGGGATATAGCAATTTAAATGTTTTGTTTATAAGGGAGGTGCCACGCCCCGTGGTCCAATCTTCCCATATTCTACGTGACGATTGAAATTTTAAATATGAACAATTGGTTCGATTTTTATAACTCTACTCTTAGTATGTATGTCAGGATTTATAGCATATTTAATGTTTTAGTTATATAGGAGGTGCCACCCCGTATGAAAAAAACATATATGTAAATACATATATGTTAAAATAAGTGGACATATATAATGCACCAAAAACAGCATATGTTATTATATATTTTCCAAATATATGTACAAAATTATATGTTTAAATACATGAAAAAAATATAAAAATTATATATATATATATATATATATATATATATATATATATATATATATATATATATATATATATGTATATATATATATGTTAAAATATATGGTATTTTATATGTTATTATATATTTTATTATATATGTTATTATATATGTTAAAATATATGTTATTAAATTTGTTGGTCTATATGTAAAAATATATGTGTATAATGACTTTTCAGTTGTTCAATGGCTTATAGTAAAATTTCCGGGGAATTATTTTTCTAAAGATTTTAATCGTCTAAACTAATTTCTTTGGGTCTAATTGACCATTATTTGAAAATTTGTTTTTATAGAAAAGTGGACAAAAATGGACCTAGTTTAACTACTATGAAGATGAACTATATCTGATCTAAAAATAAGATTAATTACAATGTTTAAGATATATTTAATATACACTTAAATTCGATATTTTTGAAAATGTTTAAAAACAAACATTGCCATAAACTTTAAAAATCCGATACACATATGTATATTTTAATATAATGGAATCTGTTGACCTAGTTCTGCTACTTTGTTAAGAGACGTTGGTTTTTGAGGAACTGTGTAATTAGTAAATGCAAATTATTAATTATGATATTCTTTGTTTATTTACAATGTTTATTTTATTATAGAACCATTATAATTTAAATTATTAATTTTAAAAAATTAAAATTCTGTAATACATAACGCAAACAAAGTATTTACAAAACGATAATACAGATTATTAAATTTAAGATAAAAGCTCATTTAGACAAGGATGTACATAACCTATTTTTAAACCATTTATTTCCAAAATTACAATTTTACTTTCAATTTCTTCTATATATACAGCAGATAATTTTTATATTTTTTATTTAGGACAATGAAATGTTTTAATTTCAGATTATTTATTAACGGCTTACGTATAATTTCGAAATAGTTTCATAATATACATGTTTGCATTTTTTCATTATTAGTTATATTTAATTATTAGTTATATTTCGAAGATATTACCATTTTTAAAGATTACATTATTATTAACACGTCTTAGTATCGAATTAGAATAATTTTGATTTTTATACATTTTACTGTAAATAATTTCGTGATTTAAAATACATCGATGAAATTCCTAAAAGATTGTATTGCTATCAATTTTAATATTTAATTGTTTAAATAATAAATATTGGGATCTAGATATTTTACTCAATTTCAATACTTTTCCTAATACATCCACACCTCCAATATTTATTTGAGAGATTGGTTTAACTTCTCGGCCCAATAATTTGTCAATGTAAAATTTTTGGTGTGTGTTTAAATATTTATCACTCGTTCTAAGTACTCTCTCTATTGTACATTTTAAACGAAATGAATCACATATTTGCATTCAAAATCCTTTTGGGCTTTTCACATAATTCTTAAGCGTTTGGTTAAAATCTTCATAGATAAATGCACTATGTGTCCATAGCGGTCCCCAATTTAGAAAACTATTTGGTAGATGAGCTAATAGATGAATATTAAAGCTAACGTGTTCGATTCCATATAAGTGCGCAACGCCTCCTATGAACTCATTTAAACAGTTTTGTGCATATACAATTTCCGAACGCATTATAGATTGTTTTATTAATATTAATATTCGTTCTACTAATAAAGAGCAGTAAAAAACATATTTTTTGGGAAATAATATTTTAAGTGTCGGAATGCTGTAACATATAAGCCACATTACCCATTCAAGCCTCAGCAGTCCAGAGGTAGCGCGCTGGACTTGCATTCTGAAAGTCTCGGGTTCGAATCCCGGCATGGGCATAGGCGCTCGTGGTGATATTAACCACAAAATTGTAGGGAATAGATTTCACAGTACAATGGATATAGTCTGTCTGAGTGCTGTGGATCTTAGTAGATATTCCAAAAAAAAAAAAAAAAAAAAACCATTCATGAGCATTCCAATGGACTCTATCTGACATAGGACGCGTAGTTCTGGAAACATCCAGTGTGGGGGAATAGGAAAGTAGAAGTGAGTCTATTTGTCGTATTTTTTTTCCAAAATAAAATAAATCATTGTGATGTTTTGAATCAAACCAGAAATTTGCAAAATGGCGACATACTCCAAGTGCAACGCTTTGCATCCAATCAACATCTAAGTTATTTATTATATTACTAGCTGGACCCGTGCACGACTCGTGCCAAGATTTTCTGAATTCAAAGATATGGAGCGATTTTATTAATATAAAAACCATTTTATTATTTATATGAGGGGCCCGTGCTTAGCTGTTGAAATTTTTTTATTCGTTTTATAAATGTGGTAACCAAATAATTCTCCGCCAAAACAACTTTTCTCAAAGACAATTTTTTCTCAGACTGCGCTTCTCCGCAGAATTATTCCCAGTAGAAATCTTCCCCGTAAAATCCACATAGAACGCTTTCCCGTATAATTCTCAACGTAGAATTCTCCCGGTAGAATTGTTCCCGGTAGAATTCTTTCTCGTAGAATTCTTCCCCGTAGAGTTTTTCCCAGTAGAAGTTTTAGTGTGGTGGGTTTTAATGTAGTAAGTTTCGATGTGGTGAGTTTAGATGTGGTGAATTTCGGAGTGGTGAGTTTAATTGTGGTTAGTTTTGGTGTGTTGAGTTTTAGTGTGGTGAGTTTTAGTGTGGTGAATTTGAGTGTGGTTAGTTTATGTGTGGTGAGTTTTAGTGTGGTCAATTATAGTGTGGTGGGTTTTAGTGAGGTGAATTTTAATGTGGCGTGTTTTAGTGTGGCGTGTTTTAGTGTAGCGAGTCTTAGTGTGGTGAATTTTATTGTGGTGAGTTTTAGTGTGATGAATTTTAATGTGATGAATTTTATTGTGGTGAGTTTTAGTGTAGTGAATTTTAGGGTGGTGAGTTTTAGTGTGGTTAATTATAGTGTGGTGGGTTTTAGTGTGGTGAATTTTAGTGCGGTGAGTTTTAGTGTGGTGATTTTTAGTGTATCGAAATTTGAGTGTAGTGAGTTTTAATGTGGTGAGTTTAAAAGTGGTGAATTTTAATGTGGTGAAATTTTAGTGTAGTGAGTTTTACTGTGGTGAGTTTTAGTGTGGTGAAATTTTAGTGTGGTGAGTTTTAGTGTGGTCAATTTTAGTGTGTTGAATTTTTGTGTGGTGAGTTTTAGTGTGGTGAGTTTTAGTGTGGTGAGTTTTAGTGTGGTAAGTTTTAGTGTGGAGAGTTTTGGTATGGTGGGTTTAAGTGTGGTGAGTTTTAGTGTTGTGAATTTTAGTGCAGTGAATTTTAGTGCAGAGAGTTTTAGTGTGGCGACTTTTGGGTATAGTGAGTTTTAGTGTGGTGAGTTTTAGTGTGATGAGTTTTAATGTGGAAAAATTTTAGTGTGGGAGTTTTAGTGTGGTGAATTTTAGTGTGGTGAGTTTTAGTGTGGTGAAATTTTAGTGTGGTATGTTTTAGTGTGGTGAATTTTAGTGTGTTGAATTTTTGTGTGGTGAGTTTAAGTGGGGTGAGTTTTAGTGTGGTGAGTTTAAGTGTGGTGAGTTTTAGTGTGGTCAGTTTTAGTGTGGTGAGTTTTAGTGTGGTCAGTTTTGGTGTGGTGAATATTAGTGTGTTGAATTTTTGTGTGGTGAGTTTAAGTGTGGTGAGTTTTAGTGTGGTGAGTTTTAGTGTGGTGAGTTTTAGTGTGGTGAGTTTTTGTGTGGTGAGTTTTAGTGTGGTGAGTTTTAGTGTGGTGAGTTTTTATGTGGTGAGTTTTAGTGTGGTGAGTTTTAGTGTGGTGAGTTTTAGTGTGGTGAGTTTTAGTGTGGTGAATTTTAGTGTGGTGAGTTTTAGTGTGGTGAATTATAGTGTGGTGGGTTTTAGTGTGGTTAATTTAAGGGTGAATTTTAGTGTGGTGAGTTTTAGTTTGGTTAGTTTTAGTGTGGTGAGTTTGTTTTTCTTTTTCTTTCCTTTTTTTGTTTTTCATTTAGTTTGGATTGTGGTTTTATGTGATTGGTTTTGTTTTTGTATTTTTGCTTTTGTTTTGTGTTGTGCTTTTGCTTTTTTGTTTTTAATTTTTTTTTTTGTGTTTGGGTATTTTGTTTCATGTTCGATGCTGGTGAAAGTGCCGAGTTATATCGTGTTTAGGTTGCATGGGAGGTGCCACGCATCTTTGCCCAATCCCGCCCATATATAGCCTATCATTCCTTCCAGACCATACCGCATCTGTGGTAAAAATTTCAAGACAATCGGATCAGCCGTTTAGACGGAGAAGCGGAACAAACGTGATTGCTTTTGTTTTTGTATTTTTGCTTTTGTTTTGTTTTGTGCTTTTGGTTTTTTGTTTTTAATTTTTTTTGTGTATTTGAGTTTTTTGTTTCATGTTCGTAGCTGGTGAAAGTGCCGAGTTATATCGTATTGAAAGTTTAGGTTGTATGGGAGGTGCCACGCCTCTTTGTCCAATCCCGCCCATATATAGCCTATCATTCCTTCCAGACCATACCGCATCTGTGGTAAAAATTTCAAGAAAATCGGATCAGCCGTTTAGACGGAGAAGCGGAACAAACGTGATTGCTTTTGTTTTTGTATTTTTGCTTTTGTTTTGTTTTGTGCTTTTGTTTTTTTGTTTTTAATTTTTTTTTTGTATTTGAGTTTTTTGTTTCATGTTCGTAGCTGGTGAAAGTGCCGAGTTATATCGTATTGAAAGTTTAGGTTGTGCCACGCCTCTTTGTCCAATCCCGCCCATATATAGCCTATCATTCCTTCCAGACCATACCGCATCTGTGGTAAAAATTTCAAGGAAATCGGATCAGCCGTTTAGACGGAGAAGCGGAACAAACGTACAAACGTACAAACGGACAAACGTACAAACGAACAAACAGATTTATTATATTAACTAGCTGGACCCGTGCACGACTCGTGCCAAGATTTTGTGAATTCATAGATATAAAGCGATTTTATTAATATAAAAAAACATTATTATTTTTTATATCAGGGGCCCGTGCTTCGCTGTGGAAGTTTTTATTGGTTTTATAAATGTAATAACCCAATAATATTTCTCCGCCAAACAACTTTTCTCAAAGACAATTCAGACAGTTGAATATTTCGCCGTAGAATTCTTCCCAGTAGAAAACTTCGCCGTAAAATTCTTCCCCATAGAACGCTTTACCGTAGAAATCTTCCCGGTAGAACTCTTCCCGGTAGAATTCTTCCCCGTAAAGTTTTTCCCAGTAGAAGTTTTAGTATAGTTAGTTTTAATGTGGTGAGTTTTAGTGTGTTGAATTTTTAGTTTAGTGAATTTTTAGTGTGGTGAGGTTTAGTGTGGTGTGTTTTAGTGTGGTGAGTTTTGATGTGGTGAGTTTTAGTTTGGTGAGTTTTATTGTGGTGAATTTTTAGTGTAGTGAGTTATAGTGTGGTGAGTTTTATTGTGGTGAGTTTTAGTGCGGTGAGTTTTAGTGTGGTTAGTTTTAGTGTGGTGAATTTTTAGTTTGGTGAGTTTTAGTGTGGTGAGCTTTATTGTGTTGAGTTTTAGTGTGGTGAGTTTTAGTGTGGTGAATTTTGGTGTGGTGAGTTTTAGTGTGGTGAGTTTTGGTGTGGTGAGTTTTAGTATGGTGAATTTTTAGTGTGGTGAGTTTTAGCGTGGTGAGTTTTATTGTGGTGAGTTTAAGTGTGGTGAGTTTTAGTGTGGTGAGTTTTAGTGTGGTGAATTTTAGTTTTTTGTTTCATCTTTTTAGATTGTGTATGTGCTGAGTTATGACGTTTTGAAAGTTTAGTTTGTATGGGAGGTACCACGCCCCTTTGTCCAATCCTGCCCATATATAGCCTATGACACCCTCCGGACTCCTTAGTATCCAGTGGCAAAATTTCAGTTAAATCGGTTCAGCGGTTTAGACGTGATACTGGAACAAACAGACAGACAGACAGACCGACAGACTGACAGACGGACCAAGAGTTTTATATATATAGATAGGATATTTTGGTATGTCGCAAAGAATTGAGTGTAGTTTAATTCCATTTGATTTATTTACAGCATCAGATAACGTGTCTTCGTGTGTTCTTAATCCATCTCCAAATAAATTATGGTTGATTTTTGGATACACTCTTACAGAGCCCTTTCCTTTTTTTATTTGAATACCACGATGAAGGCATAGTCCACATTCGTACTTTCCATTACATTGTGTTGAGCACCGCACTAAAGGTCGGGCAATGGAATCACATACACCCATTAAAACTATTACTTTTTTATTGTACTTTATGCCTTGAAACTCATAATCAAATCCTTCAGTAAACAATTTTTTAGCTTCAGCGACAAATGGAGCTAAGTTGCCATTCATGTATCGAGGCTTTCCTGATCCAAATCATATACTACACAGCATTACATTACGTCGTCGTTCGGCTGGCCTTAATTCGTTTATTGTAAACTAGCTGGACCCGTGCACGACTCGTGCCAAGATTTTTTGAATTCAAAGATATGGAGCGATTTTATTAATATAAAAAACATTTTATTATTTATATGAGGGGCCCGTGCTTAGCTGTTGAAATTTTTTTATTCGTTTTATAAATGTGGTAACCAAATAATTCTCCGCCAAAACAACTTTTCTCAAAGACAATTTTTTCTCAGACTGCGCTTCTCCGCAGAATTATTCCCAGTAGAAATCTTCCCCGTAAAATCCACATAGAACGCTTTCCCGTAGAATTCTCAACGTAGAATTCTCTCGGTAGAATTGTTCCCGGTAGAATTCTTTCTCGTAGAATTCTTCCCCGTAGAGTTTTTCCCAGTAGAAGTTTTAGTGTGGTGGGTTTTAATGTAGTAAGTTTCGATGTGGTGAGTTTAGATGTGGTGAATTTTGGAGTGGTGAGTTTAATTGTGGTTAGTTTTGGTGTGTTGAGTTTTAGTGTGGTGAGTTTTAGTGTGGTGAATTTGAGTGTGGTGAGTTTAAGTGTGGTGTTTTTAAGTGTGGTGAGTTTTAGTGTGGTCAATTATAGTGTGGTGGGTTTTAGTGAGGTGAATTTTAATGTGGCGTGTTTTAGTGTGGCGTGTTTTAGTGTAGCGAGTCTTAGTGTGGTGAATTTTATTGTGGTGAGTTTTAGTGTGATGAATTTTAATGTGATGAATTTTATTGTGGTGAGTTTTAGTGTAGTGAATTTTAGGGTGGTGAGTTTTAGTGTGGTTAATTATAGTGTGGTGGGTTTTAGTGTGGTGAATTTTAGTGCGGTGAGTTTTAGTGTGGTGACATTTAGTGTATCGAAATTTGAGTGTAGTGAGTTTTAATGTGGTGAGTTTAAAAGTGGTGAATTTTAATGTGGTGAAATTTAAGTGTAGTGAGTTTTACTGTGGTGAGTTTTAGTGTGGTGAAATTTTAGTGTGGTGAGTTTTAGTGTGGTCAATTTTAGCGTGTTGAATTTTTGTGTGGTGAGTTTTAGTGTGGTGAGTTTTAGTGTGGTGAGTTTTAGTGTGGTAAGTTTTAGTGTGGTGAGTTTTGGTATGGTGGGTTTAAGTGTGGTGAGTTTTAGTGTTGTGAATTTTAGTGCAGTGAGTTTTAGTGTGGCGACTTTTGGGTATAGTGAGTTTTAGTGTGGTGAGTTTTAGTGTGATGAGTTTTAATGTGGAGAAATTTTAGTGTGGTGAGTTTTAGTGTGGTGAATTTTAGTGTGGTGAGTTTTAGTGTGGTGAAATTTTAGTGTGGTGGATTTTAGTGTGGTGAATTTTAGTGTGTTGAATTTTTGTGTGGTGAGTTTAAGTGGGGTGAGTTTTAGTGTGGTGAGTTTAAGTGTGGTGAGTTTTAGTGTGGTGAGTTTTAGTGTGGTGAGTTTTAGTGTGGTCAGTTTTGGTGTGGTGAATTTTAGTGTGTTGAATTTTTGTGTGGTGAGTTTAAGTGTGGTGAGTTTAAGTGTGGTGAGTTTTAGTGTGGTGAGTTTAAGTGTGGTGAGTTTTAGTGTGGTGAGTTTTTGTGTGGTGAGTTTTAGTGTGGTGAGTTTTAGTGTGGTGAGTTTTTATGTGGTGAGTTTTAGTGTGGTG
Organism: Dryomyza anilis; assembly: GCA_951804985.1. Lineage (NCBI taxonomy): Eukaryota > Metazoa > Arthropoda > Insecta > Diptera > Dryomyzidae > Dryomyza > Dryomyza anilis. Next base: position 23,624,680 of record OX638135.1, read on the forward strand.
AGTTTTAGTGTGGTGAGTTTTAGTGTGGTGAATTTTAGTGTGGTGAGTTTTAGTGTGGTGAATTATAGTGTGGTGGGTTTTAGTGTGGTTAATTTAAGGGCGAATTTTAGTGTGGTGAGTTTTAGTTTGGTTAGTTTTAGTGTGGTGAGTTTGTTTTTCTTTTTCTTTCCTTTTTTTGTTTTTCATTTAGTTTGGATTGTGGTTTTATGTGATTGGTTTTGTTTTTGTATTTTTGCTTTTGTTTTGTGTTGTGCTTTTGCTTTTTTGTTTTTAATTTTTTTTTTTGTGTTTGAGTATTTTGTTTCATGTTCGATGCTGGTGAAAGTGCCGAGTTATATCGTGTTTAGGTTGCATGGGAGGTGCCACGCCTCTTTGTCCAATCCCACCCATATATAGCCTATCATTCCTTCCAGACCATACCGCATCTGTGGTAAAAATTTCAAGGAAATCGGATCAGCCGTTTAGACGGAGAAGCGGAACAAACGTACAAACGTACAAACGGACAAACGTACAAACGTACAAACGAACAAACAGATTTATTATATTAATAGGATATTTTGGTATGTCGCAAAGAATTGAGTGTAGTTTAATTCCATTTGATTTATTTACAGCATCAGATAACGTGTCTTCGTGTGTTCTTAATCCATCTCCAAATAAATTATGGTTGATTTTTGGATACACTCTTACAGAGCCCTTTCCTTTTTTTATTTGAATACCACGATGAAGGCATAGTCCACATTCGTACTTTCCATTACATTGTGTTGAGCACCGCACTAAAGGTCGGGCAATAGAATCACATACACCCATTAAAACTATTACTTTTTTATTGTACTTTATGCCTTGAAACTCATAATCAAATCCTTCAGTAAACAATTTTTTAGCTTCAGCGACAAATGGAGCTAAGTTGTCATTCATGTATCGAGGCTTTCCTGATCCAAATCATATACTACACAGCATTACATTACGTCGTCGTTCGGCTGGCCTTAATTCGTTTATTGTAAACTAGCTGGACCCGTGCACGACTCGTGCCAAGATTTTCTGAATTCAAAGATATGGAGCGATTTTATTAATATAAAAAACATTTTATTATTTATATGAGGGGCCCGTGCTTAGCTGTTGAAATTTTTTTATTCGTTTTATAAATGTGATAACCAAATAATTCTCCGCCAAAACAACTTTTCTCAAAGACAATTTTTTCTCAGACTGCGCTTCTCCGCAGAATTATTCCCAGTAGAAATCTTCCCCGTAAAATCCACATAGAACGCTTTCCCGTAGAATTCTCAACGTAGAATTCTCCCGGTAGAATTGTTCCCGGTAGAATTCTTTCTCGTAGAATTCTTCCCCGTAGAGTTTTTCCCAGTAAAAGTTTTAGTGTGGTGGGTTTTAATGTAGTAAGTTTCGATGTGGTGAGTTTAGATGTGGTGAATTTTGGAGTGGTGAGTTTAATTGTGGTTAGTTTTGGTGTGTTGAGTTTTAGTGTGGTGAATTTGAGTGTGGTGAGTTTAAGTGTGGTGTTTTTAAGTGTGGTGAGTTTTAGTGTGGTCAATTATAGTGTGGTGGGTTTTAGTGAGGTGAATTTTAATGTGGCGTGTTTTAGTGTGGCGTGTTTTAGTGTAGCGAGTCTTAGTGTGGTGAATTTTATTGTGGTGAGTTTTAGTGTGATGAATTTTAATGTGATGAATTTTATTGTGGTGAGTTTTAGTGTAGTGAATTTTAGGGTGGTGAGTTTTAGTGTGGTTAATTATAGTGTGGTGGGTTTTAGTGTGGTGAATTTTAGTGCGGTGAGTTTTAGTGTGGTGATTTTTAGTGTATCGAAATTTGAGTGTAGTGAGTTTTAATGTGGTGAGTTTAAAAGTGGTGAATTTTAATGTGGTGAAATTTTAGTGTAGTGAGTTTTACTGTGGTGAGTTTTAGTGTGGTGAAATTTTAGTGTGGTGAGTTTTAGTGTGGTGAAATTTTAGTGTGGTGGGTTTTAGTGTGTTGAATTTTTGTGTGGTGAGTTTTAGTGTGGTTAGTTTTAGTGTGGTGAGTTTTAGTGTGGTAAGTTTTAGTGTGGTGAGTTTTGTTATGGTGGGTTTAAGTGTGTTGAGTTTTAGTGTTGTGAATTTTAGTGCAGTGAGTTTTAGTGTGGCGACTTTTGGGTATAGTGAGTTTTAGTGTGGTGAGTTTTAGTGTGATGAGTTTTAATGTGGAGAAATTTTAGTGTGGTGAGTTTTAGTGTGGTGAATTTTAGTGTGGTGAGTTTTAGTGTGGTGAAATTTTAGTGTGGTGGGTTTTAGTGTGGTGAATTTTAGTGTGTTGAATTTTTGTGTGGTGAGTTTAAGTGGGGTGAGTTTTAGTGTGGTGAGTTTAAGTGTGGTGAGTTTTAGTGTGGTGAGTTTTAGTGTGGTGAGTTTTAGTGTGGTCAGTTTTGGTGTGGTGAATTTTAGTGTGTTGAATTTTTGTGTGGTGAGTTTAAGTGTGGTGAGTTTTAGTGTGGTGAGTTTTAGTGTGGTGAGTTTAAGTGTGGTGAGTTTTAGTGTGGTGAGTTTTTGTGTGGTGAGTTTTAGTGTGGTGAGTTTTAGTGTGGTGAGTTTTTATGTGGTGAGTTTTAGTGTGGTGAGTTTTAGTGTGGTGAGTTTTAGTGTGGTGAATTTTAGTGTGGTGAGTTTTAGTGTGGTGAATTATAGTGTGGTGGGTTTTAGTGTGGTTAATTTAAGGGTGAATTTTAGTGTGGTGAGTTTTAGTTTGGTTAGTTTTAGTGTGGTGAGTTTGTTTTTCTTTTTCTTTCCTTTTTTTGTTTTTCATTTAGTTTGGATTGTGGTTTTATGTGATTGGTTTTGTTTTTGTATTTTTGCTTTTGTTTTGTGTTGTGCTTTTGCTTTTTTGTTTTTAATTTTTTTTTTTGTGTTTGAGTATTTTGTTTCATGTTCGATGCTGGTGAAAGTGCCGAGTTATATCGTGTTTAGGTTGCATGGGAGGTGCCACGCATCTTTGCCCAATCCCGCCCATATATAGCCTATCATTCCTTCCAGACCATACCGCATCTGTGGTAAAAATTTCAAGTAAATCGGATCAGCCGTTTAGACGGAGAAGCGGAACAAACGTGATTGCTTTTGTTTTTGTATTTTTGCTTTTGTTTTGTTTTGTGCTTTTGTTTTTTTGTTTTTAATTTTTTTTTTGTATTTGAGTTTTTTGTTTCATGTTCGTAGCTGGTGAAAGTGCCGAGTTATATCGTATTGAAAGTTTAGGTTGTGCCACGCCTCTTTGTCCAATCCCGCCCATTTATAGCCTATCATTCCTTCCAGACCATACCGCATCTGTGGTAAAAATTTCAAGGAAATCGGATCAGCCGTTTAGACGGAGAAGCGGAACAAACGTACAAACGTACAAACGTACAAACGGACAAACGTACAAACGAACAAACAGATTTATTATATTAATAGGATAGTAAAGGGTACGCAGAGTTATTTGAACTGTCGAATATCGGAGCTCCGATCTATACTAACATTCAGTGATATCTTATTATTTTCTTTAATATTCAATTTTTTGTACATATCTCCATTATAAATATCTTCGAATGCATATTGGCATACTTTTTTTCTATTTTTTGGGTATTTATTGTTGTGAATATTGGTGTTTTTATATATTTCTCGAAGTTGTTCTTCTATCGATATATAAATAAAAAAAACTCTCATTTGCCATAATCCACATTTGTCACATGAGTAATGAATTTTGTACTGTGGTGCAAAATGATTAATACATTTTTTAATCTTTATTTCGAATTTCCGGCATTACATGACGTAGGATTTATATTAAGCAATTCGAGGATATTTGTGGCGGTTACATATGTAAGATTTCTACGTCATTTGGTGACTAGGGCTAGCAACATATTTGCTATAGATTTCATTTGTATTTCGTGGTCTTGATTTGGCAAAAAAAAATCTGAATCTTCAGGCATATCTTCCAATATGTCGTCTTCAATTAAATTTTGGAAATCTTCTATATCAGACATATCTGATAAAATATCTGATACTTCTTCCTGCACTTCAACCTGCATTTCATCCTCCACACCATTTTGCTCACCGTCATTCTGCATAACAACCATGACACCAACCTGCACTACGTCATCCTGCATATCATCCTCTAAACTATCCTGTACTGCATCCTGCACTTCGTCCTGCATAACATCAATAGACTCGACGAACTCAGTTCTAAAAGCACCTGTGTTTTCCTTTAATATAAATTAAACGTTAAACATAAACCCTTTTTCAACCCATCTTTATCTACTTCAAGCTTATTAAATACCTTATTTCTTGATCGCCAATTTCGAAGAGTTTGATACGGAATTTTTCCACTATATCCAAAACGATTATATATTTTATAGGGTCCTCTCTTCATCTTCATGTTGGTGATTTACAGAAAAAAAAACAGATATTTACTGCTAAACAATTTTTTTGTACTGCCAAACAAATATTATAAGATCTTTTTGTTGTTGTCAAATTTGTTTGTCTGTTTTGTTATTTATTGTTATCATTTCAAATTTTTAAAATGAATAAAAAAATGTTCGCGCTAGTTCAATGGGTGGGCGGTGTGCCAGTGGAGTATATAAAAGATTTCAATATCGACACTTTTATCAACGAAAAGGATCCAGATATTACTTTTGTGGTGGAATGGAGAACAACAAAGAAAAATAAGCCAAAACTCGGTTTTTGGACTTGCTATGATGCAAATATAAACTAGTCGGGAAGGTTAGATCACATGGGAAATTTTAAAGTAGGGACATTTTATAGTATGCGTTATTATTATAGTTAGGATTATCAAAATGATAGTCGGTCTAAGCCGACTATAAATACCCTACACATGTGTGGTTACCATTCAAAGTGGTATATTGGTCACCAGGGTATACGAGTCCTGAAAATAACTACAAACTTTCAATCGCTGAAGAATTTCCATTCATATTTACAAATAGGTAGGTGTACCGAATTTCTATTTTTTTTGAACCACAAGTCGTTTTGCGGGAAAACATTATTTTTTACATTAATTTTGATAATTCTGACTATAATAATAACGCATACTATAAAATGTCCCTACTTTAAAATTTCCCATGTGATCTAACCTTCCCAACTGGTTCATCTTAGGTCGTAAAACAAAAACAATTAATAAAAATATAAAAACTCTAGAAAAACTTCTTAAAAAATTAGAGGGTGAACTTTCTCCATTAATAACCAAAAAGGTTTTAATAGACAAACAGCGTGTGGCATACCGTGGCTCAACCGTAGAAAACTGCCGGAGGAACCTGGTTCATGAGTTCGAAAATGTGCAAGCAATACAAATATATTAATTGATTCAACATTGTATTTAAAATCTAGATCTATTTTTTTTTTGCTACGCTTCGAATTACTAATCTTTACTTTGATCATCTCTTTTTTTAACTGTGATATCTTAGCACAGAAAATGTAATTTTGTAATTTTTTGTAATATTGGCCGCTTTGTATCACACAAATTAATATAACTCTACCAACCAGAATTTTGTAATAGAAATCTCATACATCAATTCTATATAATTTTCTGGTGCTAATTTTGGGTATTACATAACGCTATTGAGAAAATTGAAATCGTTATTTAATCCCTTTTTAGCCACTACTTAATAAAAAATATAGTAATGTTTAAAATTGTTTTACAAAAATTTCAATATACTAATAATGATAATATTTCAATACGTTTTTAATGTAATTGGAATTAAACTCGGAAATTTATAATATTTTAGACAATTTTGTTTTATTTTTTTTTAGCATCATTTAGGATCACTTTTTGAAACTTTCAAGATTAATAAAACTGACGCCACCTAATAATGACCACATTTGAAATTATGCCATACATTTTCAAAAACCTTTAGCTTTACAACGAGACCTCAACAGAGTTTCTACCATTTCAGAGACTTTCAGGAAATATTTAAATATGAACAATTATACAAATGTGATTTTTTGTAATATTGGCCACATTTTTTGAACCACTGTTTGTCTGGAAGTAGTGGTCGGAAAAAATAAAAAAAAGATCATTGCATATCTCGATACTCTTTATCAGTTGCCTAGATACTCTTTATCATTGAAATCGAAGAGATTAAATCTCAAATTTGACTTTTTTTGGTCGATTAGGTGGGGAATGGCTCTAATTAGCCTTGATAATTTAATCAAAAAGTGGGTTAAATTTCAAATAGGGCCTAAAATTTCAATAGAAAATTTCTTAAAAATAGTACATAATAAATAGTACGTCAAAATCAGCAACCGAGAATTATATAGAATTGGTGTATTAGATGTACATGCCGTTTTGTTGAGTAGTGTAATTATTGCCATTAAACTATCTAATAATTTTATATTTCAAATCACACTTGAAATCTTCAAAGGCAATTAGACCCCATTTTTGAAAATAATTAATGTACGAAATGGAAGTCTAATATCTTATCTTATTTTTTCAAATATTTAAAAGATATTTTAGCCCACAGAAACAATAACTGAAATTGGTGAAGACGAAGATATTAATATGGACGAAAATAACGATGGGATTACGCTGAAGAGTCTGCACAGCGGTAAAAATAATTTTCACATTGGATCCAATTTAATATATTTATATATATATATATATATATATATATATATATATATATATATATATATATATATATATATATACATTTACTAATTTTCAGAAAATCAATTCCTAAGGACAATTGTTTTGGATCAAATATTTCGTATTTAGAAAAGGCGAATCCAAAGATTGTCGACAACCAGGTAAAAATACAATTTAGAAATTCACTAAAGAGATTAAAATTTTATTTCGTAATTAAAAATAAAAACGAGTGGGAAAAGTTAAGTCACATTAGTGGTAATTAACGTCGGTCGTTGATGACTATGGAATACCCCCACCTTGGTGGGGATATCAGTGGGATAATGATCTCTTATTTTTAAAATATGTATAGGTTAAGATACATAAGTTTAATAATTCATATTTTTGTTTTAAATAATCTACGACCTTAATGACAAAAATGAAATAGTAATTCAGAAAATTTAAATTAAGACGTATATTTTTAGATTGAAATCGGCCCGAATGGCAGTGGTATCACTATTACTATGGAACAGTGGCGAACTGCCGACAGCAGGTCCACATTTACGGCTTTATGTGGACCTGCTGTCTTCGTGCTGGCACTATTTCCCCGAGAGACATTGCTCATAAGCAATTATAAAGGGGGAGTTAGCAAAATTGCTAATAACGGGCAAAGAAGATCGGGATTAGATCCAGTTATTCTTCAAGCAGTAGAATGTTAATAAAAGTATTCGTATATTAATATTAACAAATACTAATAATTTTTTTCTTTATAGCTACAGTGAAAAGGAAGTTTCCCCTGGAATTTAAACGTGGACAATTCGGAGCTGCCATAAACAACTGCATGACAGACTTAAGAAGGAAGGAGAAAACTATCGCATAATTTAATTTACGTTGTTCTATAATATTTGGTTAATTTTTAAAATTCAAATTATTTATCTTATTTAATTTCAAAATAGATTGTTCTTTATTCAAACTGTTCATAAATAAATATAAAACAATTACTCATGTTAAATTGTATTGTAAATAAATTTACGGACCACTTAACAATTACACTTCTTTTAACATACATTTTAACACATAATTCTTCATATATGTTAATATATATAATATTATATATGTTAACTTTTATATTACCATATATGTTTTTACATATATTTAATGATAATTGTAACACATTTTTTAACATATATTTCAGCATATATTTTAAGATATAATTCTACATATATTTTGAAATATTTTTTATTAAATATATGTTCTTAAATATATGTTTAAACAAATATGTATCTAAGGCATATTTTAATATGAATTCAACATATAAAATTATATATGTGATGCACCAAAAACACTATATGGATCACGTCACATGGTAACATATATAATTTTATATGTTAATATATGTTAACATTTAATTCTGACATATATTATGTACATATATGAAATTTAAATACGGGACGCCCCGTGGTCCAATCCCGCCCACATTCTACGTGGCCATTGGAGTTTTAAATATGAACATTTGATTAGATTTTTATAACTCTACTCTTAGTATGTCAGGATATATAGGATTTTAATATTTTGGTTATATGGGAGGTGCCACGCCCCGTAGTCCAATCTTACCCACATTCTAAGTGGCTATTGGAGTTTTAAATATGAACATTTGATTCGATTTTTATAAATCATCTTATCATGTCAGGAGTTATAGCAATTTTAAAGTTTTGGTTATATGGGAGATGCCACGCCTCATGGTCCAATCTCGCCCACATTTGGAAAAATGATAAATAACCACAATATTGGGCTAAATTTCATGACTGTGGCTCTATTAAGTACACAGATATTTGCATTTAAAATTTAAGCTTGCCACGCCCATTTTTGTACCGTAGGGGGCGAATTTCAAAAAAATCGCGCCTACGTTCGGAGATGAACACCCTGTCCAAATTTCATGTTCCTAGGTCTAAGGGTTTGATCTGGGCATTGATCGATCAGTCAGTAAATCAGGACTTGTTCTTTTATATGTATATATATATATATATATATATATATATATATATATATATATATATATATATATATATATATATATATATATATATATATATATATATATATATATATATATATATATTTAATAGATTTTGAAATACCGTTTGTTACAATAAATTCCAAAATTATGTTGAATGATTTATCTTGTTTGTTTGAAGTATGATTATGCTTTTTATACAGTTCGTAACAATAAATTCCATAATTATTTTTTTTTAATTTTATTTTATTAACTTTGCGAGCTTATTAAAATAACGGAATATAAACCGCAAATACGCGGCGAAGCGCAATTTGTTTGCCAACACACGAATTTAGTAAACAATTTTGAATACTGAAAATTTTATGAAGTATCATTTTTTATTTGAATAAATATATTCCAAAACAAAAATGAAATAACAATAGATTTGCCTACCTATTGCCTGCTAGTCGACCGAGCATGCTACCTATGCCTACCTATTTCCTACTAGTCGACCGAACACGCTACCTCTGCCCACCTATTGCCTGCTAGACGCCCAAGGAAGCTGCCTTTGCGTACCAGTATCCTACTAGTAGCAAGCTCGAGATTCTAGTTTCCTACCTATAAGCTGCTATAGGTAGGCTGTTGTTTTTGAGAAATTCTGTCTACCTGCCTAGGCAGTTACGGAAAAATACCATTTTCCTTCGTGTTTTCCTGTAAAACACCTAGAAAATTCGTGATTCCTACCAAAAATTTTACCTGCTATAGCATGAAAATAAAATTGGTAGGGAACTGACAGGCATAGAGTAGAGTATGGTAGCCAAACAGTTGTAAGAAAAAAAAATGGTAGGCACAAGCAGGGTAAGGTAGGCAATGTGCTGGAAACAAAATGGTAGGGAAAGGAAAGAAAAGGACATGTAGGGAGCATAAACATATAACATAATTCATCAGTTCCCATCCATCCCACAGTACCAAAAACATCTTGTTGTACAGTAACACCGACGAATTTTGTTTGTTAAATTATCGCGAAAAACTCAAACGCTTCGATTCGCATATGTTTTCTGAAGGAACTCCGAATTGTTTGTTATTGTGTTTGGAATTATATGCAGAAAGCTATAACAAAACACGTGTGTATTAAAAACAACATGTGTTTGTTTTTGTACAGCAAGAAGTTTTTGTTTCGTGCGTCATGACGGTTAAAACTATTTGCTGTGCACATTGATGATTATGTTGATATCAGCAATAATCTTCTGCAATATGCAAATCCACGTCAATAATGCACATTTTCACGTTTTAATTAAAACAATTTGCGTTGCAAACCGACGAAAGTAAACACCGATGTTTACAAATGACAAAAATTGAAGGAAAAATTTATATTTGTAAACAAAAATTTCAGTCGACAACTTGTTGATCAATCTTTTAAAACTTTAAAACAAAAAATTTTATAAACAAAATTTTCTGTCGACAACTTGTTGATCAAGCTTTAAAATTTTCAAAACAGAAATTCCTACACAATATGTTTGCCTGCTACTCGCAGGCTACCTCTCCCTTTCAGTTTCCTATTATGAAGAAGTAATTTAAATTTTCAAAACAGAAATTCCTACACAATGTGTGTGCCTGCTACTCGCAGGCTACCTTTCCCTTACAGTTTCCTACTATGAAGAAGCTTTTTAAAATTTCAAAACAGAAATTCCTATACAATGTGTTTGCCTGCTACTCGCAGGCTACCTTTCCCTTTCAGTTTCATACTATGAAGAAGCTTTTTAAAATTTCAAAACAGAAATTCCTATACAATGTGTTTGCCTGCTACTAGCAGGCTACCTTTCCCTTTCAGTTTCATACTATGAAGAAGCTTTTTAAAATTTCAAAACAGAAATTCCTATACAACGTGTTTGCCTGCTACTTTCAAAACAGAAATTCGTATACAACGTGTTTGCCTGCTACTCGCAGGCTACCTTTCCCTTACAGTTTCCTACTATGAAGAAGCTTTTTAAAATTTCAAAACAGAAATTCCTATACAACGTGTTTGCTTGCTACTCGCAGGCTACCTTTCCCTTACAGTTTCCTATTATGAAGAAGCTTTTTAAAATGTCAAAACAAAAATTCCTATACAATGTGTTTGCATGCTACTCGCAGGCTACCTTTCCCTTCCATATTCTAGCTATAAAATCAAAATGCCTGCTATGCAATGTGTAGTTCCTACCATTTTAAAAATGATTCATTTACGCCGTTAAAACTTGGGTATTCGAGACCACCAGACAAAAAATATGCAAGGAAACTGGTATTATAGTAGTAGTTTTGAGGAAAACTCACAGGAATATGGTAGGAAATACACAGTGCATTTATTTCAGAAAAGTTATCCAGACTTTTATAACTGCCCTCACGCTCAATAAATGCTCAGATTTCGGGTCTTAACCAAGCTATTTCTGGTAAGATTCAAAAATCTTTCTCATTCCTACTAAGTTCTCCAATCAATTCCAAAACTAAAATTGAAGCATCAGCGCTAGTTTTACCTCAACTCACGGGTAAATGAATGTGAAACTGATGTGAATATATATATATATATATATATATATATATATATATATATATATATATATATATATATATATATATATATATATATATATATATAGTAATATATATTCCATATTGGTACCCATATTGCTTTTATTTCAAAGTTCTAAGCTACTTTATTTTGGTAATTTCGTTTTCGCTCTTCATTTCCACAATACTTCGTAGATTCCGAATTTTTATTATTTTTTAATATTTCGAATACGTCGTCCCTCGATCAATTAATCTGCTTAAACGATACTTTTGTTCAGTTTGAGGCAGATTTTACAGCTGGGCCCATTACGGTTTATTCTACGTATTCACTAGATGTCCACAAGGAGGAAATTTGTTTCAAGGGACAAGGTTGCATACGAAGCATGCATGACTGAACTCATGAAGGATGACAACGAAGACGAAAACAATGATGACAACAACGATTATTGGAATCAGTTCCGCAGTGCAGATTTGGAAACGGTAAAAAATCGGTACAAGCTGACGTATGCCACATTTGTACGCTGTTTGGCCAAGCTCGGCGAGTACTCGGAGCAGATATTGGCAACTGTAGTCGCAACCACTTCTTCTAATCCCGCTTCCAATGTTATTCCTACTTCTAGCAGTCATTTCCGTCTACCCCCTTGCGATACCAAGATTTTCAACGGGGATTATTTATCCTGACCATCGTTCCGAGATTTATTTACGGCAGTATACGTAAACAATTCACGCCTGACTCCAGTAGAAAAACATTTCTACTTGAATCAGTAAACGCGTGGCGAAGCGCGCGTTATAGTTAAAAAATGCCAACTTACAAACGAGGGGTTTGAAATCGCTTGGAAAAACCGTCATGACATCTTCGAAAATAAGCGAATCCTTGTAAATTCATAACTCCGACTTTTATTTAATCTTGCTATTGTTTCATCTGAATCCGGTACCGCGTTAAAGAAGTTACAAAGTGAGATTAATAGTTGCAACTCCACTTTAATTATACGAAATAGACATCAACAACTGGGATGTTATTTTCGTATTTTTGTGCTTTTCTAGACTCCCAGAAGCAACACTGTCTCTTTGGGAACAATCCATCCAATCTAAAACTGAAATTCCTAGCTGGAAAAATTTAGATTTATTTCTAACTGCTCGGTATCAGACACTGGAAACAGTATCTGATATAAAAAATTCCAATTCCATTTCATTTCTTTTCAAGCTAAAGTTCCATTTCCAAAGAAAATCAATAATTTCATTTCACGCAAAGTGAATACATATCACAAAAATGTTGGTATTCCGGATTGCAAATTGTGTGCAAATGAGCAACACACAATTCGGCAATGTTCACGATTTCTTCGAATGAGTCCTGTAGATCGAGATTTACATTTGCGAAAATATGGGCTATGCCTTAATTGTTTTTCATGTGCTCATTCTGTAAAAGACTGCAAAAGTACTCATAATTATTTCACGTGTAATAAAAGACACAACACTTTATTGCACCGTGAAAATTTCTCAAATAAACCCAGCAATCTATTCAAATCGACTTCCAATTCTAAGTTCCATGAAGAAAAACCGAGCAAAAATAAAAATTGTGCAATTTAACAAGCTCATGCAACACAGATACAGTCCGCTCCCATTCATAATCCTATCGATAAGGTAAAATCGTGTTTTGCATCCAGTTCTAAGAGTATGATACTAGGTACCTATACAGTTCAAATTTGTCAATCAGGAATTTCTTATTCTGCTGGAGCTCTGGATACGAAGCAACATTTATTTCAGAAAAGTTATCCAGACTTTTAAAACTGCCCTCACGTTCAATAAATGCTCAGATTTCGGGTCTTAACCAAGCTATTTCTGGTAAGATTCAAAAATCTTTCTCATTCCTACTAAGTTCTCCAATCAATCCCAAAACTAAAATTGAAGCATCAGCGCTAGTTTTACCTCAACTCACGGGTAATTGAATGTGAAACTGATGTGAATTTTTTAAAAGCTCGCATATTGACATTCTTATTGGTGGGGACCTGTTTCCATTCATAATTCTTGACGGTGTTAAGCGACAAATATGTGGCTACAGGACCACTTGTTTCCAATCCAATTTCTTCGTATTCCACTGTAGTTTCATATTTTAATAAATTTGCACTTGACAAGGAAATTTCTAGTTTTTGGGGGGTGGGGGGACTCCCACAAGAACATGTCATGAACGAATCCGATCGTTTTTGTGAAGAAAACTTCGTAAAAACCATCAAAAACAAGAAGATGGTTGTTACGTGCCGTTTAAAAATGATTCATTTACGCCGTTAAAACTTGGGTATTCGAGACCCCCCAGACAAAAAATATGCAATGAAACTGGTATTATAGTAGTAGTTTTGAGGAAAACTCACAGGAATATGGTAGGAAATACACATTGCATTTATTTCAGAAAAGTTATCCAGACTTTTAAAACTGCTTTCACGCTCAATAAATGCTCAGATTTCGGGTCTTAACCAAGTTATTTCTGGTAAGATTCAAAAATCTTTCTCATTCCTACTAAGTTCTCCAATCAATCCCAAAACTAAAATTGAAGCATCAGCGCTAGTTTTACCTCAACTCACGGGTAATTGAATGTGAAACTGATGTGAATTTTTTAAAAGCTCGCATATTGATATTCCTATTGGTGGGGACCTGTTTCCATTCATAATGCTTGACGGTGTTAAGCGACAAATATGTGGCTACAGGACCACTTGATTCCAATCCAATTTTTTGGTATTCCACTGTAGTTTCATATTTTAATAAATTTGCACTTGACAAGGAAATTTCTAGTTTTTGGGGGGTGGGGGGTCTCCCACAAGAACATGTCATGAACGAATCCGATCGTTTTTGTGAAGAAAACTTCGTAAAAACCATCAAAAACAAGAAGATGGTCGTTACGTGCCGTTTAAAAATGATTCATTTACGCCGTTAAAACTTGGGTATTCGAGATCGCCCAGACAAAAAATATGCAAGGAAACTGGTATTATAGTAGTAGTTTTGAGGAAAACTCACAGGAATATGGTAGGAACTACACATTGCATAGCAGGCATTTTGATTTTATAGCTAGAATATGGAAGGGAAAGGTAGCCTGCGAGTAGCATGCAAACATATTGTATAGGAATTTTTGTTTTGACATTTTAAAAAGCTTCTTCATAATAGGAAACTGTAAGGGAAAGGTAGCCTGCGAGTAGCAAGCAAACACGTTGTATAGGAATTTCTGTTTTGAAATTTTAAAAAGCTTCTTCATAGTAGGAAACTGTAAGGGAAAGGTAGCCTGCGAGTAGCAGGCAAACACGTTGTATACGAATTTCTGTTTTGAAAGTAGCAGGCAAACACGTTGTATAGTAATTTCTGTTTTGAAATTTTACAAAGCTTCTTCATAGTATGAAACTGAATGGGAAAGGTAGCCTGCTAGTAGCAGGCAAACACATTGTATAGGAATTTCTGTTTTGAAATTTTAAAAAGCTTCTTCATAGTATGAAACTGAAAGGGAAAGGTAGCCTGCGAGTAGCAGGCAAAAACATTGTATAGGAATTTCTGTTTTGAAATTTTAAAAAGCTTCTTCATAGTATGAAACTGAAAGGGAGAGGTAGCCTGCGAGTAGCAGGCAAACCCATTGTATAGGAATTTCTGTTTTGAAATTTTAAAAAGCTTCTTCATAGTAGGAAACTGTAAGGGAAAGGTAGCCTGCGAGTAGCAGGCACACACATTGTGTAGGAATTTCTGTTTTGAAATTTTCTCTCCCTTTCAGTTTCCTACTATGAAGAAGTAATTTAAATTTTCAAAACAGAAATTCCTTCGAATTCCTTTCGTTTTCGCTCTTCATTTCCACAATACTTCGTAGATTCCGAATTTTTATTATTTTTTAATATTTCGAATACGTCGTCCCTCGATCAATTAATCTGCTTAAACGATACTTTTGTTCAGTTTGAGGCAGATTTTACAGCTGGGCCCATTACGGTTTATTCTACGCATTCACTAGATGTCCACAAGGAGGAAATTTGTTTCAAGGGACAAGGTTGCATACGAAGCATGCATGACTGAACTCATGAAGGATGACAACGAAGACGAAAACAATGATGACAACAACGATTATTGGAATCAGTTCCGCAGTGCAGATTTGGAAACGGTAAAAAATCGGTACAAGCTGACGTACGCCACATTTGTACGCTGTTTGGCCAAGCTCGGCGAGTACTCGGAGCAGATATTGGCAACTGTAGTCGCAACCACTTCTTCTAATCCCGCTTCCAATGTTATTCCTACTTCTAGCAGTCATTTCCGTCTACCCCCTTGCGATACCAAGATTTTCAACGGGGATTATTTATCCTGACCATCGTTCCGAGATTTATTTACGGCAGTATACGTAAACAATTCACGCCTGACTCCTGTAGAAAAACATTTCTACTTGAATCAGTAAACGCGTGGCGAAGCGCGCGTTATAGTTAAAAAATGCCAACTTACAAACGAGGGGTTTGAAATCGCTTGGAAAAACCGTCATGACATCTTCGAAAATAAGCGAATCCTTGTAAATTCATAACTCCGACTTTTATTTAATCTTGCTATTGTTTCATCTGAATCCGGTACCGCGTTAAAGAAGTTACAAAGTGAGATTAATAGTTGCAACTCCACTTTAATTATACGAAATAGACATCAACAACTGGGATGTTATTTTCGAATTTTTGTGCTTTTCTAGACTCCCAGAAGCAACACTGTCTCTTTGGGAACAATCCATCCAATCTAAAACTGAAATTCCTAGCTGGAAAAATTTAGATTTATTTCTAACTGCTCGGTATCAGACACTGGAAACAGTATCTGATATAAAAAATTCCAATTCCATTTCATTTCTTTTCAAGCTAAAGTTCCATTTCCAAAGAAAATCAATAATTTCATTTCACGCAAAGTGAATACATATCACAAAAATGTTGGTATTCCGAATTGCAAATTGTGTGCAAATGAGCAACACACAATTCGGCAATGTTCACGATTTCTTCGAATGAGTCCTGTAGATCGAGATTTACATTTGCGAAAATATGGGCTATGCCTTAATTGTTTTTCATGTGCTCATTCTGTAAAAGACTGCAAAAGTACTCATAATTATTTCACGTGTAATAAAAGACACAACACTTTATTGCACCGTGAAAATTTCTCAAATAAACCCAGCAATCTATTCAAATCGACTTCCAATTCTAAGTTCCATGAAGAAAAACCGAGCAAAAATAAAAATTGTGCAATTTAACAAGCTCATGCAACACAGATACAGTCCGCTCCCATTCATAATCCTATCGATAAGGTAAATTCGTGTTTTGCATCCAGTTCTAAGAGTATGATACTAGGTACCTATACAGTTCAAATTTGTCAATCAGGAATTTCTTATTCTGCTAGAGCTCTGGATACGAAGCAACATTTATTTCAGAAAAGTTATCCAGACTTTTAAAACTGCCCTCACGTTCAATAACTGCTCAGATTTCGGGTCTTAACCAAGCTATTTCTGGTAAGATTCAAAAATCTTTCTCATTCCTACTAAGTTCTCCAATCAATCCCAAAACTAAAATTGAAGCATCAGCGCTAGTTTTACCTCAACTCACGGGTAATTGAATGTGAAACTGATGTGAATTTTTTAAAAGCTCGCATATTGACATTCTTATTGGTGGGGACCTGTTTCCATTCATAATTCTTGACGGTGTTAAGCGA
Source organism: Dryomyza anilis (assembly GCA_951804985.1). Classification (NCBI taxonomy): domain Eukaryota; kingdom Metazoa; phylum Arthropoda; class Insecta; order Diptera; family Dryomyzidae; genus Dryomyza; species Dryomyza anilis. The sequence goes on from OX638135.1 coordinate 23,641,487, forward strand.
CAAATATGTGGCTACAGGACCACTTGTTTCCAATCCAATTTCTTCGTATTCCACTGTAGTTTCATATATTAATAAATTTGCACTCGACAAGGAAATTTCTAGTTTTTGGGGGGTAGGGGGGTCTCCCACAAGAACATGTCATGTACGAATCCGATCGTTTTTGTGAAGAAAACTTCGTAAAAACCATCAAAAACAAGAAGATGGTTGTTACGTGCCGTTTAAAAATGATTCATTTATGCCGTTAAAACTTGGGTATTCGAGACCGCCCAGACAAAAAATATGCAATGAAACTGGTATTATAGTAGTAGTTTTGAGGAAAACTCACAGGAATATGGTAGGAAATACACATTGCATTTATTTCAGAAAAGTTATCCAGACTTTTAAAACTGCTTTCACGCTCAATAAATGCTCAGATTTCGGGTCTTAACCAAGTTATTTCTGGTAAGATTCAAAAATCTTTCTCATTCCTACTAAGTTCTCCAATCAATCCCAAAACTAAAATTGAAGCATCAGCGCTAGTTTTACCTCAACTCACGGGTAATTGAATGTGAAACTGATGTGAATTTTTTAAAAGCTCGCATATTGATATTCCTATTGGTGGGGACCTGTTTCCATTCATAATTCTTGACGGTGTTAAGCGACAAATATGTGGCTACAGGACCACTTGATTCCAATCCAATTTTTTGGTATTCCACTGTAGTTTCATATTTTAATAAATTTGCACTTGACAAGGAAATTTCTAGTTTTTGGGGGGTGGGGGGTCTCCCACAAGAACATGTCATGAACGAATCCGATCGTTTTTGTGAAGAAAACTTCGTAAAAACCATCAAAAACAAGAAGATGGTCGTTACGTGCCGTTTAAAAATGATTCATTTACGCCGTTAAAACTTGGGTATTCGAGATCGCCCAGACAAAAAATATGCAAGGAAACTGGTATTATAGTAGTAGTTTTGAGGCAAACTCACAGGAATATGGTAGGAACTACACATTGCATAGCAGGCTTTTTGATTTTATAGCTAGAATATGGAAGGGAAAGGTAGCCTGCGAGTAGCATGCAAACATATTGTATAGGAATTTTTGTTTTGACATTTTAAAAAGCTTCTTCATAATAGGAAACTGTAAGGGAAAGGTAGCCTGCGAGTAGCAAGCAAACACGTTGTATAGGAATTTCTGTTTTGAAATTTTAAAAAGCTTCTTCATAGTAGGAAACTGTAAGGGAAAGGTAGCCTGCGAGTAGCAGGCAAACACGTTGTATACGAATTTCTGTTTTGAAAGTAGCAGGCAAACACGTTGTATAGGAATTTCTGTTTTGAAATTTTAAAAAGCTTCTTCATAGTATGAAACTGAATGGGAAAGGTAGCCTGCTAGTAGCAGGCAAACACATTGTATAGGAATTTCTGTTTTGAAATTTTAAAAAGCTTCTTCATAGTATGAAACTGAAAGGGAAAGGTAGCCTGCGAGTAGCAGGCAAAAACATTGTATAGGAATTTCTGTTTTGAAATTTTAAAAAGCTTCTTCATAGTATGAAACTGAAAGGGAAAGGTAGCCTGCGAGTAGCAGGCAAACCCATTGTATAGGAATTTCTGTTTTGAAATTTTAAAAAGCTTCTTCATAGTAGGAAACTGTAAGGGAAAGGTAGCCTGCGAGTAGCAGGCACACACATTGTGTAGGAATTTCTGTTTTGAAATTTTAAATTACTTCTTCATAGTAGGAAACTGAAAGGGAGAGGTAGCCTGCGAGTAGCAGGCAAACATATTGTGTAGGAATTTCTGTTTTGAAAATTTTAAAGCTTGATCAACAAGTTGTCGACAGAAAATTTTGTTTATAAAATTTTTTGTTTTAAAGTTTTAAAAGATTGATCAACAAGTTGTCGACTGAAATTTTTGTTTACAAATATAAATTTTTCCTTCAATTTTTGTCATTTGTAAACATCGGTGTTTACTTTCGTCGGTTTGCAACGCAAATTGTTTTAATTAAAACGTGAAAATGTGCAGTATTGACGTGGATTTGCATATTGCAGAAGATTATTGCTGATATCAACATAATCATCAAAAGTGCACAGCAAATAGTTTTAACCGTCATGACGCCCGAAACAAAAACTTCTTGCTGTACAAAAACAAACACATGTTGTTTTTAATACACACGTGTTTTGTTATAGCTTTCTGCAATCACTTTTTTCAAAACAGAAATTCCTATACAATGTGTTTGCCTGCTACTCGCAGGCTACCTTTCCCTTTCAGTTTCATACTATGAAGAAGCTTTTTAAAATTTCAAAACAGAAATTCCTATACAATGTGTTTGCCTGCTACTTTCAAAACAGAAATTCGTATACAACGTGTTTGCCTGCTACTCGCAGGCTACCTTTCCCTTACAGTTTCCTACTATGAAGAAGCTTTTTAAAATTAAAAATAATTTTCACATTGGATCCAATTTAATATATATATATATATATATATATATATATATATATATATATATATATATATATATATATATATATATATATATATATACATTTACTAATTTTCAGAAAATCAATTTTTAAGGACAATTGTTTTGGATCTGCAATCAAATATTTCGTATTTAGAAAAGGCGAATCCAAAGATTGTCGACAACCAGGTAAAAATACAATTTAGAAATTCACTGAAGAGATTAAAATTTTATTTCGTAATTAAAAATAAAAACGAGTGGGAAAAGTTAAGTCACATTAGTGGTATATATATATATATATATATATATATATATATATATATATATATATATATATATATATATATATATATATATATATTTAATAGATTTTGAAATACCGTTTGTTACAATAAATTCCAAAATTATGTTGAATGATTTATCTTGTTTGTTTGAAGTATGATTATGCTTTTTATACAGTTCGTAACAATAAATTCCATAATTATTTTTTTTTTATTTTATTTTATTAACTTTGCGAGCTTATTAAAATAACGGAATATAAACCGCAAATACGCGGCGAAGCGCAATTTGTTTGCCAACACACGAATTTAGTAAACAATTTTGAATACTGAAAATTTTATGAAGTATCATTTTTTATTTGAATAAATATATTCCAAAACAAAAATGAAATAACAATAGATTTGCCTACCTATTGCCTGCTAGTCGACCGAGCATGCTACCTATGCCTACCTATTTCCTACTAGTCGACCGAACACGCTACCTCTGCCCTTCTATTGCCTGCTAGACGCCCAAGGAAGCTGCCTTTGCGTACCAGTATCCTACTAGTAGCAAGCTCGAGATTCGAGATTCCTACCTATAAGCTGCTATAGGTAGGCTGTTGTTTTTGAGAAATTCTGTCTACCTGCCTAGGCAGTTACGGAAAAATACCATTTTCCTTCGTGTTTTCCTGTAAAACACCTAGAAAATTCGTGATTCCTACCAAAAATTTTCCCTGCTATAGCATGAAAATAAAATTGGTAGGGAACTGACAGGCATAGAGTAGAGTATGGTAGCCAAACAGTTGTAAGAAAAAAAAAAATGGTAGGCACAAGCAGGGTAAAGTAGGCAATGTGCTGGAAACAAAATCGTAGGGCAAGGAAAGAAAAGGACATGTAGGGAGCATAAACATATAACATAATTCATCAGTTCCCATCCATCCCACAGTACCAAAAACATCTTGTTGTACAGTAACACCGACGAATTTTGTTTGTTAAATTATCGCGAAAAACTCAAACGCTTCGATTCGCATATGTTTTCTGAAGGAACTCCGAATTGTTTGTTATTGTGTTTGCAATTTTGCCAAAAAAAAAAGTGATTGCAGAAAGCTATAACAAAACACGTGTGTATTAAAAACAACATGTGTTTGTTTTTGTACAGCAAGAAGTTTTTGTTTCGGGCGTCATGACGGTTAAAACTATTTGCTGTGCACATTGATGATTATGTTGATATCAGCAATAATCTTCTGCAATATGCAAATCCACGTCAATACTGCACATTTTCACGTTTTAATTAAAACAATTTGCGTTGCAAACCGACGAAAGTAAACACCGATGTTTACAAATGACAAAAATTGAAGGAAAAATTTATATTTGTAAACAAAAATTTCAGTCGACAACTTGTTGATCAATCTTTTAAAACTTTAAAACAAAAAATTTTATAAACAAAATTTTCTGTCGACAACTTGTTGATCAAGCTTTAAAATGTTCAAAACAGAAATTCCTACACAATATGTTTGCCTGCTACTCGCAGGCTACCTCTCCCTTTCAGTTTCCTACAATGAAGAAGTAATTTAAAATTTCAAAACAGAAATTCCTACACAATGTGTGTGCCTCCTACTCGCAGGCTACCTTTCCCTTACAGTTTCCTACTATGAAGAAGCTTTTTAAAATTTCAAAACAGAAATTCCTATACAATGTGTTTGCCTGCTACTCGCAGGCTACCTTTCCCTTTCAGTTTCATACTATGAAGAAGCTTTTTAAAATTTCAAAACAGAAATTCCTATACAATGTGTTTGCCTGCTACTCGCAGGATACCTTTCCCTTTCAGTTTCATACTATGAAGAAGCTTTTTAAAATTTCAAAACAGAAATTCCTATACAATGTGTTTGCCTGCTACTAGCAGGCTACCTTTCCCTTTCAGTTTCATACTATGACTAAGCTTTTTAAAATTTCAAAACAGAAATTCCTATACAACGTGTTTGCCTGCTACTTTCAAAACAGAAATTCGTATACAACGTGTTTGCCTGCTACTCGCAGGCTACCTTTCCCTTACAGTTTCCTACTATGAAGAAGCTTTTTAAAATTTCAAAACAGAAATTCCTATACAACGTGTTTGCTTGCTACTCGCAGGCTACCTTTCCCTTACAGTTTCCTATTATGAAGAAGCTTTTTAAAATGTCAAAACAAAAATTCCTATACAATGTGTTTGCATGCTACTCGCAGGCTACCTTTCCCTTCCATATTCTAGCTATAAAATCAAAATGCCTGCTATGCAATGTGTAGTTCCTACCATATTAAAAATGATTCATTTACGCCGTTAAAACTTGGGTATTCGAGACCACCAGACAAAAAATATGCAAGGAAACTGGTATTATAGTAGTAGTTTTGAGGAAAACTCACAGGAATATGGTAGGAAATACACAGTGCATTTATTTCAGAAAAGTTATCCAGACTTTTAAAACTGCCCTCACGTTCAATAACTGCTCAGATTTCGGGTCTTAACCAAGCTATTTCTGGTAAGATTCAAAAATCTTTCTCATTCCTACTAAGTTCTCCAATCAATCCCAAAACTAAAATTGAAGCATCAGCGCTAGTTTTACCTCAACTCACGGGTAATTGAATGTGAAACTGATGTGAATTTTTTAAAAGCTCGCATATTGACATTCTTATTGGTGGGGACCTGTTTCCATTCATATTTCTTGACGGTGTTAAGCGACAAATATGTGGCTACAGGACCACTTGTTTCCAATCCAATTTCTTCGTATTCCACTGTAGTTTCATATTTTAATAAATTTGCACTTGACAAGGAAATTTCTAGTTTTTGGGGGGTGGGGGGTCTCCCACAAGAACATGTCATGAACGAATCCGATCGTTTTTGTGAAGAAAACTTCGTAAAAACCATCAAAAACAAGAAGATGGTCGTTACGTGCCGTTTAAAAATGATTCATTTACGCCGTTAAAACTTGGGTATTCGAGACCCCCCAGACAAAAAATATGCAATGAAACTGGTATTATAGTAGTAGTTTTGAGGAAAACTCACAGGAATATGGTAGGAAATACACATTGCATTTATTTCAGAAAAGTTATCCAGACTTTTAAAACTGCTTTCACGCTCAATAAATGCTCAGATTTCGGGTCTTAACCAAGTTATTTCTGGTAAGATTCAAAAATCTTTCTCATTCCTACTAAGTTCTCCAATCAATCCCAAAACTAAAATTGAAGCATCAGCGCTAGTTTTACCTCAACTCACGGGTAATTGAATGTGAAACTGATGTGAATTTTTTAAAAGCTCGCATATTGATATTCTTATTGGTGGGGACCTGTTTCCATTCATAATTCTTGACGGTGTTAAGCGACAAATATGTGGCTACAGGACCACTTGATTCCAATCCAATTTCTTCGTATTCCACTGTAGTTTCATATTTTAATAAATTTGCACTTGACAAGGAAATTTCTAGTTTTTGGGGGGTGGGGGTTCTCCCACAAGAACATGTCATGAACGAATCCGATCGTTTTTGTGAAGAAAACTTCGTAAAAACCATCAAAAACAAGAAGATGGTCGTTACGTGCCGTTTAAAAATGATTCATTTACGCCGTTAAAACTTGGGTATTCGAGACCCCCCCAGACAAAAAATATGCAAGGAAACTGGTATTATAGTAGTAGTTTTGAGGAAAACTCACAGGAATATGGTAGGAACTACACATTGCATAGCAGGCATTTTGATTTTATAGCTAGAATATGGAAGGGAAATGTAGCCTGCGAGTAGCATGCAAACATATTGTATAGGAATTTTTGTTTTGACATTTTAAAAAGCTTCTTCATAATAGGAAACTGTAAGGGAAAGGTAGCCTGCGAGTAGCAAGCAAACACGTTGTATAGGAATTTCTGTTTTGAAATTTTAAAAAGCTTCTTCATAGTAGGAAACTGTAAGGGAAAGGTAGCCTGCGAGTAGCGGGCAAACACGTTGTATACGAATTTCTGTTTTGAAAGTAGCAGGCAAACACGTTGTATAGGAATTTCAGTTTTGAAATTTTAAAAAGCTTCTTCATAGTATGAAACTGAAAGGGAAAGGTAGCCTGCTAGTAGCAGGCAAACACATTGTATAGGAATTTCTGTTTTGAAATTTTAAAAAGCTTCTTCATAGTATGAAACTGAAAGGGAAAGGTAGCCTGCGAGTAGCAGGCAAACCCATTGTATAGGAATTTCTGTTTTGAAATTTTAAAAAGCTTCTTCATAGTAGGAAACTGTAAGGGAAAGGTAGCCTGCGAGTAGCAGGCACACACATTGTGTAGGAATTTCTGTTTTGAAATTTTAAATTACTTCTTCATAGTAGGAAACTGAAAGGGAGAGGTAGCCTGCGAGTAGCAGGCAAACATATTGTGTAGGAATTTCTGTTTTGAAAATTTTAAAGCTTGATCAACAAGTTGTCGACAGAAAATTTTGTTTATAAAATTTTTTGTTTTAAAGTTTTAAAAGATTGATCAACAAGTTGTCGACTGAAATTTTTGTTTACAAATATAAATTTTTCCTTCAATTTTTGTCATTTGTAAACATCGGTGTTTACTTTCGTCGGTTTGCAACGCAAATTGTTTTAATTAAAACGTGAAAATGTGCAGTATTGACGTGGATTTGCATATTGCAGAAGATTATTGCTGATATCAACATAATCATCAAAAGTGCACAGCAAATAGTTTTAACCGTCATGACGCCCGAAACAAAAACTTCTTGCTGTACAAAAACAAACACATGTTGTTTTTAATACACACGTGTTTTGTTATAGCTTTCTGCAATCACTTTTTTCAAAACAGAAATTCCTATACAATGTGTTTGCCTGCTACTCGCAGGCTACCTTTCCCTTTCAGTTTCATACTATGAAGAAGCTTTTTAAAATTTCAAAAAACAGAAATTCCTATACAATGTGTTTGCCTGCTACTTTCAAAACAGAAATTCGTATACAACGTGTTTGCCTGCTACTCGCAGGCTACCTTTCCCTTACAGTTTCCTACTATGAAGAAGCTTTTTAAAATTAAAAATAATTTTCACATTGGATCCAATTTAATATATATATATATATATATATATATATATATATATATATATATATATATATATATATATATATATATATATATATATATATATATATATATATATATATATATATATATATATATATATATATATATATATATATATATATACATTTACTAATTTTCAGAAAATCAATTTTTAAGGACAATTGTTTTGGATCTGCAATCAAATATTTCGTATTTAGAAAAGGCGAATCCAAAGATTGTCGACAACCAGGTAAAAATACAATTTAGAAATTCACTGAAGAGATTAAAATTTTATTTCGTAATTAAAAATAAAAACGAGTGGGAAAAGTTAAGTCACATTAGTGGTATATATATATATTTAATAGATTTTGAAATACCGTTTGTTACAATAAATTCCAAAATTATGTTGAATGATTTATCTTGTTTGTTTGAAGTATGATTATGCTTTTTATACAGTTCGTAACAATAAATTCCATAATTATTTTTTTTTTATTTTATTTTATTAACTTTGCGAGCTTATTAAAATAACGGAATATAAACCGCAAATACGCGGCGAAGCGCAATTTGTTTGCCAACACACGAATTTAGTAAACAATTTTGAATACTGAAAATTTTATGAAGTATCATTTTTTATTTGAATAAATATATTCCAAAACAAAAATGAAATAACAATAGATTTGCCTACCTATTGCCTGCTAGTCGACCGAGCATGCTACCTATGCCTACCTATTTCCTACTAGTCGACCGAACACGCTACCTCTGCCCTTCTATTGCCTGCTAGACGCCCAAGGAAGCTGCCTTTGCGTACCAGTATCCTACTAGTAGCAAGCTCGAGATTCGAGATTCCTACCTATAAGCTGCTATAGGTAGGCTGTTGTTTTTGAGAAATTCTGTCTACCTGCCTAGGCAGTTACGGAAAAATACCATTTTCCTTCGTGTTTTCCTGTAAAACACCTAGAAAATTCGTGATTCCTACCAAAAATTTTCCCTGCTATAGCATGAAAATAAAATTGGTAGGGAACTGACAGGCATAGAGTAGAGTATGGTAGCCAAACAGTTGTAAGAAAAAAAAAAATGGTAGGCACAAGCAGGGTAAAGTAGGCAATGTGCTGGAAACAAAATCGTAGGGCAAGGAAAGAAAAGGACATGTAGGGAGCATAAACATATAACATAATTCATCAGTTCCCATCCATCCCACAGTACCAAAAACATCTTGTTGTACAGTAACACCGACGAATTTTGTTTGTTAAATTATCGCGAAAAACTCAAACGCTTCGATTCGCATATGTTTTCTGAAGGAACTCCGAATTGTTTGTTATTGTGTTTGCAATTTTGCCAAAAAAAAAAGTGATTGCAGAAAGCTATAACAAAACACGTGTGTATTAAAAACAACATGTGTTTGTTTTTGTACAGCAAGAAGTTTTTGTTTCGGGCGTCATGACGGTTAAAACTATTTGCTGTGCACATTGATGATTATGTTGATATCAGCAATAATCTTCTGCAATATGCAAATCCACGTCAATACTGCACATTTTCACGTTTTAATTAAAACAATTTGCGTTGCAAACCGACGAAAGTAAACACCGATGTTTACAAATGACAAAAATTGAAGGAAAAATTTATATTTGTAAACAAAAATTTCAGTCGACAACTTGTTGATCAATCTTTTAAAACTTTAAAACAAAAAATTTTATAAACAAAATTTTCTGTCGACAACTTGTTGATCAAGCTTTAAAATGTTCAAAACAGAAATTCCTACACAATATGTTTGCCTGCTACTCGCAGGCTACCTCTCCCTTTCAGTTTCCTACAATGAAGAAGTAATTTAAAATTTCAAAACAGAAATTCCTACACAATGTGTGTGCCTCCTACTCGCAGGCTACCTTTCCCTTACAGTTTCCTACTATGAAGAAGCTTTTTAAAATTTCAAAACAGAAATTCCTATACAATGTGTTTGCCTGCTACTCGCAGGCTACCTTTCCCTTTCAGTTTCATACTATGAAGAAGCTTTTTAAAATTTCAAAACAGAAATTCCTATACAATGTGTTTGCCTGCTACTCGCAGGATACCTTTCCCTTTCAGTTTCATACTATGAAGAAGCTTTTTAAAATTTCAAAACAGAAATTCCTATACAATGTGTTTGCCTGCTACTAGCAGGCTACCTTTCCCTTTCAGTTTCATACTATGACTAAGCTTTTTAAAATTTCAAAACAGAAATTCCTATACAACGTGTTTGCCTGCTACTTTCAAAACAGAAATTCGTATACAACGTGTTTGCCTGCTACTCGCAGGCTACCTTTCCCTTACAGTTTCCTACTATGAAGAAGCTTTTTAAAATTTCAAAACAGAAATTCCTATACAACGTGTTTGCTTGCTACTCGCAGGCTACCTTTCCCTTACAGTTTCCTATTATGAAGAAGCTTTTTAAAATGTCAAAACAAAAATTCCTATACAATGTGTTTGCATGCTACTCGCAGGCTACCTTTCCCTTCCATATTCTAGCTATAAAATCAAAATGCCTGCTATGCAATGTGTAGTTCCTACCATATTAAAAATGATTCATTTACGCCGTTAAAACTTGGGTATTCGAGACCACCAGACAAAAAATATGCAAGGAAACTGGTATTATAGTAGTAGTTTTGAGGAAAACTCACAGGAATATGGTAGGAAATACACAGTGCATTTATTTCAGAAAAGTTATCCAGACTTTTAAAACTGCCCTCACGTTCAATAACTGCTCAGATTTCGGGTCTTAACCAAGCTATTTCTGGTAAGATTCAAAAATCTTTCTCATTCCTACTAAGTTCTCCAATCAATCCCAAAACTAAAATTGAAGCATCAGCGCTAGTTTTACCTCAACTCACGGGTAATTGAATGTGAAACTGATGTGAATTTTTTAAAAGCTCGCATATTGACATTCTTATTGGTGGGGACCTGTTTCCATTCATATTTCTTGACGGTGTTAAGCGACAAATATGTGGCTACAGGACCACTTGTTTCCAATCCAATTTCTTCGTATTCCACTGTAGTTTCATATTTTAATAAATTTGCACTTGACAAGGAAATTTCTAGTTTTTGGGGGGTGGGGGGTCTCCCACAAGAACATGTCATGAACGAATCCGATCGTTTTTGTGAAGAAAACTTCGTAAAAACCATCAAAAACAAGAAGATGGTCGTTACGTGCCGTTTAAAAATGATTCATTTACGCCGTTAAAACTTGGGTATTCGAGACCCCCCAGACAAAAAATATGCAATGAAACTGGTATTATAGTAGTAGTTTTGAGGAAAACTCACAGGAATATGGTAGGAAATACACATTGCATTTATTTCAGAAAAGTTATCCAGACTTTTAAAACTGCTTTCACGCTCAATAAATGCTCAGATTTCGGGTCTTAACCAAGTTATTTCTGGTAAGATTCAAAAATCTTTCTCATTCCTACTAAGTTCTCCAATCAATCCCAAAACTAAAATTGAAGCATCAGCGCTAGTTTTACCTCAACTCACGGGTAATTGAATGTGAAACTGATGTGAATTTTTTAAAAGCTCGCATATTGATATTCTTATTGGTGGGGACCTGTTTCCATTCATAATTCTTGACGGTGTTAAGCGACAAATATGTGGCTACAGGACCACTTGATTCCAATCCAATTTCTTCGTATTCCACTGTAGTTTCATATTTTAATAAATTTGCACTTGACAAGGAAATTTCTAGTTTTTGGGGGGTGGGGGTTCTCCCACAAGAACATGTCATGAACGAATCCGATCGTTTTTGTGAAGAAAACTTCGTAAAAACCATCAAAAACAAGAAGATGGTCGTTACGTGCCGTTTAAAAATGATTCATTTACGCCGTTAAAACTTGGGTATTCGAGACCCCCCCAGACAAAAAATATGCAAGGAAACTGGTATTATAGTAGTAGTTTTGAGGAAAACTCACAGGAATATGGTAGGAACTACACATTGCATAGCAGGCATTTTGATTTTATAGCTAGAATATGGAAGGGAAATGTAGCCTGCGAGTAGCATGCAAACATATTGTATAGGAATTTTTGTTTTGACATTTTAAAAAGCTTCTTCATAATAGGAAACTGTAAGGGAAAGGTAGCCTGCGAGTAGCAAGCAAACACGTTGTATAGGAATTTCTGTTTTGAAATTTTAAAAAGCTTCTTCATAGTAGGAAACTGTAAGGGAAAGGTAGCCTGCGAGTAGCAGGCAAACACGTTGTATACGAATTTCTGTTTTGAAAGTAGCAGGCAAACACGTTGTATAGGAATTTCTGTTTTGAAATTTTAAAAAGCTTCTTCATAGTATGAAACTGAAAGGGAAAGGTAGCCTGCTAGTAGCAGGCAAACACATTGTATAGGAATTTCTGTTTTGAAATTTTAAAAAGCTTCTTCATAGTATGAAACTGAAAGGGAAAGGTAGCCTGCGAGTAGCAGGCAAACACATTGTATAGGAATTTCTGTTTTGAAATTTTAAAAAGCTTCTTCATAGTATGAAACTGAAAGGGAAAGGTAGCCTGCGAGTAGCAGGCAAACCCATTGTATAGGAATTTCTGTTTTGAAATTTTAAAAAGCTTCTTCATAGTAGGAAACTGTAAGGGAAAGGTAGCCTGCGAGTAGCAGGCACACACATTGTGTAGGAATTTCTATTTTGAAATTTTAAATTACTTCTTCATAGTAGGAAACTGAAAGGGAGAGGTAGCCTGCGAGTAGCAGGCAAACATATTGTGTAGGAATTTCTGTTTCTGGTAGCCTGCGAGTAGCAGGCACACACATTGTGTAGGAATTTCTATTTTGAAATTTTAAATTACTTCTTCATAGTAGGAAACTGAAAGGGAGAGGTAGCCTGCGAGTAGCAGGCAAACATATTGTGTAGGAATTTCTGTTTTGAAAATTTTAAAGCTTGATCAACAAGTTGTCGACAGAAAATTTTGTTTATAAAATTTTTTGTTTTAAAGTTTTAAAAGATTGATCAACAAGTTGTCGACTGAAATTTTTGTTTACAAATATAAATTTTTCCTTCAATTTTTGTCATTTGTAAACATCGGTGTTTACTTTCGTCGGTTTGCAACGCAAATTGTTTTAATTAAAACGTGAAAATGTGCAGTATTGACGTGGATTTGCATATTGCAGAAGATTATTGCTGATATCAACATAATCATCAAAAGTGCACAGCAAATAGTTTTAACCGTCATGACGCCCGAAACAAAAACTTCTTGCTGTACAAAAACAAACACATGTTGTTTTTAATACACACGTGTTTTGTTATAGCTTTCTGCAATCACTTTTTTTGGCAAAATTACAAACACAATAACAAACAATTCGGAGTTCCTTCAGAAAACATATGCGAATCGAAGCGTTTGAGTTTTTCGCGATAATTTAACAAACAAAATTCGTCGGTGTTACTGTACAACAAGATGTTTTTGGTACTGTGGGATGGATGGGAACTGATGAATTATGTTATATGTGTATGTTCCCTACATGTCCTTTTCTTTCCTTTCCCTACCATTTAGTTTCCAGCACATTGCCTACCATTTTTTTTTTCTTACAACTGTTTGGCTACCATACTCTACTCTATGCCTGTCAGTTCCCTACCAATTTTATTTTCATGCTATAGCAGGGAAAATTTTTGGTAGGAATCACGAATTTTCTAGGTGTTTTACAGGAAAACACGAAGGAAAATGGTATTTTTCCGTAACTGCCTAGGCAGGTAGACAGAATTTCTCAAAAACAACAGCCTACCTATAGCAGCTTATAGATAGGAAACTAGAATCTCAAGCTTGCTACTAGTATGATACTGGTACGCAAAGGCAGCTTCCTTGGGCGTCTAGCAGGCAATAGGTGGGCAGAGGTAGCGTGTTCGGTCGACTAGTAGGAAATAGGTAGCATGCTCGGTCGACTAGCAGGCAATAGGTAGGCAAATCTATTGTTATTTCATTTTTGTTTTGGAATATATTTATTCAAATAAAAATGATACTTCATAAAATTTTCAGTATTCAAAATTGTTTACTAAATTCGTGTGTTGGCAAACAAATTGCGCTTCGCCGCGTATTTGCGGTTTATATTCCGTTATTTTAATAAGCTCGCAAAGTTAATAAAATAAAATTTAAAAAAAATAATTATGGAATTTATTGTTACGAACTGTATAAAAAGCATAATCATACTTCAAACAAACAAGATAAATCATTCAACATAATTTTGGAATTTATTGTAACAAACGGTATTTCAAAATCTATTAAATATATATATATATATATATATATATATATATATATATATATATATATATATATATATATATATATATCCTATTAATATAATAAATCTGTTTGTTCGTTCGTACGTTTGTACGTTTGTTCCGCTTCTCCGTCTACACGGCTGATCCAATTTTCTTGAAATTTTTACCACAGATGCGGTATGGTCTGGAAGGAATGATAGGCTATATATGGGCGGGATTGGACAAAGAGGCGTGGCACCTCCCATACAACCTAAACTTTCAATACGATATAACTCGGCACTTTCACCAGCTACGAACATGAAACAAAAAACTCAAATACAAAAAAAAATTTAAAACAAAAAAGCAAAAGCACAAAACAAAACAAAAGCAAAAATACAAAAACAAAAGCAATCACGTTTGTTCCGCTTCTCCGTCTACACGGCTGATCCGATTTCTTAATATTTTTCCTACAGATGCGGTATGGTCTGGAAGGAATGATAGGCTATATATGGGCGGGATTGGACAAAGAGGCGTGGCACCTCATATACAACCTAAACTTTCAATACGATATAACTCGGCACTTTCACCAGCTACGAACATGAAACAAAAAACTCAAATACAAAAAAAAAATTAAAACAAAAAAGCAAAAGCACAAAACAAAACAAAAGCAAAAATACAAAAACAAAAGCAATCACGTTTGTTCCGCTTCTCCGTCGAAACGGCTGATCCGATTGTCTTGAAATTTTTACCACAAATTCGGTATGGTCTGGAAGGAATGATAGGCTATATATGGGCGGGATTGGACAAAGAGGCGTGGCACCTCCCATGCAACCTAAACACGATATTACTCGGCACTTTCGCCAGCTACGAACATGAAACAAAAAACTCAAATACAAAAAAAAAAAAAAAAAAAACAAAAAAGCAAAAGCACAACACAAAACAAAAGCAAAAATACAAAAACAAAACCAATCACATAAAACCACAATCCAAACTAAATGAAAAACAAAAAAGGGAAAGAAAAAGAAAAACAAACTCACCACACTAAAACTAACCAAACTAAAACTCACCACACTGAAACTCACCACACTAAAATTCACCACACTAAAACCCACCACATATAATTCACCACACTAAAACTCACCACACTAAAATTCACCACACTAAAACTCACCACACTAAAACTTACCACACTAAAACTCACCACACAAAAACTCACCACACTAAAACTCACCACACTAAAACTCACCACACAAAAACTCACCACACTAAAACTCACCACACTAAAACTCACCACACCAAAACTCACCACACTAAAACTCACCACACTAAAACTCACCACACTAAAACTCACCACACAAAAACTTACCACACAAAAACTCACCACACTAAAACTCACCACACTTAAACTCACCACACTAAAACTCACCACACTTAAACTCACCACACAAAAATTCAACACACTAAAATTCACCACACTAAAACCCACCACACTAAAATTTCACTACACTAAAACTCACCAGACTAAAACTCACTACACTCAAATGTCGCCACACTAAAACTCACCGCACTAAAATTCACAACACTAAAACTCACCACACTTAAACTCACCATACCAAAACTCACCACACTAAAGCTGACCACACTACAACTCACCACACTTAAACTCACCACACTAAAACTCACCACACTAAAACTCACCACACAAAAATTCAACACACTAAAATTCACCACACTTAAACTCACCACACTAAAATTTCACCACACTAAAACTCACCACACCTAATTTCCCTACACTAAAATTTCACCACACTAAAATTCACCACATTAAAACTCACTACACTCAAATTTCGATACACTAAAACTCACCACACTAAAACTCACCACACTAAAATTCACCACACTAAAACCCACCACACTATAATTTACCACACTAAAACTCACCACCCTAAAATTCACTACACTAAAACTCACCACAATAAAATTCATCACATTAAAATTCATCACACTAAAACTCACCACAATAAAATTCACCACACTAAAACTCGCTACACTAAAACACGCCACACTAAAACACGCCACATTAAAATTCACCACACTAAATCTCACCACACTATAATTGACCACACTGAGTTTTAGTTAAAAACACCACACTTAAACTCACCACACTCAAATTCACCACACTAAAACTCACCACACTAAAACTCACCACACCAAAACTAACCACAATTAAACTCACCACTCCAAAATTCACCACATCTAAACTCACCACACCGAAACTTACTACATTAAAACCCACCACAATAAAACTTCTACTGTGAAAAACTCTACGGGGAAGAATTCTACGGGAAAGAATTCTACCGGGAACAATTCTACCGGGATGAATTCTACGTTGAGAATTCTACGGGAAAGCGTTCTATGTGGATTTTACGGGGAAGATTTCTACTGAGAATAATTCTGCGGAGAAGCGCAGTCTGAGAAAAAATTGTCTTTGAGAAAAGTTGTTTTGGCGGAGAATTATTTGGTTACCACATTTATAAAACCAATAAAAAAATTTCAACAGCTAAGCACGGGCCCTTCATATAAATAATAAAATGTTTTTTATATTAATAAAATCGCTCCATATCTTTGAATTCAGAAAATCTTGGCACGAGTCGTGCATGGGTCCAGCTAGTATATATATATATATATATATATATATATATATATATATATATATATATATATATATATATATATATATTTAATAGATTTTGAAATACCGTTTGTTACAATAAATTCCAAAATTATGTTGAATGATTTATCTTGTTTGTTTGAAGTATGATTATGCTTTTTATACAGTTCGTAACAATAAATTCCATAATTATTTTTTTTAAATTTTATTTTATTAACTTTGCGAGCTTATTAAAATAACGGAATATAAACCGCAAATACGCGGCGAAGCGCAATTTGTTTGCCAACACACGAATTTAGTAAACAATTTTGAATACTGAAAATTTTATGAAGTATCATTTTTTATTTGAATAAATATATTCCAAAACAAAAATGAAATAACAATAGATTTGCCTACCTATTGCCTGCTAGTCGACCGAACACGTTACCTCTGCCCTTCTATTGCCTGCTAGACGCCCAAGGAAGCTGCCTTTGCGTACCAGTATCCTACTAGTAGCAAGCTCGAGATTCTAGTTTCCTACCTATAAGCTGCTATATGTAGGCTGTTGTTTTTGAGAAATTCTGTCTACCTGCCTAGGCAGTTACGGAAAAATACCATTTTCCTTCGTGTTTTCCTGTAAAACACCTAGAAAATTCGTGATTCCTACCAAAAATTTTCCCTGCTATAGCATGAAAATAAAATTGGTAGGGAACTGACAGGCATAGAGTAGAGTATGGTAGCCAAACAGTTGTAAGAAAAAAAAATGGTAGGCACAAGCAGGGTAAAGTAGGCAATGTGCTGGAAACAAAATGGTAGGGAAAGGAAAGAAAAGGACATGTAGGGAGCATAAACATATAACATAATTCATCAGTTCCCATCCATCCCACAGTACCAAAAATATCTTGTTGTACAGTAACACCGACGAATTTTGTTTGTTAAATTATCGCGAAAAACTCAAACACTTCGATTCGCATATGTTTTCTGAAGGAACTCCGGATTTGTTTGTTATTGTGTTTGCAATTTTGCAAAAAAAAAGTGATTGCAGAAAGCTATAACAAAACACGTGTGTATTAAAAACAACATGTGTTTGTTTTTGTACAGCAAGAAGTTTTTGTTTCGGGCGTCATGACGGTTAAAACTATTTGCTGTGCACTTTTGATGATTATGTTGATATCAGCAATAATCTTCTGCAATATGCAAATCCACGTCAATACTGCACATTTTCACGTTTTAATTAAAACAATTTGCGTTGCAAACCGACGAAAGTAAACACCGATGTTTACAAATGACAAAAATTGAAGGAAAAATTTATATTTGTAAACAAAAATTTCAGTCGACAACTTGTTGATCAATCTTTTAAAACTTTAAAACAAAACATTTTATAAACAAAATTTTCTGTCGACAACTTGTTGATCAAGCTTTAAAATTTTCAAAACAGAAATTCCTATACAATATGTTTGCCTGCTACTCGCAGGCTACCTCTCCCTTTCAGTTTCCTACTATGAAGAAGTAATTTAAAATTTCAAAACAGAAATTCCTACACAATGTGTGTGCCTGCTACTCGCAGGCTACCTTTCCCTTACAGTTTCCTACTATGAAGAAGCTTTTTAAAATTTCAAAACAGAAATTCCTATACAATGTGTTTGCCTGCTACTCGCAGGCTACCTTTCCCTTTCAGTTTCATACTATGAAGAAGCTTTTTAAAATTTCAAAACAGAAATTACTATACAATGTGTTTGCCTGCTACTCGCAGGATACCTTTCCCTTTCAGTTTCATACTATGAAGAAGCTTTTTAAAATTTCAAAACAGAAATTCCTATACAATGTGTTTGCCTGCTACTAGCAGGCTACCTTTCCCTTACAGTTTCCTACTATGAAGAAGCTTTTTAAAATTTCAAAACAGAAATTCCTATACAACGTGTTTGCCTGCTACTTTCAAAACAGAAATTCGTATACAACGTGTTTGCCTGCTACTCGCAGGCTACCTTTCCCTTACAGTTTCCTACTATGAAGAAGCTTTTTAAAATTTCAAAACAGAAATTCCTATACAACGTGTTTGCTTGCTACTCGCAGGCTACCTTTCCCTTACAGTTTCCTATTATGAAGAAGCTTTTTAAAATGTCGAAACAAAAATTCCTATACAATGTGTTTGCATGCTACTCGCAGGCTACCTTTCCCTTCCATATTCTAGCTATAAAATCAAAATGCCTGCTATGCAATGTGTAGTTCCTACCATATTCCTGTGAGTTTTCCTCAAAACTACTACTATAATACCAGTTTCCTTGCATATTTTTTGTCTGGGGGGTCTCGAATACCCAAGTTTTAACGGCGTAAATGAATCATTTTTAAACGGCACGTAACGACCATCTTCTTGTTTTTGATGGTTTTTACGAAGTTTTCTTCACAAAAACGATCGGATTCGTTCATGACATGTTCTTGTGGGAGACCCCCCACCCCCCAAAAACTAGAAATTTCCTTGTCAAGTGCAAATTTATTAAAATATGAAACTACAGTGGAATACGAAGAAATTGGATTGGAATCAAGTGGTCCTGTAGCCACATATTTGTCGCTTAACACCGTCAAGAATTATGAATGGAAACAGGTCCCCACCAATAAGAATATCAATATGCGAGCTTTTAAAAAATTCACATCAGTTTCACATTCAATTACCCGTGAGTTGAGGTAAAACTAGCGCTGATGCTTCAATTTTAGTATTGGGATTGATTGGAGAACTTAGTAGGAATGAGAAAGATTTTTGAATCTTACCAGAAATAACTTGGTTAAGACCCGAAATCTGAGCATTTATTGAGCGTGAAAGCAGTTTTAAAAGTCTGGATAACTTTTCTGAAATAAATGCAATGTGTATTTCCTACCATATTCCTGGGAGTTTTCCTCAAAACTACTACTATAATACCAGTTTCATTGCATATTTTTTGTCTGGGGGGTCTCGAATACCCAAGTTTTAACGGCGTAAATGAATCATTTTTAAACGGCACGTAACGACCATCTTCTTGTTTTTGATGGTTTTTACGAAGTTTTCTTCACAAAAACGATCGGATTCGTTCATGACATATTCTTGTGGGAGACCCCCCACCCCCCCAAAAACTAGAAATTTCCTTGTCAAGTGCAAATTTATTAAAATATGAAACTACAGTGGAATACGAAGAAATTGGATTGGAAACAAGTGGTCCTGTAGCCACATATTTGTCGCTTAACACCGTCAAGAATTATGAATGGAAACAGGTCCCCACCAATAAGAATGTCAATATGCGAGCTTTTAAAAAATTCACATCAGTTTCACATTCAATTACCCGTGAGTTGAGGTAAAACTAGCGCTGATGCTTCAATTTTAGTTTTGGGATTGATTGGAGAACTTAGTAGGAATGAGAAAGATTTTTGAATCTTACCAGAAATAGCTTGGTTAAGACCCGAAATCTAAACAGTTATTGAACGTGAGGGCAGTTTTAAAAGTCTGGATAACTTTTCTGAAATAAATGTTGCTTCGTATCCAGAGCTCTAGCAGAATAAGAAATTCCTGATTGACAAATTTGAACTGTATAGGTACCTAGTATCATACTCTTAGAACTGGATGCAAAACACGAATTTACCTTATCGATAGGATTATGAATGGGAGCGGACTGTATCTGTGTTGCATGAGCTTGTTAAATTGCACAATTTTTATTTTTGCTCGGTTTTTCTTCATGGAACTTAGAATTGGAAGTCGATTTGAATAGATTGCTGGGTTTATTTGAGAAATTTTCACGGTGCAATAAAGTGTTGTGTCTTTTATTACACGTGAAATAATTATGAGTACTTTTGCAGTCTTTTACAGAATGAGCACATGAAAAACAATTAAGGCATAGCCCATATTTTCGCAAATGTAAATCTCGATCTACAGGACTCATTCGAAGAAATCGTTAACATTGCCGAACTGTGTGTTGCTCATTTGCACACAATTTGCAATCCGGAATACCAACATTTTTGTGATATGTATTCACTTTGCGTGAAATGAAATTATTGATTTTCTTTGGAAATGGAACTTTAGCTTGAATGAAATGGAATTGGAATTTTTTATATCAGATACTGTTTCCAGTGTCTGATACCGAGCAGTTAGAAATAAATCTAAATTTTTCCAGCTAGGAATTTCAGTTTTAGATTGGATGGATTGTTCCCAAAGAGACAGTGTTGCTTCTGGGAGTCTAGAAAAGCACAAAAATACGAAAATAACATCCCAGTTGTTGATGTCTATTTCGAATAATTAAAGTGGAGTTGCAACTATTAATCTCACTTTGTAACTTCTTTAACGCGGTACCGGATTCAGATGAAACAATAGCAAGATTAAATAAAAGTCGGAGTTATGAATTTACAAGGATTCGCTTATTTTCGAAGATGTCATGACGGTTTTTCCAAGCGATTTCAAACCCCTCGTTTGTAAGTTGGCATTTTTTAACTATAACGCGCGCTTCGCCACGCGTTTACTGATTCAAGTAGAAATGTTTTTCTACAGGAGTCAGGCGTGAATTGTTTACGTATACTGCCGTAAATAAATCTCGGAACGATGGTCAGGATAAATAATCCCCGTTGAAAATCTCGGTATCGCAAGGGGGTAGACGGAAATGACTGCTAGAAGTAGGAATAACATTGGAAGCGGGATTAGAAGAAGTGGTTGCGACTACAGTTGCCAATATCTGCTCCGAGTACTCGCCGAGCTTGGCCAAACAGCGTACAAATGTGGCATACGTCAGCTTGTACCGATTTTTACTGATTCCAATAATCGTTGTTGTCATCATTGTTTTCGTCTTCGTTGTCATCCTTCATGAGTTCAGTCATGCATGCTTCGTATGCAACCTTGTCCCTTGAAACAAATTTCCTCCTTGTGGACATCTAGTGAATGCGTAGAATAAACCGTAATGGGCCCAGCTGTAAAATCTGCCTCAAACTGAACAAAAGTATCGTTTAAGCAGATTAATTGTTCGAGGGACGACGTATTCGAAATATTAAAAAAAAATAAAAATTCGGAATCTAAGAAGTATTGTGGAAATGAAGAGCGAAAACGAAATTACCAAAATAAAGTAGCTTAGAACTTTGAAATAAAAGCAATATGGGTACCAATATGGAATATATATTACTATATATATATATATATATATATATATATATATATATATATATATATATATATATATATATATATATATATATATATATTCACATCAGTTTCACATTCAATTACCCGTGAGTTGAGGTAAAACTAACGCTGATGCTTCAATTTTAGTTTTGGAATTGATTGGAGAACTTAGTAGGAATGAGAAAGATTTTTGAATCTTACCAGAAATAGCTTGGTTAAGACCCGAAATCTGAGCATTTATTGAGCGTGAGGGCAGTTATAAAAGTCTGGATAACTTTTCTGAAATAAATGCACTGTGTATTTCCTACCATATTCCTGTGAGTTTTCCTCAAAACTACTACTATAATACCAGTTTCCTTGCATATTTTTTGTCTGGTGGTCTCGAATACCCAAGTTTTAACGGCGTAAATGAATCATTTTTAAACGGCACGTAACGACTATCTTCTTGTTTTTGATGGTTTTTACGAAGTTTTCTTCACAAAAACGACCGGATTCGTTCATGACATGTTCTTGTGAGAGACCCTCCACCCCCCAAAAACTTGAAATTTCCTTGTCAAGTGCAAATTTATTAAAATATGAAACTACAGTGGAATACGAAGAAATTGGATTGGAAAAAAGTGGTCCTGTAGCCACATATTTGTCGCTTAACACCGTCAAGAATTATGAATGGAAACAGGTCCCCACCAATAAGAATATCAATATGCGAGCTTTTAAAAAATTCACATCAGTTTCACATTCAATTACCCGTGAGTTGAGGTAAAACTAGCGCTGATGCTTCAATTTTAGTTTTGGGATTGATTGGAGAACTTAGTAGGAATGAGAAAGATTTTTGAATCTTACCAGAAATAGCTTGGTTAAGACCCGAAATCTGAGCATTTATTGAACGTGAGGGCAGTTTTAAAAGTCTGGATAACTTTTCTGAAATAAATGTTGCTTCGTATCCAGAGCTCTAGCAGAATAAGAAATTCCTGATTGACAAATTTGAACTGTATAGGTACCTAGTATCATACTCTTAGAACTGGATGCAAAACACGAATTTACCTTATCGATAGGATTATGAATGGGAGCGGACTGTATCTGTGTTGCATGAGCTTGTTAAATTGCACAATTTTTATTTTTGCTCGGTTTTTCTTCATGGAACTTAAAATTGGAAGTCGATTTGAATAGATTGCTGGGTTTATTTGAGAAATTTTCACGGTGCAATAAAGTGTTGTGTCTTTTATTACACGTGAAATAATTATGAGTACTTTTGCAGTCTTTTACAGAATGAGCACATGAAAAACAATTAAGGCATAGCCCATATTTTCGCAAATGTAAATCTCGATCTACAGGACTCATTCGAAGAAATCGTGAACATTGCCGAATTGTGTGTTGCTCATTTGCACACAATTTGCAATCCGGAATACCAACATTTTTGTGATATGTATTCACTTTGCGTGAAATGAAATTATTGATTTTCTTTGGAAATGGAACTTTAGCTTGAATGAAATGGAATTGGAATTTTTTATATCAGATACTGTTTCCAGTGTCTGATACCGAGCAGTTAGAAATAAATCTAAATTTTTCCAGCTAAGAATTTCAGTTTTAGATTGGATGGAATGTTCCCAAAGAGACAGTGTTGCTTCTAGGAGTCTAGAAAAGCACAAAAATACGAAAATAACATCCCAGTTTTTGATGTCTATTTCGTATAATTAAAGTGGAGTTGCAGCTATTAATCTCACTTTGTAACTTCTTTAACGCGGTACCGGATTCAGATGAAACAATAGCAAGATTAAATAAAAGTCGGAGTTATGAATTTACAAGGATTCGCTTATTTTCGAAGATGTCATGACGGTTTTTCCAAGCGATTTCAAACTCCTCGTTTGTAAGTTGGCATTTTTTAACTATAACGCGCGCTTCGCCACGCGTTTTCTGATTCAAGTAGAAATGTTTTTCTACAGGAGTCAGGCGTGAATTGTTTACGTATACTGCCGTAAAGAAATCTCGGAACGATGGTCAGGATTAGAAGAAGTGGTTGCGACTACAGTTGCCGATAGCTGCTCCGAGTACTCGCCGAGCTTTGCCATACAGCGTACAAATGTGGCATACGTCAGCTTGTACCGATTTTTTACCGTTTCCAAATCTGCACTGCGGAACTGATTCCAATAATCGTTGTTGTCATCATTGTTTTCGTCTTCGTTGTCATCCTTCATGAGTTCAGTCATGCATGCTTCGTACGCAACCTTGTCCCTTGAAACAAATTTACTCCTTGTGGACATCTAGTGAATGCGTAGAATAAACCGTAATGGGCCCGCTGTAAAATCTACCTCAAACTGAACAAACGTATCGTTTAAGCAGATTAATTGATCGAGGGACGACGTATTCGAAATATTAAAAAATAATAAAAATTCGGAATCTACGAAGTATTGTGGAAATGAAGAGCGAAAACGAAATTATTAAAATAAAGTAGTTTAGAACTTTGAAATAAAAGCAATATGGGCAAAAGGGCCGTAATGTAAAAAGTTATAATTTTGCATTTTAAAATTCACCACACTAAATCTCACCACACTATAATTGACCACACTGAGTTTTAGTTAAAAACACCACACTTAAACTCACCACACTCAAATTCACCACACTAAAACTCACCACACTAAAACTCACCACACCAAAACTAACCACAATTAAACTCACCACTCCAAAATTCACCACATCTAAACTCACCACACCGAAACTTACTACATTAAAACCCACCACACTAAAACTTCTACTGTGAAAAACTCTACGGGGAAGAATTCTACGGGAAAGAATTCTACCGGGAACAATTCTACCGGGATGAATTCTACGTTGAGAATTCTACGGGAAAGCGTTCTATGTGGATTTTACGGGGAAGATTTCTACTGAGAATAATTCTGCGGAGAAGCGCAGTCTGAGAAAAAATTGTCTTTGAGAAAAGTTGTTTTGGCGGAGAATTATTTGGTTACCACATTTATAAAACCAATAAAAAAATTTCAACAGCTAAGCACGGGCCCTTCATATAAATAATAAAATGTTTTTTATATTAATAAAATCGCTCCATATCTTTGAATTCAGAAAATCTTGGCACGAGTCGTGCACGGGTCCAGCTAGTATATATATATATATATATATATATATATATATATATATATATATATATATATATATATATATATATATATATTTAATAGATTTTGAAATACCGTTTGTTACAATAAATTCCAAAATTATGTTGAATGATTTATCTTGTTTGTTTGAAGTATGATTATGCTTTTTATACAGTTCGTAACAATAAATTCCATAATTATTTTTTTTAAATTTTATTTTATTAACTTTGCGAGCTTATTAAAATAACGGAATATAAACCGCAAATACGCGGCGAAGCGCAATTTGTTTGCCAACACACGAATTTAGTAAACAATTTTGAATACTGAAAATTTTATGAAGTATCATTTTTTATTTGAATAAATATATTCCAAAACAAAAATGAAATAACAATAGATTTGCCTACCTATTGCCTGCTAGTCGACCGAACACGTTACCTCTGCCCTTCTATTGCCTGCTAGACGCCCAAGGAAGCTGCCTTTGCGTACCAGTATCCTACTAGTAGCAAGCTCGAGATTCTAGTTTCCTACCTATAAGCTGCTATATGTAGGCTGTTGTTTTTGAGAAATTCTGTCTACCTGCCTAGGCAGTTACGGAAAAATACCATTTCCTTCGTGTTTTCCTGTAAAACACCTAGAAAATTCGTGATTCCTACCAAAAATTTTCCCTGCTATAGCATGAAAATAAAATTGGTAGGGAACTGACAGGCATAGAGTAGAGTATGGTAGCCAAACAGTTGTAAGAAAAAAAAATGGTAGGCACAAGCAGGGTAAAGTAGGCAATGTGCTGGAAACAAAATGGTAGGGAAAGGAAAGAAAAGGACATGTAGGGAGCATAAACATATAACATAATTCATCAGTTCCCATCCATCCCACAGTACCAAAAATATCTTGTTGTACAGTAACACCGACGAATTTTGTTTGTTAAATTATCGCGAAAAACTCAAACACTTCGATTCGCATATGTTTTCTGAAGGAACTCCGGATTTGTTTGTTATTGTGTTTGCAATTTTGCAAAAAAAAAGTGATTGCAGAAAGCTATAACAAAACACGTGTGTATTAAAAACAACATGTGTTTGTTTTTGTACAGCAAGAAGTTTTTGTTTCGGGCGTCATGACGGTTAAAACTATTTGCTGTGCACTTTTGATGATTATGTTGATATCAGCAATAATCTTCTGCAATATGCAAATCCACGTCAATACTGCACATTTTCACGTTTTAATTAAAACAATTTGCGTTGCAAACCGACGAAAGTAAACACCGATGTTTACAAATGACAAAAATTGAAGGAAAAATTTATATTTGTAAACAAAAATTTCAGTCGACAACTTGTTGATCAATCTTTTAAAACTTTAAAACAAAACATTTTATAAACAAAATTTTCTGTCGACAACTTGTTGATCAAGCTTTAAAATTTTCAAAACAGAAATTCCTATACAATATGTTTGCCTGCTACTCGCAGGCTACCTCTCCCTTTCAGTTTCCTACTATGAAGAAGTAATTTAAAATTTCAAAACAGAAATTCCTACACAATGTGTGTGCCTGCTACTCGCAGGCTACCTTTCCCTTACAGTTTCCTACTATGAAGAAGCTTTTTAAAATTTCAAAACAGAAATTCCTATACAATGTGTTTGCCTGCTACTCGCAGGCTACCTTTCCCTTTCAGTTTCATACTATGAACAAGCTTTTTAAAATTTCAAAACAGAAATTACTATACAATGTGTTTGCCTGCTACTCGCAGGATACCTTTCCCTTTCAGTTTCATACTATGAAGAAGCTTTTTAAAATATCAAAACAGAAATTCCTATACAATGTGTTTGCCTGCTACTAGCAGGCTACCTTTCCCTTACAGTTTCCTACTATGAAGAAGCTTTTTAAAATTTCAAAACAGAAATTCCTATACAACGTGTTTGCCTGCTACTTTCAAAACAGAAATTCGTATACAACGTGTTTGCCTGCTACTCGCAGGCTACCTTTCCCTTACAGTTTCCTACTATGAAGAAGCTTTTTAAAATTTCAAAACAGAAATTCCTATACAACGTGTTTGCTTGCTACTCGCAGGCTACCTTTCCCTTACAGTTTCCTATTATGAAGAAGCTTTTTAAAATGTCGAAACAAAAATTCCTATACAATGTGTTTGCATGCTACTCGCAGGCTACCTTTCCCTTCCATATTCTAGCTATAAAATCAAAATGCCTGCTATGCAATGTGTAGTTCCTACCATATTCCTGTGAGTTTTCCTCAAAACTACTACTATAATACCAGTTTCCTTGCATATTTTTTGTCTGGGGGGTCTCGAATACCCAAGTTTTAACGGCGTAAATGAATCATTTTTAAACGGCACGTAACGACCATCTTCTTGTTTTTGATGGTTTTTACGAAGTTTTCTTCACAAAAACGATCGGATTCGTTCATGACATGTTCTTGTGGGAGACCCCCCACCCCCCAAAAACTAGAAATTTCCTTGTCAAGTGCAAATTTATTAAAATATGAAACTACAGTGGAATACGAAGAAATTGGATTGGAATCAAGTGGTCCTGTAGCCACATATTTGTCGCTTAACACCGTCAAGAATTATGAATGGAAACAGGTCCCCACCAATAAGAATATCAATATGCGAGCTTTTAAAAAATTCACATCAGTTTCACATTCAATTACCCGTGAGTTGAGGTAAAACTAGCGCTGATGCTTCAATTTTAGTATTGGGATTGATTGGAGAACTTAGTAGGAATGAGAAAGATTTTTGAATCTTACCAGAAATAACTTGGTTAAGACCCGAAATCTGAGCATTTATTGAGCGTGAAAGCAGTTTTAAAAGTCTGGATAACTTTTCTGAAATAAATGCAATGTGTATTTCCTACCATATTCCTGGGAGTTTTCCTCAAAACTACTACTATAATACCAGTTTCATTGCATATTTTTTGTCTGGGGGGTCTCGAATACCCAAGTTTTAACGGCGTAAATGAATCATTTTTAAACGGCACGTAACGACCATCTTCTTGTTTTTGATGGTTTTTACGAAGTTTTCTTCACAAAAACGATCGGATTCGTTCATGACATATTCTTGTGGGAGACCCCCCACCCCCCCAAAAACTAGAAATTTCCTTGTCAAGTGCAAATTTATTAAAATATGAAACTACAGTGGAATACGAAGAAATTGGATTGGAAACAAGTGGTCCTGTAGCCACATATTTGTCGCTTAACACCGTCAAGAATTATGAATGGAAACAGGTCCCCACCAATAAGAATGTCAATATGCGAGCTTTTAAAAAATTCACATCAGTTTCACATTCAATTACCCGTGAGTTGAGGTAAAACTAGCGCTGATGCTTCAATTTTAGTTTTGGGATTGATTGGAGAACTTAGTAGGAATGAGAAAGATTTTTGAATCTTACCAGAAATAGCTTGGTTAAGACCCGAAATCTAAACAGTTATTGAACGTGAGGGCAGTTTTAAAAGTCTGGATAACTTTTCTGAAATAAATGTTGCTTCGTATCCAGAGCTCTAGCAGAATAAGAAATTCCTGATTGACAAATTTGAACTGTATAGGTACCTAGTATCATACTCTTAGAACTGGATGCAAAACACGAATTTACCTTATCGATAGGATTATGAATGGGAGCGGACTGTATCTGTGTTGCATGAGCTTGTTAAATTGCACAATTTTTATTTTTGCTCGGTTTTTCTTCATGGAACTTAGAATTGGAAGTCGATTTGAATAGATTGCTGGGTTTATTTGAGAAATTTTCACGGTGCAATAAAGTGTTGTGTCTTTTATTACACGTGAAATAATTATGAGTACTTTTGCAGTCTTTTACAGAATGAGCACATGAAAAACAATTAAGGCATAGCCCATATTTTCGCAAATGTAAATCTCGATCTACAGGACTCATTCGAAGAAATCGTTAACATTGCCGAACTGTGTGTTGCTCATTTGCACACAATTTGCAATCCGGAATACCAACATTTTTGTGATATGTATTCACTTTGCGTGAAATGAAATTATTGATTTTCTTTGGAAATGGAACTTTAGCTTGAATGAAATGGAATTGGAATTTTTTATATCAGATACTGTTTCCAGTGTCTGATACCGAGCAGTTAGAAATAAATCTAAATTTTTCCAGCTAGGAATTTCAGTTTTAGATTGGATGGATTGTTCCCAAAGAGACAGTGTTGCTTCTGGGAGTCTAGAAAAGCACAAAAATACGAAAATAACATCCCAGTTGTTGATGTCTATTTCGAATAATTAAAGTGGAGTTGCAACTATTAATCTCACTTTGTAACTTCTTTAACGCGGTACCGGATTCAGATGAAACAATAGCAAGATTAAATAAAAGTCGGAGTTATGAATTTACAAGGATTCGCTTATTTTCGAAGATGTCATGACGGTTTTTCCAAGCGATTTCAAACCCCTCGTTTGTAAGTTGGCATTTTTTAACTATAACGCGCGCTTCGCCACGCGTTTACTGATTCAAGTAGAAATGTTTTTCTACAGGAGTCAGGCGTGAATTGTTTACGTGTACTGCCGTAAATAAATCTCGGAACGATGGTCAGGATAAATAATCCCCGTTGAAAATCTCGGTATCGCAAGGGGGTAGACGGAAATGACTGCTAGAAGTAGGAATAACATTGGAAGCGGGATTAGAAGAAGTGGTTGCGACTACAGTTGCCAATATCTGCTCCGAGTACTCGCCGAGCTTGGCCAAACAGCGTACAAATGTGGCATACGTCAGCTTGTACCGATTTTTACTGATTCCAATAATCGTTGTTGTCATCATTGTTTTCGTCTTCGTTGTCATCCTTCATGAGTTCAGTCATGCATGCTTCGTATGCAACCTTGTCCCTTGAAACAAATTTCCTCCTTGTGGACATCTAGTGAATGCGTAGAATAAACCGTAATGGGCCCAGCTGTAAAATCTGCCTCAAACTGAACAAAAGTATCGTTTAAGCAGATTAATTGTTCGAGGGACGACGTATTCGAAATATTAAAAAAAAATAAAAATTCGGAATCTAAGAAGTATTGTGGAAATGAAGAGCGAAAACGAAATTACCAAAATAAAGTAGCTTAGAACTTTGAAATAAAAGCAATATGGGTACCAATATGGAATATATATTACTATATATATATATATATATATATATATATATATATATATATATATATATATATATATATATATATATATATATATATATATATATATATATATATATATATTCACATCAGTTTCACATTCAATTACCCGTGAGTTGAGGTAAAACTAACGCTGATGCTTCAATTTTAGTTTTGGAATTGATTGGAGAACTTAGTAGGAATGAGAAAGATTTTTGAATCTTACCAGAAATAGCTTGGTTAAGACCCGAAATCTGAGCATTTATTGAGCGTGAGGGCAGTTATAAAAGTCTGGATAACTTTTCTGAAATAAATGCACTGTGTATTTCCTACCATATTCCTGTGAGTTTTCCTCAAAACTACTACTATAATACCAGTTTCCTTGCATATTTTTTGTCTGGTGGTCTCGAATACCCAAGTTTTAACGGCGTAAATGAATCATTTTTAAACGGCACGTAACGACTATCTTCTTGTTTTTGATGGTTTTTACGAAGTTTTCTTCACAAAAACGACCGGATTCGTTCATGACATGTTCTTGTGAGAGACCCTCCACCCCCCAAAAACTTGAAATTTCCTTGTCAAGTGCAAATTTATTAAAATATGAAACTACAGTGGAATACGAAGAAATTGGATTGGAAAAAAGTGGTCCTGTAGCCACATATTTGTCGCTTAACACCGTCAAGAATTATGAATGGAAACAGGTCCCCACCAATAAGAATATCAATATGCGAGCTTTTAAAAAATTCACATCAGTTTCACATTCAATTACCCGTGAGTTGAGGTAAAACTAGCGCTGATGCTTCAATTTTAGTTTTGGGATTGATTGGAGAACTTAGTAGGAATGAGAAAGATTTTTGAATCTTACCAGAAATAGCTTGGTTAAGACCCGAAATCTGAGCATTTATTGAACGTGAGGGCAGTTTTAAAAGTCTGGATAACTTTTCTGAAATAAATGTTGCTTCGTATCCAGAGCTCTAGCAGAATAAGAAATTCCTGATTGACAAATTTGAACTGTATAGGTACCTAGTATCATACTCTTAGAACTGGATGCAAAACACGAATTTACCTTATCGATAGGATTATGAATGGGAGCGGACTGTATCTGTGTTGCATGAGCTTGTTAAATTGCACAATTTTTATTTTTGCTCGGTTTTTCTTCATGGAACTTAAAATTGGAAGTCGATTTGAATAGATTGCTGGGTTTATTTGAGAAATTTTCACGGTGCAATAAAGTGTTGTGTCTTTTATTACACGTGAAATAATTATGAGTACTTTTGCAGTCTTTTACAGAATGAGCACATGAAAAACAATTAAGGCATAGCCCATATTTTCGCAAATGTAAATCTCGATCT
This sequence comes from Dryomyza anilis, assembly GCA_951804985.1. Lineage (NCBI taxonomy): Eukaryota > Metazoa > Arthropoda > Insecta > Diptera > Dryomyzidae > Dryomyza > Dryomyza anilis. The sequence continues at coordinate 23,672,794 of OX638135.1, forward strand.
ACAGGACTCATTCGAAGAAATCGTGAACATTGCCGAATTGTGTGTTGCTCATTTGCACACAATTTGCAATCCGGAATACCAACATTTTTGTGATATGTATTCACTTTGCGTGAAATGAAATTATTGATTTTCTTTGGAAATGGAACTTTAGCTTGAATGAAATGGAATTGGAATTTTTTATATCAGATACTGTTTCCAGTGTCTGATACCGAGCAGTTAGAAATAAATCTAAATTTTTCCAGCTAAGAATTTCAGTTTTAGATTGGATGGAATGTTCCCAAAGAGACAGTGTTGCTTCTAGGAGTCTAGAAAAGCACAAAAATACGAAAATAACATCCCAGTTTTTGATGTCTATTTCGTATAATTAAAGTGGAGTTGCAGCTATTAATCTCACTTTGTAACTTCTTTAACGCGGTACCGGATTCAGATGAAACAATAGCAAGATTAAATAAAAGTCGGAGTTATGAATTTACAAGGATTCGCTTATTTTCGAAGATGTCATGACGGTTTTTCCAAGCGATTTCAAACTCCTCGTTTGTAAGTTGGCATTTTTTAACTATAACGCGCGCTTCGCCACGCGTTTTCTGATTCAAGTAGAAATGTTTTTCTACAGGAGTCAGGCGTGAATTGTTTACGTATACTGCCGTAAAGAAATCTCGGAACGATGGTCAGGATTAGAAGAAGTGGTTGCGACTACAGTTGCCGATAGCTGCTCCGAGTACTCGCCGAGCTTTGCCATACAGCGTACAAATGTGGCATACGTCAGCTTGTACCGATTTTTTACCGTTTCCAAATCTGCACTGCGGAACTGATTCCAATAATCGTTGTTGTCATCATTGTTTTCGTCTTCGTTGTCATCCTTCATGAGTTCAGTCATGCATGCTTCGTACGCAACCTTGTCCCTTGAAACAAATTTACTCCTTGTGGACATCTAGTGAATGCGTAGAATAAACCGTAATGGGCCCGCTGTAAAATCTACCTCAAACTGAACAAACGTATCGTTTAAGCAGATTAATTGATCGAGGGACGACGTATTCGAAATATTAAAAAATAATAAAAATTCGGAATCTACGAAGTATTGTGGAAATGAAGAGCGAAAACGAAATTATTAAAATAAAGTAGTTTAGAACTTTGAAATAAAAGCAATATGGGCAAAAGGGCCGTAATGTAAAAAGTTATAATTTTGCATTTTAAAATTCACCACACTAAATCTCACCACACTATAATTGACCACACTGAGTTTTAGTTAAAAACACCACACTTAAACTCACCACACTCAAATTCACCACACTAAAACTCACCACACTAAAACTCACCACACCAAAACTAACCACAATTAAACTCACCACTCCAAAATTCACCACATCTAAACTCACCACACCGAAACTTACTACATTAAAACCCACCACACTAAAACTTCTACTGTGAAAAACTCTACGGGGAAGAATTCTACGGGAAAGAATTCTACCGGGAACAATTCTACCGGGATGAATTCTACGTTGAGAATTCTACGGGAAAGCGTTCTATGTGGATTTTACGGGGAAGATTTCTACTGAGAATAATTCTGCGGAGAAGCGCAGTCTGAGAAAAAATTGTCTTTGAGAAAAGTTGTTTTGGCGGAGAATTATTTGGTTACCACATTTATAAAACCAATAAAAAAATTTCAACAGCTAAGCACGGGCCCTTCATATAAATAATAAAATGTTTTTTATATTAATAAAATCGCTCCATATCTTTGAATTCAGAAAATCTTGGCACGAGTCGTGCACGGGTCCAGCTAGTATATATATATATATATATATATATATATATATATATATATATATATATATATATATATATATATATATATATATTTAATAGATTTTGAAATACCGTTTGTTACAATAAATTCCAAAATTATGTTGAATGATTTATCTTGTTTGTTTGAAGTATGATTATGCTTTTTATACAGTTCGTAACAATAAATTCCATAATTATTTTTTTTAAATTTTATTTTATTAACTTTGCGAGCTTATTAAAATAACGGAATATAAACCGCAAATACGCGGCGAAGCGCAATTTGTTTGCCAACACACGAATTTAGTAAACAATTTTGAATACTGAAAATTTTATGAAGTATCATTTTTTATTTGAATAAATATATTCCAAAACAAAAATGAAATAACAATAGATTTGCCTACCTATTGCCTGCTAGTCGACCGAACACGTTACCTCTGCCCTTCTATTGCCTGCTAGACGCCCAAGGAAGCTGCCTTTGCGTACCAGTATCCTACTAGTAGCAAGCTCGAGATTCTAGTTTCCTACCTATAAGCTGCTATATGTAGGCTGTTGTTTTTGAGAAATTCTGTCTACCTGCCTAGGCAGTTACGGAAAAATACCATTTCCTTCGTGTTTTCCTGTAAAACACCTAGAAAATTCGTGATTCCTACCAAAAATTTTCCCTGCTATAGCATGAAAATAAAATTGGTAGGGAACTGACAGGCATAGAGTAGAGTATGGTAGCCAAACAGTTGTAAGAAAAAAAAATGGTAGGCACAAGCAGGGTAAAGTAGGCAATGTGCTGGAAACAAAATGGTAGGGAAAGGAAAGAAAAGGACATGTAGGGAGCATAAACATATAACATAATTCATCAGTTCCCATCCATCCCACAGTACCAAAAATATCTTGTTGTACAGTAACACCGACGAATTTTGTTTGTTAAATTATCGCGAAAAACTCAAACACTTCGATTCGCATATGTTTTCTGAAGGAACTCCGGATTTGTTTGTTATTGTGTTTGCAATTTTGCAAAAAAAAAGTGATTGCAGAAAGCTATAACAAAACACGTGTGTATTAAAAACAACATGTGTTTGTTTTTGTACAGCAAGAAGTTTTTGTTTCGGGCGTCATGACGGTTAAAACTATTTGCTGTGCACTTTTGATGATTATGTTGATATCAGCAATAATCTTCTGCAATATGCAAATCCACGTCAATACTGCACATTTTCACGTTTTAATTAAAACAATTTGCGTTGCAAACCGACGAAAGTAAACACCGATGTTTACAAATGACAAAAATTGAAGGAAAAATTTATATTTGTAAACAAAAATTTCAGTCGACAACTTGTTGATCAATCTTTTAAAACTTTAAAACAAAACATTTTATAAACAAAATTTTCTGTCGACAACTTGTTGATCAAGCTTTAAAATTTTCAAAACAGAAATTCCTATACAATATGTTTGCCTGCTACTCGCAGGCTACCTCTCCCTTTCAGTTTCCTACTATGAAGAAGTAATTTAAAATTTCAAAACAGAAATTCCTACACAATGTGTGTGCCTGCTACTCGCAGGCTACCTTTCCCTTACAGTTTCCTACTATGAAGAAGCTTTTTAAAATTTCAAAACAGAAATTCCTATACAATGTGTTTGCCTGCTACTCGCAGGCTACCTTTCCCTTTCAGTTTCATACTATGAACAAGCTTTTTAAAATTTCAAAACAGAAATTACTATACAATGTGTTTGCCTGCTACTCGCAGGATACCTTTCCCTTTCAGTTTCATACTATGAAGAAGCTTTTTAAAATTTCAAAACAGAAATTCCTATACAATGTGTTTGCCTGCTACTAGCAGGCTACCTTTCCCTTACAGTTTCCTACTATGAAGAAGCTTTTTAAAATTTCAAAACAGAAATTCCTATACAACGTGTTTGCCTGCTACTTTCAAAACAGAAATTCGTATACAACGTGTTTGCCTGCTACTCGCAGGCTACCTTTCCCTTACAGTTTCCTACTATGAAGAAGCTTTTTAAAATTTCAAAACAGAAATTCCTATACAACGTGTTTGCTTGCTACTCGCAGGCTACCTTTCCCTTACAGTTTCCTATTATGAAGAAGCTTTTTAAAATGTCGAAACAAAAATTCCTATACAATGTGTTTGCATGCTACTCGCAGGCTACCTTTCCCTTCCATATTCTAGCTATAAAATCAAAATGCCTGCTATGCAATGTGTAGTTCCTACCATATTCCTGTGAGTTTTCCTCAAAACTACTACTATAATACCAGTTTCCTTGCATATTTTTTGTCTGGGGGGTCTCGAATACCCAAGTTTTAACGGCGTAAATGAATCATTTTTAAACGGCACGTAACGACCATCTTCTTGTTTTTGATGGTTTTTACGAAGTTTTCTTCACAAAAACGATCGGATTCGTTCATGACATGTTCTTGTGGGAGACCCCCCACCCCCCAAAAACTAGAAATTTCCTTGTCAAGTGCAAATTTATTAAAATATGAAACTACAGTGGAATACGAAGAAATTGGATTGGAATCAAGTGGTCCTGTAGCCACATATTTGTCGCTTAACACCGTCAAGAATTATGAATGGAAACAGGTCCCCACCAATAAGAATATCAATATGCGAGCTTTTAAAAAATTCACATCAGTTTCACATTCAATTACCCGTGAGTTGAGGTAAAACTAGCGCTGATGCTTCAATTTTAGTATTGGGATTGATTGGAGAACTTAGTAGGAATGAGAAAGATTTTTGAATCTTACCAGAAATAACTTGGTTAAGACCCGAAATCTGAGCATTTATTGAGCGTGAAAGCAGTTTTAAAAGTCTGGATAACTTTTCTGAAATAAATGCAATGTGTATTTCCTACCATATTCCTGGGAGTTTTCCTCAAAACTACTACTATAATACCAGTTTCATTGCATATTTTTTGTCTGGGGGGTCTCGAATACCCAAGTTTTAACGGCGTAAATGAATCATTTTTAAACGGCACGTAACGACCATCTTCTTGTTTTTGATGGTTTTTACGAAGTTTTCTTCACAAAAACGATCGGATTCGTTCATGACATATTCTTGTGGGAGACCCCCCACCCCCCCAAAAACTAGAAATTTCCTTGTCAAGTGCAAATTTATTAAAATATGAAACTACAGTGGAATACGAAGAAATTGGATTGGAAACAAGTGGTCCTGTAGCCACATATTTGTCGCTTAACACCGTCAAGAATTATGAATGGAAACAGGTCCCCACCAATAAGAATGTCAATATGCGAGCTTTTAAAAAATTCACATCAGTTTCACATTCAATTACCCGTGAGTTGAGGTAAAACTAGCGCTGATGCTTCAATTTTAGTTTTGGGATTGATTGGAGAACTTAGTAGGAATGAGAAAGATTTTTGAATCTTACCAGAAATAGCTTGGTTAAGACCCGAAATCTAAACAGTTATTGAACGTGAGGGCAGTTTTAAAAGTCTGGATAACTTTTCTGAAATAAATGTTGCTTCGTATCCAGAGCTCTAGCAGAATAAGAAATTCCTGATTGACAAATTTGAACTGTATAGGTACCTAGTATCATACTCTTAGAACTGGATGCAAAACACGAATTTACCTTATCGATAGGATTATGAATGGGAGCGGACTGTATCTGTGTTGCATGAGCTTGTTAAATTGCACAATTTTTATTTTTGCTCGGTTTTTCTTCATGGAACTTAGAATTGGAAGTCGATTTGAATAGATTGCTGGGTTTATTTGAGAAATTTTCACGGTGCAATAAAGTGTTGTGTCTTTTATTACACGTGAAATAATTATGAGTACTTTTGCAGTCTTTTACAGAATGAGCACATGAAAAACAATTAAGGCATAGCCCATATTTTCGCAAATGTAAATCTCGATCTACAGGACTCATTCGAAGAAATCGTTAACATTGCCGAACTGTGTGTTGCTCATTTGCACACAATTTGCAATCCGGAATACCAACATTTTTGTGATATGTATTCACTTTGCGTGAAATGAAATTATTGATTTTCTTTGGAAATGGAACTTTAGCTTGAATGAAATGGAATTGGAATTTTTTATATCAGATACTGTTTCCAGTGTCTGATACCGAGCAGTTAGAAATAAATCTAAATTTTTCCAGCTAGGAATTTCAGTTTTAGATTGGATGGATTGTTCCCAAAGAGACAGTGTTGCTTCTGGGAGTCTAGAAAAGCACAAAAATACGAAAATAACATCCCAGTTGTTGATGTCTATTTCGAATAATTAAAGTGGAGTTGCAACTATTAATCTCACTTTGTAACTTCTTTAACGCGGTACCGGATTCAGATGAAACAATAGCAAGATTAAATAAAAGTCGGAGTTATGAATTTACAAGGATTCGCTTATTTTCGAAGATGTCATGACGGTTTTTCCAAGCGATTTCAAACCCCTCGTTTGTAAGTTGGCATTTTTTAACTATAACGCGCGCTTCGCCACGCGTTTACTGATTCAAGTAGAAATGTTTTTCTACAGGAGTCAGGCGTGAATTGTTTACGTGTACTGCCGTAAATAAATCTCGGAACGATGGTCAGGATAAATAATCCCCGTTGAAAATCTCGGTATCGCAAGGGGGTAGACGGAAATGACTGCTAGAAGTAGGAATAACATTGGAAGCGGGATTAGAAGAAGTGGTTGCGACTACAGTTGCCAATATCTGCTCCGAGTACTCGCCGAGCTTGGCCAAACAGCGTACAAATGTGGCATACGTCAGCTTGTACCGATTTTTACTGATTCCAATAATCGTTGTTGTCATCATTGTTTTCGTCTTCGTTGTCATCCTTCATGAGTTCAGTCATGCATGCTTCGTATGCAACCTTGTCCCTTGAAACAAATTTCCTCCTTGTGGACATCTAGTGAATGCGTAGAATAAACCGTAATGGGCCCAGCTGTAAAATCTGCCTCAAACTGAACAAAAGTATCGTTTAAGCAGATTAATTGTTCGAGGGACGACGTATTCGAAATATTAAAAAAAAATAAAAATTCGGAATCTAAGAAGTATTGTGGAAATGAAGAGCGAAAACGAAATTACCAAAATAAAGTAGCTTAGAACTTTGAAATAAAAGCAATATGGGTACCAATATGGAATATATATTACTATATATATATATATATATATATATATATATATATATATATATATATATATATATATATATATATATATATATATATATATATATTCACATCAGTTTCACATTCAATTACCCGTGAGTTGAGGTAAAACTAACGCTGATGCTTCAATTTTAGTTTTGGAATTGATTGGAGAACTTAGTAGGAATGAGAAAGATTTTTGAATCTTACCAGAAATAGCTTGGTTAAGACCCGAAATCTGAGCATTTATTGAGCGTGAGGGCAGTTATAAAAGTCTGGATAACTTTTCTGAAATAAATGCACTGTGTATTTCCTACCATATTCCTGTGAGTTTTCCTCAAAACTACTACTATAATACCAGTTTCCTTGCATATTTTTTGTCTGGTGGTCTCGAATACCCAAGTTTTAACGGCGTAAATGAATCATTTTTAAACGGCACGTAACGACTATCTTCTTGTTTTTGATGGTTTTTACGAAGTTTTCTTCACAAAAACGACCGGATTCGTTCATGACATGTTCTTGTGAGAGACCCTCCACCCCCCAAAAACTTGAAATTTCCTTGTCAAGTGCAAATTTATTAAAATATGAAACTACAGTGGAATACGAAGAAATTGGATTGGAAAAAAGTGGTCCTGTAGCCACATATTTGTCGCTTAACACCGTCAAGAATTATGAATGGAAACAGGTCCCCACCAATAAGAATATCAATATGCGAGCTTTTAAAAAATTCACATCAGTTTCACATTCAATTACCCGTGAGTTGAGGTAAAACTAGCGCTGATGCTTCAATTTTAGTTTTGGGATTGATTGGAGAACTTAGTAGGAATGAGAAAGATTTTTGAATCTTACCAGAAATAGCTTGGTTAAGACCCGAAATCTGAGCATTTATTGAACGTGAGGGCAGTTTTAAAAGTCTGGATAACTTTTCTGAAATAAATGTTGCTTCGTATCCAGAGCTCTAGCAGAATAAGAAATTCCTGATTGACAAATTTGAACTGTATAGGTACCTAGTATCATACTCTTAGAACTGGATGCAAAACACGAATTTACCTTATCGATAGGATTATGAATGGGAGCGGACTGTATCTGTGTTGCATGAGCTTGTTAAATTGCACAATTTTTATTTTTGCTCGGTTTTTCTTCATGGAACTTAAAATTGGAAGTCGATTTGAATAGATTGCTGGGTTTATTTGAGAAATTTTCACGGTGCAATAAAGTGTTGTGTCTTTTATTACACGTGAAATAATTATGAGTACTTTTGCAGTCTTTTACAGAATGAGCACATGAAAAACAATTAAGGCATAGCCCATATTTTCGCAAATGTAAATCTCGATCTACAGGACTCATTCGAAGAAATCGTGAACATTGCCGAATTGTGTGTTGCTCATTTGCACACAATTTGCAATCCGGAATACCAACATTTTTGTGATATGTATTCACTTTGCGTGAAATGAAATTATTGATTTTCTTTGGAAATGGAACTTTAGCTTGAATGAAATGGAATTGGAATTTTTTATATCAGATACTGTTTCCAGTGTCTGATACCGAGCAGTTAGAAATAAATCTAAATTTTTCCAGCTAAGAATTTCAGTTTTAGATTGGATGGAATGTTCCCAAAGAGACAGTGTTGCTTCTAGGAGTCTAGAAAAGCACAAAAATACGAAAATAACATCCCAGTTTTTGATGTCTATTTCGTATAATTAAAGTGGAGTTGCAGCTATTAATCTCACTTTGTAACTTCTTTAACGCGGTACCGGATTCAGATGAAACAATAGCAAGATTAAATAAAAGTCGGAGTTATGAATTTACAAGGATTCGCTTATTTTCGAAGATGTCATGACGGTTTTTCCAAGCGATTTCAAACTCCTCGTTTGTAAGTTGGCATTTTTTAACTATAACGCGCGCTTCGCCACGCGTTTTCTGATTCAAGTAGAAATGTTTTTCTACAGGAGTCAGGCGTGAATTGTTTACGTATACTGCCGTAAAGAAATCTCGGAACGATGGTCAGGATTAGAAGAAGTGGTTGCGACTACAGTTGCCGATAGCTGCTCCGAGTACTCGCCGAGCTTTGCCATACAGCGTACAAATGTGGCATACGTCAGCTTGTACCGATTTTTTACCGTTTCCAAATCTGCACTGCGGAACTGATTCCAATAATCGTTGTTGTCATCATTGTTTTCGTCTTCGTTGTCATCCTTCATGAGTTCAGTCATGCATGCTTCGTACGCAACCTTGTCCCTTGAAACAAATTTACTCCTTGTGGACATCTAGTGAATGCGTAGAATAAACCGTAATGGGCCCGCTGTAAAATCTACCTCAAACTGAACAAACGTATCGTTTAAGCAGATTAATTGATCGAGGGACGACGTATTCGAAATATTAAAAAATAATAAAAATTCGGAATCTACGAAGTATTGTGGAAATGAAGAGCGAAAACGAAATTATTAAAATAAAGTAGTTTAGAACTTTGAAATAAAAGCAATATGGGCAAAAGGGCCGTAATGTAAAAAGTTATAATTTTGCATTTTAAAATTCACCACACTAAATCTCACCACACTATAATTGACCACACTGAGTTTTAGTTAAAAACACCACACTTAAACTCACCACACTCAAATTCACCACACTAAAACTCACCACACTAAAACTCACCACACCAAAACTAACCACAATTAAACTCACCACTCCAAAATTCACCACATCTAAACTCACCACACCGAAACTTACTACATTAAAACCCACCACACTAAAACTTCTACTGTGAAAAACTCTACGGGGAAGAATTCTACGGGAAAGAATTCTACCGGGAACAATTCTACCGGGATGAATTCTACGTTGAGAATTCTACGGGAAAGCGTTCTATGTGGATTTTACGGGGAAGATTTCTACTGAGAATAATTCTGCGGAGAAGCGCAGTCTGAGAAAAAATTGTCTTTGAGAAAAGTTGTTTTGGCGGAGAATTATTTGGTTACCACATTTATAAAACCAATAAAAAAATTTCAACAGCTAAGCACGGGCCCTTCATATAAATAATAAAATGTTTTTTATATTAATAAAATCGCTCCATATCTTTGAATTCAGAAAATCTTGGCACGAGTCGTGCACGGGTCCAGCTAGTATATATATATATATATATATATATATATATATATATATATATATATATATATATATATATATATATATATATATATATTTAATAGATTTTGAAATACCGTTTGTTACAATAAATTCCAAAATTATGTTGAATGATTTATCTTGTTTGTTTGAAGTATGATTATGCTTTTTATACAGTTCGTAACAATAAATTCCATAATTATTTTTTTTAAATTTTATTTTATTAACTTTGCGAGCTTATTAAAATAACGGAATATAAACCGCAAATACGCGGCGAAGCGCAATTTGTTTGCCAACACACGAATTTAGTAAACAATTTTGAATACTGAAAATTTTATGAAGTATCATTTTTTATTTGAATAAATATATTCCAAAACAAAAATGAAATAACAATAGATTTGCCTACCTATTGCCTGCTAGTCGACCGAACACGTTACCTCTGCCCTTCTATTGCCTGCTAGACGCCCAAGGAAGCTGCCTTTGCGTACCAGTATCCTACTAGTAGCAAGCTCGAGATTCTAGTTTCCTACCTATAAGCTGCTATATGTAGGCTGTTGTTTTTGAGAAATTCTGTCTACCTGCCTAGGCAGTTACGGAAAAATACCATTTCCTTCGTGTTTTCCTGTAAAACACCTAGAAAATTCGTGATTCCTACCAAAAATTTTCCCTGCTATAGCATGAAAATAAAATTGGTAGGGAACTGACAGGCATAGAGTAGAGTATGGTAGCCAAACAGTTGTAAGAAAAAAAAATGGTAGGCACAAGCAGGGTAAAGTAGGCAATGTGCTGGAAACAAAATGGTAGGGAAAGGAAAGAAAAGGACATGTAGGGAGCATAAACATATAACATAATTCATCAGTTCCCATCCATCCCACAGTACCAAAAATATCTTGTTGTACAGTAACACCGACGAATTTTGTTTGTTAAATTATCGCGAAAAACTCAAACACTTCGATTCGCATATGTTTTCTGAAGGAACTCCGGATTTGTTTGTTATTGTGTTTGCAATTTTGCAAAAAAAAAGTGATTGCAGAAAGCTATAACAAAACACGTGTGTATTAAAAACAACATGTGTTTGTTTTTGTACAGCAAGAAGTTTTTGTTTCGGGCGTCATGACGGTTAAAACTATTTGCTGTGCACTTTTGATGATTATGTTGATATCAGCAATAATCTTCTGCAATATGCAAATCCACGTCAATACTGCACATTTTCACGTTTTAATTAAAACAATTTGCGTTGCAAACCGACGAAAGTAAACACCGATGTTTACAAATGACAAAAATTGAAGGAAAAATTTATATTTGTAAACAAAAATTTCAGTCGACAACTTGTTGATCAATCTTTTAAAACTTTAAAACAAAACATTTTATAAACAAAATTTTCTGTCGACAACTTGTTGATCAAGCTTTAAAATTTTCAAAACAGAAATTCCTATACAATATGTTTGCCTGCTACTCGCAGGCTACCTCTCCCTTTCAGTTTCCTACTATGAAGAAGTAATTTAAAATTTCAAAACAGAAATTCCTACACAATGTGTGTGCCTGCTACTCGCAGGCTACCTTTCCCTTACAGTTTCCTACTATGAAGAAGCTTTTTAAAATTTCAAAACAGAAATTCCTATACAATGTGTTTGCCTGCTACTCGCAGGCTACCTTTCCCTTTCAGTTTCATACTATGAAGAAGCTTTTTAAAATTTCAAAACAGAAATTACTATACAATGTGTTTGCCTGCTACTCGCAGGATACCTTTCCCTTTCAGTTTCATACTATGAAGAAGCTTTTTAAAATTTCAAAACAGAAATTCCTATACAATGTGTTTGCCTGCTACTAGCAGGCTACCTTTCCCTTACAGTTTCCTACTATGAAGAAGCTTTTTAAAATTTCAAAACAGAAATTCCTATACAACGTGTTTGCCTGCTACTTTCAAAACAGAAATTCGTATACAACGTGTTTGCCTGCTACTCGCAGGCTACCTTTCCCTTACAGTTTCCTACTATGAAGAAGCTTTTTAAAATTTCAAAACAGAAATTCCTATACAACGTGTTTGCTTGCTACTCGCAGGCTACCTTTCCCTTACAGTTTCCTATTATGAAGAAGCTTTTTAAAATGTCGAAACAAAAATTCCTATACAATGTGTTTGCATGCTACTCGCAGGCTACCTTTCCCTTCCATATTCTAGCTATAAAATCAAAATGCCTGCTATGCAATGTGTAGTTCCTACCATATTCCTGTGAGTTTTCCTCAAAACTACTACTATAATACCAGTTTCCTTGCATATTTTTTGTCTGGGGGGTCTCGAATACCCAAGTTTTAACGGCGTAAATGAATCATTTTTAAACGGCACGTAACGACCATCTTCTTGTTTTTGATGGTTTTTACGAAGTTTTCTTCACAAAAACGATCGGATTCGTTCATGACATGTTCTTGTGGGAGACCCCCCACCCCCCAAAAACTAGAAATTTCCTTGTCAAGTGCAAATTTATTAAAATATGAAACTACAGTGGAATACGAAGAAATTGGATTGGAATCAAGTGGTCCTGTAGCCACATATTTGTCGCTTAACACCGTCAAGAATTATGAATGGAAACAGGTCCCCACCAATAAGAATATCAATATGCGAGCTTTTAAAAAATTCACATCAGTTTCACATTCAATTACCCGTGAGTTGAGGTAAAACTAGCGCTGATGCTTCAATTTTAGTATTGGGATTGATTGGAGAACTTAGTAGGAATGAGAAAGATTTTTGAATCTTACCAGAAATAACTTGGTTAAGACCCGAAATCTGAGCATTTATTGAGCGTGAAAGCAGTTTTAAAAGTCTGGATAACTTTTCTGAAATAAATGCAATGTGTATTTCCTACCATATTCCTGGGAGTTTTCCTCAAAACTACTACTATAATACCAGTTTCATTGCATATTTTTTGTCTGGGGGGTCTCGAATACCCAAGTTTTAACGGCGTAAATGAATCATTTTTAAACGGCACGTAACGACCATCTTCTTGTTTTTGATGGTTTTTACGAAGTTTTCTTCACAAAAACGATCGGATTCGTTCATGACATATTCTTGTGGGAGACCCCCCACCCCCCCAAAAACTAGAAATTTCCTTGTCAAGTGCAAATTTATTAAAATATGAAACTACAGTGGAATACGAAGAAATTGGATTGGAAACAAGTGGTCCTGTAGCCACATATTTGTCGCTTAACACCGTCAAGAATTATGAATGGAAACAGGTCCCCACCAATAAGAATGTCAATATGCGAGCTTTTAAAAAATTCACATCAGTTTCACATTCAATTACCCGTGAGTTGAGGTAAAACTAGCGCTGATGCTTCAATTTTAGTTTTGGGATTGATTGGAGAACTTAGTAGGAATGAGAAAGATTTTTGAATCTTACCAGAAATAGCTTGGTTAAGACCCGAAATCTAAACAGTTATTGAACGTGAGGGCAGTTTTAAAAGTCTGGATAACTTTTCTGAAATAAATGTTGCTTCGTATCCAGAGCTCTAGCAGAATAAGAAATTCCTGATTGACAAATTTGAACTGTATAGGTACCTAGTATCATACTCTTAGAACTGGATGCAAAACACGAATTTACCTTATCGATAGGATTATGAATGGGAGCGGACTGTATCTGTGTTGCATGAGCTTGTTAAATTGCACAATTTTTATTTTTGCTCGGTTTTTCTTCATGGAACTTAGAATTGGAAGTCGATTTGAATAGATTGCTGGGTTTATTTGAGAAATTTTCACGGTGCAATAAAGTGTTGTGTCTTTTATTACACGTGAAATAATTATGAGTACTTTTGCAGTCTTTTACAGAATGAGCACATGAAAAACAATTAAGGCATAGCCCATATTTTCGCAAATGTAAATCTCGATCTACAGGACTCATTCGAAGAAATCGTTAACATTGCCGAACTGTGTGTTGCTCATTTGCACACAATTTGCAATCCGGAATACCAACATTTTTGTGATATGTATTCACTTTGCGTGAAATGAAATTATTGATTTTCTTTGGAAATGGAACTTTAGCTTGAATGAAATGGAATTGGAATTTTTTATATCAGATACTGTTTCCAGTGTCTGATACCGAGCAGTTAGAAATAAATCTAAATTTTTCCAGCTAGGAATTTCAGTTTTAGATTGGATGGATTGTTCCCAAAGAGACAGTGTTGCTTCTGGGAGTCTAGAAAAGCACAAAAATACGAAAATAACATCCCAGTTGTTGATGTCTATTTCGAATAATTAAAGTGGAGTTGCAACTATTAATCTCACTTTGTAACTTCTTTAACGCGGTACCGGATTCAGATGAAACAATAGCAAGATTAAATAAAAGTCGGAGTTATGAATTTACAAGGATTCGCTTATTTTCGAAGATGTCATGACGGTTTTTCCAAGCGATTTCAAACCCCTCGTTTGTAAGTTGGCATTTTTTAACTATAACGCGCGCTTCGCCACGCGTTTACTGATTCAAGTAGAAATGTTTTTCTACAGGAGTCAGGCGTGAATTGTTTACGTATACTGCCGTAAATAAATCTCGGAACGATGGTCAGGATAAATAATCCCCGTTGAAAATCTCGGTATCGCAAGGGGGTAGACGGAAATGACTGCTAGAAGTAGGAATAACATTGGAAGCGGGATTAGAAGAAGTGGTACAAATGTGGCATACGTCAGCTTGTACCGATTTTTACTGATTCCAATAATCGTTGTTGTCATCATTGTTTTCGTCTTCGTTGTCAAATGTGGCATACGTCAGCTTGTACCGATTTTTACTGATTCCAATAATCGTTGTTGTCATCATTGTTTTCGTCTTCGTTGTCATCCTTCATGAGTTCAGTCATGCATGCTTCGTATGCAACCTTGTCCCTTGAAACAAATTTCCTCCTTGTGGACATCTAGTGAATGCGTAGAATAAACCGTAATGGGCCCAGCTGTAAAATCTGCCTCAAACTGAACAAAAGTATCGTTTAAGCAGATTAATTGTTCGAGGGACGACGTATTCGAAATATTAAAAAAAAATAAAAATTCGGAATCTAAGAAGTATTGTGGAAATGAAGAGCGAAAACGAAATTACCAAAATAAGGTAGCTTAGAACTTTGAAATAAAAGCAATATGGGTACCAATATGGAATATATATTACTATATATATATATATATATATATATATATATATATATATATATATATATATATATATATATATATATATATATATTCACATCAGTTTCACATTCAATTACCCGTGAGTTGAGGTAAAACTAACGCTGATGCTTCAATTTTAGTTTTGGAATTGATTGGAGAACTTAGTAGGAATGAGAAAGATTTTTGAATCTTACCAGAAATAGCTTGGTTAAGACCCGAAATCTGAGCATTTATTGAGCGTGAGGGCAGTTATAAAAGTCTGGATAACTTTTCTGAAATAAATGCACTGTGTATTTCCTACCATATTCCTGTGAGTTTTCCTCAAAACTACTACTATAATACCAGTTTCCTTGCATATTTTTTGTCTGGTGGTCTCGAATACCCAAGTTTTAACGGCGTAAATGAATCATTTTTAAACGGCACGTAACGACTATCTTCTTGTTTTTGATGGTTTTTACGAAGTTTTCTTCACAAAAACGACCGGATTCGTTCATGACATGTTCTTGTGAGAGACCCTCCACCCCCCAAAAACTTGAAATTTCCTTGTCAAGTGCAAATTTATTAAAATATGAAACTACAGTGGAATACGAAGAAATTGGATTGGAAAAAAGTGGTCCTGTAGCCACATATTTGTCGCTTAACACCGTCAAGAATTATGAATGGAAACAGGTCCCCACCAATAAGAATATCAATATGCGAGCTTTTAAAAAATTCACATCAGTTTCACATTCAATTACCCGTGAGTTGAGGTAAAACTAGCGCTGATGCTTCAATTTTAGTTTTGGGATTGATTGGAGAACTTAGTAGGAATGAGAAAGATTTTTGAATCTTACCAGAAATAGCTTGGTTAAGACCCGAAATCTGAGCATTTATTGAACGTGAGGGCAGTTTTAAAAGTCTGGATAACTTTTCTGAAATAAATGTTGCTTCGTATCCAGAGCTCTAGCAGAATAAGAAATTCCTGATTGACAAATTTGAACTGTATAGGTACCTAGTATCATACTCTTAGAACTGGATGCAAAACACGAATTTACCTTATCGATAGGATTATGAATGGGAGCGGACTGTATCTGTGTTGCATGAGCTTGTTAAATTGCACAATTTTTATTTTTGCTCGGTTTTTCTTCATGGAACTTAGAATTGGAAGTCGATTTGAATAGATTGCTGGGTTTATTTGAGAAATTTTCACGGTGCAATAAAGTGTTGTGTCTTTTATTACACGTGAAATAATTATGAGTACTTTTGCAGTCTTTTACAGAATGAGCACATGAAAAACAATTAAGGCATAGCCCATATTTTCGCAAATGTAAATCTCGATCTACAGGACTCATTCGAAGAAATCGTGAACATTGCCGAATTGTGTGTTGCTCATTTGCACACAATTTGCAATCCGGAATACCAACATTTTTGTGATATGTATTCACTTTGCGTGAAATGAAATTATTGATTTTCTTTGGAAATGGAACTTTAGCTTGAATGAAATGGAATTGGAATTTTTTATATCAGATACTGTTTCCAGTGTCTGATACCGAGCAGTTAGAAATAAATCTAAATTTTTCCAGCTAAGAATTTCAGTTTTAGATTGGATGGAATGTTCCCAAAGAGACAGTGTTGCTTCTAGGAGTCTAGAAAAGCACAAAAATACGAAAATAACATCCCAGTTTTTGATGTCTATTTCGTATAATTAAAGTGGAGTTGCAGCTATTAATCTCACTTTGTAACTTCTTTAACGCGGTACCGGATTCAGATGAAACAATAGCAAGATTAAATAAAAGTCGGAGTTATGAATTTACAAGGATTCGCTTATTTTCGAAGATGTCATGACGGTTTTTCCAAGCGATTTCAAACTCCTCGTTTGTAAGTTGGCATTTTTTAACTATAACGCGCGCTTCGCCACGCGTTTTCTGATTCAAGTAGAAATGTTTTTCTACAGGAGTCAGGCGTGAATTGTTTACGTATACTGCCGTAAAGAAATCTCGGAACGATGGTCAGGATTAGAAGAAGTGGTTGCGACTACAGTTGCCGATAGCTGCTCCGAGTACTCGCCGAGCTTTGCCATACAGCGTACAAATGTGGCATACGTCAGCTTGTACCGATTTTTTACCGTTTCCAAATCTGCACTGCGGAACTGATTCCAATAATCGTTGTTGTCATCATTGTTTTCGTCTTCGTTGTCATCCTTCATGAGTTCAGTCATGCATGCTTCGTACGCAACCTTGTCCCTTGAAACAAATTTACTCCTTGTGGACATCTAGTGAATGCGTAGAATAAACCGTAATGGGCCCGCTGTAAAATCTACCTCAAACTGAACAAACGTATCGTTTAAGCAGATTAATTGATCGAGGGACGACGTATTCGAAATATTAAAAAATAATAAAAATTCGGAATCTACGAAGTATTGTGGAAATGAAGAGCGAAAACGAAATTATTAAAATAAAGTAGTTTAGAACTTTGAAATAAAAGCAATATGGGCAAAAGGGCCGTAATGTAAAAAGTTATAATTTTGCATTTACAAAAACTTATCATAGGCTACGCTGTGAACGGGTCGAGCTAGTATATATATATATATATATATATATATATATATATATATACTAGCTCGACCCGTTCACAGCGTTGCCTATGATAAGTTTTTGTAAATGCAAAATTATATCTTTTAAAATTACGGCCCTTTTGCCCTTTTTAGTGCCTACGTCGTCCGCTTACGTGCCACTCCCTTTGTCCAATCCCGTTCACTTTCTACGTCAAGATTATGAAAAAGTAGTTGTTGTACTAACACGTTCGAAAACCATGAAAAGAGACAAGGAAGACGATAAGAAACAACAGACACCGATCACGCTACCTCTGCTACCTCTGCACGCTGCCTCTACCTATTGCCTGCTAGACGACCAAGCAAGCTGCCTTTGCGTACCAGTATCCTACTAGTAGCAAGCTCGAGATTCTAGTTTCCTATCTAAGCTGCTATAGGTAGGCTGTTGTTTTTGAGAAATTCTGTCTTCCTGCCTAGGCAGTTACGGAAAAATACCATTTTCCTTCGTGTTTTCCTGTAAAATACCTAGAAAATTCGTGATTCCTATCAAAAATTTTGTCTGGGATAGTTCCCTGCTATAGCACGAAAATAAAATTGGTAGGGAACTGACAGGCATATGTAGAGAATGGTAGCCAAACAGTTGTAAGAAAAATGGTAGGCACAAGCAGCGTAAAGTAGGCAATGTGCTGGAAACAAAATGGTAGGGAAAGGAAAGGAAAGAAAAGGAAATGTAGGAAGCATAAACATATAACATAATTCATCAGTTCCCATCCCTCCCACAGTACCAAAAACTTCTTGTTGTACAGTAACACCGACGAATTTTGTTTGTTAAATTTACGCGAAAAACTCAAACGCTTCGATTCGCATATGTTTTCTGAAGGAACTCCGAATTTTTTGTTATTGTGTTTGCAATTTTGCCAAAAAAAAAAGTGATTGCAGAAAGCTATAACAAAACACGTGTGTATTAAAAACAACATGTGTTTGTTTTTGTACAGCAAGAAGTTTTTGTTTCGGGCGTCATGACGGTTAAAACTATTTGCTGTGCACTTTTGATGATTATGTTGATATCAGCAATAATCTTCTGCAATACGCAAATCCACGTCAATACTGCACATTTTCACGTTTTAATTAAAACAATTCGCGTTGCAAACCGACGAAAGTAAACACCGATGTTTATAAATGATTAAAATTGAAGGAAAAATTGATATTTGTAAACAAAAAATTCAGTCAACAACTTGTTGATCAATTTTATAAACAAAATTTTCTGTCGACAACTTGTTGAACAAGCTTTAAAATTTTCAAAACATAAATTCCTACACAATGTGTTTGCCTGCTACTCGCAGGCTACCTCTCCCTTTCAGTTTCCTACTATGAAGAAGCTATTTAAAATTTCAAAACAGAAATTCGTATACAATGTGTTTGCCTGCTACTCGCAGGCTACCTTTCCCTTTCAGTTTCATACTATGAAGAAGCTTTTTAAAATTTCAAAACAGAAATTCCTATACAATGTGTTTGCCTGCTACTCGCAGGCTATCTTTCCCTTTCAGTTTCATACTATGAAGAAGCTTTTTAAAATTTCAAAACAGAAATTCCTATACAATGTGTTTGCCTGCTACTCGCAGGCTACCTTTCCCTTCCCCTTTCAAAACAGAAATTCCTATACAACGTGTTTGCCTGCTACTCGCAGGCTACCTTTCCCTTACAGTTTCCTACTATGAAGAAGCTTTTTAAAATGTCAAAACAAAAATTCCTATACAATGTGTTTGCATGCTACTCGCAGGCTACCTTTCCCTTCCATATTCCAGCTATAAAGATACCTTTCAAAACTTCAAAACCAAAACTTACAGAAAAATGCTTCAGCCTGCTAGGGGTAGGCTTGAATATGTCAGTTTTTGGCGTAAATGCTGCTATAGGGAGCCTGCTTATTTTCAAAAATTCAAAATGCCTGCTATGCAATGTGTATTTCCTACCATATTCCTGTGAGTTTTCCTCAAAACTACTACCATAATACCAGTTTCCTTGCATATTTTTTGTCTGGGGGGTCTCGAACACCCAAGTTTTAACGGCGTAAATGAATCATTTTTAAACGGCACGTAACGACCATCTTCTTGTTTTTGGATTGAAATTGAAGAAATTGGATTGGAAACAAGTGGTCCTGTAGCCACATATTTGTCGCTTAACACCGTCAAGAATTATGTATGGAAACAGGTCCCCACCAATAAGAATGTCAATATGCGAGCTTTTAAAAAATTCACATCAGTTTCACATTCAATTACCCGTGAGTTGAGGTAAAACTAGCGCTGATGCTTCAATTTTAGTTTTGGGATTGATTGGAGAACTTAGTAGGAATGAGAAAGATTTTTGAATCTTACCAGAAATAGCTTGGTTAAGACCCGAAATCTGAGAATTTATTGAGCGTGAGGGCAGTTTTAAAAGTCAGAATAACTTTTCTGAAATAAATGTTGCTTCGTATCCAGAGCTCTAGCAGAATAAGAAATTCCTGATTGACAAATTTGAACTGTATAGGTACCTAGTATCATACTCTTAGAACTGGATGCAAAACACGAATTTACCTTATCGATAGGATTATGAATGGGAGCGGACTGTATCTGTGTTGCATGAGCTTGTTAAATTGCACAATTTTTATTTTTGCTCGGTTTTTCTTCATGGAACTTAGAATTGGAAGTCGATTTGAATAGATTGCTGGGTTTATTTGAGAAATTTTCACGGTGCAATAAAGTGTTGTGTCTTTTATTACACGTGAAATAATTATGAGTACTTTTGCAGTCTTTTACAGAATGAGCACATGAAAAACAATTAAGGCATAGCCCATATTTTCGCAAATGTAAATCTCGATCTACAGGACTCATTCGAAGAAATCGTTAACATTGCCGAACTGTGTGTTGCTCATTTGCACACAATTTGCAATCCGGAATACCAACATTTTTGTGATATGTATTCACTTTGCGTGAAATGAAATTATTGATTTTCTTTGGAAATGGAACTTTAGCTTGAATGAAATGGAATTGGAATTTTTTATATCAGATACTGTTTCCAGTGTCTGATACCGAGCAGTTAGAAATAAATCTAAATTTTTCCAGCTAGGAATTTCAGTTTTAGATTGGATGGATTGTTCCCAAAGAGACAGTGTTGCTTCTGGGAGTCTAGAAAAGCACAAAAATACGAAAATAACATCCCAGTTGTTGATGTCTATTTCGAATAATTAAAGTGGAGTTGCAACTATTAATCTCACTTTGTAACTTCTTTAACGCGGTACCGGATTCAGATGAAACAATAGCAAGATTAAATAAAAGTCGGAGTTATGAATTTACAAGGATTCGCTTATTTTCGAAGATGTCATGACGGTTTTTCCAAGCGATTTCAAACCCCTCGTTTGTAAGTTGGCATTTTTTAACTATAACGCGCGCTTCGCCACGCGTTTACTGATTCAAGTAGAAATGTTTTTCTACAGGAGTCAGGCGTGAATTGTTTACGTATACTGCCGTAAATAAATCTCGGAACGATGGTCAGGATAAATAATCCCCGTTGAAAATCTCGGTATCGCAAGGGGGTAGACGGAAATGACTGCTAGAAGTAGGAATAACATTGGAAGCGGGATTAGAAGAAGTGGTTGCGACTACAGTTGCCAATATCTGCTCCGAGTACTCGCCGAGCTTGGCCAAACAGCGTACAAATGTGGCATACGTCAGCTTGTACCGATTTTTACTGATTCCAATAATCGTTGTTGTCATCATTGTTTTCGTCTTCGTTGTCATCCTTCATGAGTTCAGTCATGCATGCTTCGTATGCAACCTTGTCCCTTGAAACAAATTTCCTCCTTGTGGACATCTAGTGAATGCGTAGAATATACGGTAATGGGCCCAGCTGTAAAATCTGTCTCAAACTGAACAAAAGTATCGTTTAAGCAGATTAATTGATCGAGGGACGACGTATTCGAAATATTAAAAAATAATAAAAATTCGGAATCTACGAAGTATTGTGGAAATGAAGAGCGAAAACGAAATTACCAAAATAAAGTAGCTTAGAACTTTGAAATAAAAGCAATATGGGTACCAATATGGAATATATATTACTATATATATATATATATATATATATATATATATATATATATATATATATATATATATATATATATATATTATATATATTTATATATATATATATAAATATATATATATATATATATATATATATATATATATAGACATATATATATATATATATTTATATATAATAGTTTGGCGCTACAGTCCTTTATAGAACTTCGGCCGAGCTCTCTCACTATTTTGAGCTGTGCGTGTTATATTTGTGCTCAAAGTGGTGGGACCTACAGTTTATTGCCGAATCCGAACGGCGGGTGAGAGCTTTTCATAGGCAATGTATATATATATATATATATATATATATATATATATATATATATATATATATATATATATATATATATATATATATATATATATACTGCTGACAACAGAATTATCTCTCTGCTTGGACGTCTTTTGCTTCTGGGTGAAATGGAATTTTATGCTGATCAATCTCTTGGTAGTCACCTTTGAAATATCTCCTCAAAGTCCAATTTGTGCTGAATCACCTGGTCGCAAAGTTTTCGAATTCGGCTCGTAAGGAACAATATTAATCTTGGGGATGGAATCGGTTCGTGGAGCTTTCAAAGTCGGAGACTTCTTCCTCGATAGTATGGATGATACCAGTTTCGTATCGTCGTATTTAAATAAAGAAATAAAACCAATGAAAATGGATTGCGTTTTAGATTTAACGGATATTGTTCTTTATTATGTGCTTACCGCTTGGATGTCATATAGGAAAAGAGACTGATCTTCTGTTTTAAAATAACAGAAACATTGAACTTTAATTAAATGCAAGTGTTGCATGCCAAAGGATGAATGCAACGTTATCTGTTGCAAATATATAAAATTGCGATCGAGAGTCGAACGCTTATGTTTTGCATAAACATAGAGAATGGAGCTAAATTTGCAAAAAAGCATGAAATTGCAAATGCGCCTAATTAACAATTACTTTGCGCCTATACAGAAGGGTGCAAATTATAGAGAAAGACGTAAAATTTTCAAAAAAGTATAAAATATCAAATGAGCCTAATATACAAAATGTTTGCACCTCTACAAAGGGCGAAAAATATACAGAATGTTTGCGTCTTTTAAATATAGAAAATATAGAAAAAGGCGCCGAATTAAAAAAAAAATTTAAAAATTAAATTAATTTAAATAGTTTTTGTGTCATTTCCACTTTGTGTTTGTTTTGATAATTTTGCGCTTGTAAAGCCAATAAAACTCTGTAAGTTATCCGCTGTTTTCATTTTGATTGTTATTTGAATACCCAGTAGTAAATTTCAGGTGCAAGAAGCTATGCTAGCAGTGATTCTCAATCAGATGGAACCCCTACCCGACTAAATGATTTCCTTTCTTCTTTTTTATATGAATTGAACATTTTTGCAGGACTTCCCTATTCGTTTCTCAGAGAACTTCTCTCAGAAGGTCTCACAAAATAGTTTGACTCATTACTGTTAGCATTCCATTAGAAGGTGAGCTAGCAGTGCCACGCTTTTGTATTTGAACCAGTTGGGAAGGTTAGATCTCATGGCAAATTTTAAAGTAGGTGTTGTTATGATAGTTAGGATTATCAAAATTATAGTCGGTCTAAGCCGACTATAAATACCCTACACAATTGTGTGGTTACCAGTCAAGGTGGTATATAGGTCACAAGGGTATACGAATCCTGAAAATAACTACAAACTTTCAATCGCTGAAGAATTTCCATTCATTTGATTCCCATATTTAAAAATGGCGGTAGGTGTACCGAATTTAGAGTTTTTTTGTAACCGCAAGTCGTTTCGCCGGAAAACATTATTTTCATGTATTTGAGTATAAAGCAATATATATTTGACCAAAAAAAGTTTACCTAAGCACGTATACAGTAATATTGATCTTGTTTACGCCAAAACTCTTGCAGTGTAAACCTTATATTATTTATTTAGTACATTCTGTGACAGGTCAAACGTCAAGAGGTGAATTTCGTCATTTCCTTTTCAACCCTCCTTCTTTGAGGTTCTCGGGGCTGCAATTGCGCTGAGCTCGAGCTTTTTGCTGCCACCCATCAACAGATGAACATCAAAGTAAGAACTACGTTCCCACATATTACATCATATTTTATACATATTTTATACATTGGATCTCCTTTCATGATTTCCAATAATATCTTTGCATTTTTATACTTTTCTAATATTATATGGCAAACGCTTTGGTTTGTCCCTAGTTATAATTTATTTGCTCAAATAAAGATACACGCAAATATCATAAATTTCTGTGTTTTTAATTAATTTTGAATAACTTTGTAATCCGTAAAAATACGCCCTTTTGCGTAGACATTTTGGTCCGATCGAACCGGATAAATAATTCAAAATTAATTAGAAATAATTTATTCCCTTTAGAATAAAGTTAAAAAATATAAAATTTGGATTGCGTCGCTCTAGCAGATTTCATAAACTGAGTAAAGCGTCGGACGGACAAACAAGTAAAACAAATGAGAGATGTTTTCAACGATTATTACACCATATATCCCAGAGATGATACACTAATTAAAGGAAAAATGTATATTTCTTATACAACACAAATCTTTATTTGAGCAAAATACGTTAATAATTCTTTAAAATTATATTTAATTTCTACAAATTATTTAACATATTATACGAGTCCATTCTGAATTCGTGCTGCGTTCAAACAATTGAACCGTCGGTTAAATTGAGTGAATCTCGCGTTTTGTGTTTCGTGGTTACCAACAGCATATTCGCTAAAAGTGTGTTTGTAAAAATAAATAAATTAGTTTGTGACTTAAGTCTTTTCGAGTGACTATAATATAAACTGCAGCTACTCGGCGAGAGTGCAGCATAGTTTATTTTTAACGAATGAGTGTTTTTTAATTGTGATTCCCATACTGCACACAATTCTTGAGTGATCAGTACGAGTGCTTTCTCTCTTTGAAAACGATTGTCGTCGCAACTGCAACCATTGCTTATTGTTGGAGAGCCGGTATTAAGTGAAATATATCGCATCGTTAGACATATCATTTACGTAAGTGGATGCGATCGTATTTTGGCACTGTACCTCTCTCTCGCAATACTTGTGCGATTACCTCCGATATTTTCGTGACGACGAAGTAAATTGACTCATCGTGTCAACCTGCTGCAGCAACATTGGACTCTGCTGCTTTGACTCAAATTTTAAATATTTGATTGCTCAAGCACAGTAGTGGCGAAAATAAATTATTTTCAATAATTTAAATAATTTTACAAGTGCAAATTATCGTGGTAAACCTATGTGATTATCTATTTGCGATTTTCTATAAAAATAAATTTAAAATAAATTTACCAGTAAATTTGTTGTTTTTATTTTTTTTTTACAAATTTTTAGCAAGAAGTTCCGTCCTAGGTAAGCCCTATATAATATTCTTATTTCATATAATTATATTGTTTATTATCATAATTATATTAAATCTTTATTCTTTATTATTTTGAAATATTTAATTTATTTTTCAGCACAATTTTTTTTTTTGATTTAAATTTTATTAAGAATTCAAATTTATATTTGAAAACAAATATTTGATTTTTTTGAGTTTGCTTCCATCCTTGAAGCAACATAAATAAATTGAATTTATACCTTTACTGTTGATTATTTCTGCTGAATTTTTATTTTTTTGGGCTTCTTTTAAATTCAAGCCAACATTACTGCATTGGATCTTTTTATCCGTGCAGCAGATGCACTGGTCGAATTTCAGACATCATTTAATGACATTTTGGTTGACAACCATACGAAATTCTCACTGGAAGTATTCAGTGATGAATTGAAATCACTTTGGTCTACATTTAAAACCAAATATGATCGGTGCCTGCAATTCCTGGATTTCAAGGAAGATTCAGCCGATTGTGGAGATATTTCGGTGATCAAAGGCAAATATAAAACCATCTTTAAGACTTACGTCTCCAATATGTCCACTATTAACGAGCTTTTGCAACCGCTCAGCGAAACGGCTGCCACTTCAGCTGCTGAATGTCGCGCCTTCGATGATTTTTCATCAAATAATTTGCGCCTTCCGCCGTGCGACACTGATGTGTTCGACGGAGAATATGCTTCTTGGCCTACGTTCAGAGATCTCTTTTCTGCCATTTATATTCATAACTCACGTCTTACGGATGTTGAGCGTCTTTACCATCTTTTGAAGAAGACGAGCGGAGATGCACGCGATATAGTGCAAAGGGTCCCTCTTATGAATAACGGTTTTGATTTAGCCTGGCGAAATCTCAAAGACGTTTATGAGAATAAGCGTGTATTGGTCAACGGCCAACTTAAACTTTTATTCGACCTTCCTGTCGTAACTTCTGAAAGTGCGGCAGCACTTAAAAATTTGCAACGCACTATTAACAATAGTCTTGCATCTTTTTCAATTTATGAAATCGATACAACAAATTGGGATCCCATCCTAATCTTTCTATGCTCTCAGCGCTTACCTGAAGCAACATTGGCTCTCTGGGAACAAAGCTTGTTGGATAAGTCGGCTATCCCTAAGTGGAGTTGTCTTTATGCGTTCCTTTCTGAACGCTTCAAGACACTTGAATCCATCGGATACATCCGCGGTCACACTACCGTTAAACCTCCACGTGCAAAACCGCTTCATCCACAACATCCAGCTATGCCTAAAAAATACAATAGTTTTCACGCACACCTTACAGGATCACTTTGCGTTCTTTGCCCCAAACAGAAACATGTTTTGCGGGTCTGTAAACTATTTTTACAAATGAGCGTCTCCGATCACTATTCCACTGTAAAAAAATTTCAATGTTGCGTTAACTGCCTTAATAGGTCCCAAGAGCTTAACGACTGTACAAGTTCTTACTGTTGGTCAGTGTGTAAAAAGCGTCATCATACGCTTTTACATAGGGATGTCTCTGAGCCTTCGGCTCCTTTTATGGGCAGTGATACGACTACGTCGGTGGCCTTGGGGTCTCGCCCTCCGCCATTCAACACGCAACCATCTTTAAAACCGTACAGTCCACTTCAACTCCATTCATGAGCTGTGCGCCGATTACGTCGGCAGCGCCAGGATCACGTCCTTCACCATGCAACACACAAAACATTCAATCTTATTCTGATTCGCAAACTTCAGAAGTCCTTCTGGGCACTGCCATTATTAATGTATGTCACATGGGTATTACGTACTCTGCACGGGCACTAATTGATTCTGCTTCTGAAACTTCTTTTATTTCCGAACGCCTTAGTAATATTTTGAAGCTGCCAGTGTCTTCGACACGAACCTGCATTGCTAGTGTAAACCATGCAGTCGCTGCCAGTCCAATAAAGCGATGCTCTTTTGTAATTGGATCTCTTATTGATCCCAATTTAAACTTAGAGGCAACGGCACTGGTTTAACCCAAAATTGCAGGAGAATTGCCATCAAATCAAATAGAACCATCTATCCAGCATCAATTACCAAATATGGTCTTAGCAGATAAAAACTTTTTCCAAAGTTCTATGGTTGACATTTTAATTGGTGGCGACCTCTATCCATTGATTATGACGGATGGTATAAAGCGAAACGTCCTAGGCACCCTCATTGCCCAAGAAACTGTATTTGGCAGGATTCTTACGGGACCACTACCAGGTCACAAAGTTTCTTGCTTTGCCACTACTGTCCGTGATGACATTGATGTTACCAAATGCAAAATTGATGGTATATATGGGGTACATTCGCCTTTTAAAACCAACTACCCTTCTATGGTTGAGCTTGGTCATTTTCAAAATACTGCTTCTTTCCCAAAACCATATTTTTGGAGGGATCCTTTCTGATCTGTACCTTTTGTTAATACTTTGTTATCCCTTTGTCTTTAACTTATTTGTACATATTAATTTTGTTTTCTTTTACAGCCTGGAAATCTTTCTTTTTATCTAATTAATTTTGCAGTGTGTTCTACTGCAAAGTGGGCGGCAATGTTTACGCCAAATCTCTTGCAGTGTAAACCTTGTATTATTTATTTAGTACATTCTGTGACAGGTCAAACGTCAAGAGGTGAATTTCATCATTTCCTTTTCAACCCTCCTTCTTTGAGGTTCTCGGGGCTGCAATTGAGTTGAGCTCGAGCTTTTTGCTGCCACCCATCAACAGATGAACATCAAAGTAAGAACTACGTTCCCACATATTACATCATATTTTATACATATTTTATACATTGGATCTCCTTTCATGATTTCCAATAATATCTTTGCATTTTTATACTTTTCTAATATTATATGGCAAACGCTTTGGTTTGTACCTAGTTATAATTTATTTGCTCAAATAAATTTACACGCAAATATCATAAATTTCTGTGTTTTTAATTAATTTTGAATAACTTTGTAATCCGTAAAAATACGCCCTTTTGCGTAGACAGATCTGTAGATATTCATTTTATATGTGGTATTTGAACATAAGTCGGTTCTCAGGTCACAATAGACCGTTCAGACAGCTTAGATATATAAGTAATCTAAATCTAAAGTTTCATTGTTCTATCTCTTCTACTTTTTCTGTAAACGTGATTTCAACAGACAGACAGAGGGACAGACAGATAGACAGACAGACAAACAGACGGACGGACATCGTTAGGAGGTCATGCTGATCAACAATATATATACCTTTCCATACCGGAGATCCTTCTGGGTGTTATAAACGGCATACCAAACTGAATATACCCTTTCACTCATAGTGTAGGGTATAAAAATATTAGAAATAGTACCAAATCGATTGGCGCTGATTCTCTAGAAGGTGTGTTAGAAGTACACTAGTTTCAGTGATGGCAGAATATGTATTAAGCATACTAAGAAGTTGTTATAGCAGGGCATCTACTGACAAGGCCTGGACAAATTTACTACTGGGTAGTTTACGCCTTTTGGAGCTTTTCTCTCCACATCGCGCCTTTGTGTAAAAATTACTAACTATCTTCAGATTACTAATATTCTGTTAAATACGCGCCTTTTTAATTCTTCTCTTTTTTTAATTTTGCGACTTTAAAAATAAACTTTTTGACATTTTAATCTTTCTTAAAATTTTCCAAATTGGCGGGTATCTTTTTCTTTAAAGTTGCCTTTTAATTGTCTACGAATATGTGCCATTGTATTTTGACAAAGATTCTGATTACTTTAGACGTAAAAATATAAATTATTCAATGTCGCGGAGACGGGTGGGTCGATCGTGCGTTCGTATTAAAGAAAACGTAACGAGTGACGATCTTTCACTTTTAAACGTCGAAACTCTATGCAGCGAGTATCGCTGCAACGAGTATGTCGGCGGGCGTGTTCACACACTTTGTGTTTACGTTCTTCGTACAAATTTTTGGGTCCAGCATAAATACTATACTGTGGGGCAGCCAAGAATATGCGATACAGCAGGCTAATTTAGCCACATCGACATAATTCTTTTTGGCTCAAAATATGGGTCTGATTAGTTGGTTAATCGGGGGCAACAATGGGTCAGTGGACGCGTGAATTGTTTCAGTTTATTTCTGTTAAATGGGTGCAGAGTCGTGTGGTGTCTCTCATGACACACGACACATGTGTTGTTGCTGGTGCTTATTTCTGTGCTGTAAGATCGGGCCAAGCAATTCACGCAGTAGTGGAAATTCTTTACGACGTTATTTTTCTCATATAGGTTCTTCTCCTTGAACCTGGAGCAAGTCGCTAAGCAATGATCCTGATGGCAAAATTCGCATGCCATTGGACTGGTCGAGGGTCTGTATTGTCGTCCATGACAATAAGATCGGGTAGAGATGGGTCGAACTTATTTTTGTTCAGCACGTTGTTCAACACTGCCTTTGTTGTTTTGGATAATGATGTTAATGGGTTGGGTCTCAGCAAGGATTACCTTGTTGAACATTGACACTATTGTCGGTCTGGGTCTGCCTTAAGGAATGGGTCCTGAAACAATCCATCCAAATTTGGTCTCCTGCACTAACAACGATTCTAACACTTTGTGCAGGACACCACTTCGGATTATTTTTGGATATAGATCGCAACCAATTATCTTATCCACGGGTCGGGTCTTGTAGAACTCTGGGTCGGCCAAATTAAGGCTGGCCAAATTACTGCAAGGGGTCGGGTCGACTGCATAGGTAGCCAAACCATTCGTTAGGGTCTTAAATACAAGTGCATGCGTTTCAACTTTAAAGTTTGGGTCAGTTGGAGAACTCAGTGTCAACTCACAAGATTCTAATGGGTGTGCAGAAATCGTTTGGTTTAGACCACTCACTTTGGCATTAACTGCACGGGTTGGAAGCCCTATACGCTTACTCAATTCTTCTATCACAAATGTGGCTTCAGATCCTGGGTCAATCAAGGCACGCGCAACGAATTGGTTCCCTCTGTGTTCAACGTTGACCATTGTGGTACTTAGAATCATTCTCTTTCCAGCAGTATGTAATTTTGCGTTATTTCCTTCTGTGAGTCTAAGGTCAGTGGACTGTATTTGGGTCGTAAATGCTTGGGTTATAGCAGCTTCACTCGTACTGGGTCTTGTATTTAATTCTGGCTCCGGGTTTGAGTTCAAATGTAAAAGTGAATGATGGCTTATTCCACATGTCTGACACTTACACTCACTTCTACAATTTTTAATGCCGTGAGTGATTGCTAAGCAATTGTGACACAATCCTACTTTTCTCACGACATAGAGACTTTCATCCACTCTTATGGCTATGAATCTCGGGCACTCGAGGAGAGTGTGCTGGGCTTTGCATAATCGGCAAAAGGTCCTCTTCAAATTGCCATTGGGTTGGCTTTGCAAATGTGGGTCTTGGATCTGTATTATGTGTCTATAATGCGCAATGGGTCTGAGAAACATTCATATGATATGTATTCACATTTTCTCCCAAAGTTTCGGGTCCGGAACTATCTCGGCTATGATTTGAAGTCGATGGCTTCATATCATTGACAGCATCGAGTGTCTTAAATCTTCGGGTTAGAAACTCATTCAAAGTTTTCCATGATGGAACAACTGAAATATCCGTTAGAGATTTCTCAAAGTTCTCTAACGTAATCTTGGGGAGATGGGTCGAGCACAAATTCACCAGGATTGGATCCCAGCTCTTTGTGTCAATTTGTAAATTATTACACAGTCATTTATCGACCTTTGTAGGTTCCTAATGAAGCTACCTGATTCTAATGTAACTGTTTGCAAATTGAAAAGGTCTTTAATTGCGCATTTATTTGCATCCGTTTATTCTCATATTGTTCTACGAGATTAGACAATGCTAATGAGAATCCATCATTAGTGAGCGGAGCATTTTTTACAATATCCTTTGCTTCGCCTCGGGTCTTTTGATTAAGGTAGAATAATTTTTCTACATCACTTAATCGGGAATTGTTAATGTACATAGCCGAAAACAGATCTCTGAAAGTGGGCCATGTAACATAATCACCTTCAAATATATCCACGTCACATGGGGGTAAATTAATTGAGGGTGCGAATTTAATTGAGGTCGTTTCTTCTCTTGCCTTAGAAGTTTCTACCGGTTGCTTTAGGGTCTCTATTATTTCTGAGAGGGAAAAAATACAGCGTTTATACGCGTTGAATCCTTTAGAATATTAATTCTTTAGCTTATTTTGGTCCACATTAGGACTGTCTGGTTCACTTCGTACAGAATGATACGAAGTTTGGAAATTATCCCACAGAAAAGTAAGCTGCTTCCGATGAAACTCTAAGGCACGAGGTATTAAATCTTGGGTAGGGGTCTCGTAATTGAACAAATGCTGTCAGAGCCGCCATCTTTTTTTATTATTGAGGTTGGGTTTAAATAATATTCAATTTAAATAACTTCAGAAATTCTCAAAAAATTCAATAATAAAATGTTGGGTCTGAATGGCTTAATTTAAAAAAATATTTTAAATTAATAACGAGTCGAATTACATTTTCAGAAAATAAATCTGAAAAAATTCACAAAAAATGTATAAGCTAATTTTATGTGTGGGTCAATGTGATTAATCTTCAAAAAATATTTTGGATTTTCACGGGTCGTATTTAGTTTTTCAGAAAAAAATCTAAAAAAAATTAAAAATTATTTTTGGGTGTGTATTGGTTAACAGCAATTATTATTACGAATGAAACGTATTGCAAAACTTAGTTTTTTAGATAAAATTTCAATAAACATTTAAAATTTTTTCTTTGGGTCACAATGGGTTAACTTTAAAATTTTATTTAGTGGTAAAAAGGGTCGCAAATAAAATTGTATAGCACAGTTAAGCTTTTTGGGTCGCAATTTGTTAAAAATCAAAAACATCTTTTTATAAAAATTCGATAAAAGAATTAATTTTGTAAAAAAAATTCTTAAACTTTATTTAAAAAATCAATTCAATGATTTTGAGTTACTATGGGTTAAGCTTTAAAAAATATTTTTGAGAAAATACGGGTCGGTAAGTTTTTTATAATAGTTTTTCTATAAAAAATTGTTAAATATCAATAAAAATGATTTTATGCGTCTAAAAGGGTTAAAAAAGCTTTCATGTGGGTTTATACGGGTTAAATATTGCTCTATAGGCAATTTCCAAAAAATATGGGCTTATTTTTTGGTTCCCACTGGTAATTTATAAAATCTTACGAAAACACTTTTTTAGTGCACAACGTGGCAACCCTGTATACACTTGACAGCAGAGTTCTTTACTGTGAGTGCATTATGGCTATTTTTTTTGTTATGGCTATTTTTTTATGAGCAAATAAAGCAAATAAACAAACGAATGTAGCGGCGAGTTGCTTGCTGAAAACAAATAAAACATGAAATTTGGCATATTTATAAGGCAAAATATTTGTAATATGATACAAATTTATAATAATTACAGTTTGTAAAAACTGTGATTCTTAGTTTTGATTAAAAATTATTTGGCGCACGATTATTTTAATGAAACGATCGTTTTGTAATTCGTGTAACTCTTTTGTTTGAGTTCGGGTCGAGTCGCAAAAAACATCAATTTTTGCAACAAAAAAAACTTGGTCAAATTAACTAAATTTAATCACTTTTTGTTTTTGTGTGGGTCCGGTAATTACAATATAATACAAAATTAGCCAAATTTTAAGTGTTTTATGGGTCGGATAAATCCGCCGCCAAAATTTATCGCAGTCCTTTTTATTAGAGGCTCGAAGTGACCAAATGTTCGGGTGGTGAACGGGTTGGCAATTGGGCAGATTTACATATAACAAAAATGTTCTTATGTTGCTGTTCTTATGTTGAAAGCTTGTGAAATTCCTTGGTGTGGTTTTTCCTTCCTCCTGTAGAAGTGCCGACTGTTCCTCTTCGTTGTTGTTGTTGTGGGTTTGTGTTGATTGTTGCACGCTGCAAAAAAAAGGGCTCTCCCAAACATAATTTTGCAGGCATTAACATGTATGTTTGGAATTTTATGTAAACATAATATATAATTGACAGGTAAATCATTTGTAAACAGGGTTGTATTGAGACTTGAACAGTGTTGTAATGAGCTCTGACTTACATTATAATATCCCGGAAACATTTTAATGTTGCCCCTTAAAATGGAGTATGTTCTAATGGATACATAATAATTACTACATCCAAATAAAAAAAATAAACACTGCCTTTGGATAATGATGTTATTGGGTTGGGTCTCAGCAAGGATTACCTTGTTGAACATTGACACAATATTGTCGGTCTGGGTCTGCCTTAAGGAATGGGTCCTGAAACAATCCATCCAAATTTAGTCTCCTGCACTAACAACGATTCTAACACTTTGTGCAGGACACCACTTCGGATTATTTTTGGATATAGATCGCAACCAATTATCTTATCCACGGGTCGGGTCTTGTAGAACTCTGGGTCGGCCAAATTAAGGCTGGCCAAATTACTGCAAGGGGTCGGGTCGACTGCATAGGTAGCAAAACCATTCGTTAGTGTCTTAAATACAAGTGCATGCGTTTGAACTTTAAAGTTTGGGTCAGTTGGAGAACTCAGTTTCAACTCGCAAGATTCTAATGGGTGTGCAGAAATCGTTTGGTTTAGACCACTCACTTTGGCATTAACTGCACGGGTTGGAAGCCCTATACGCTTACTCAATTCTTCTATCACAAATGTGGCTTCAGATCCTGGGTCAATCAAGGCACGCGCAACGAATTGGTTCCCTCTGTGTTCAACGTTGACCATTGTGGTACTTAGAATCATTCTCTTTCCAGCAGTATGTAATTTTGCGTTATTTCCTTCTGTGAGTCTAAGGTCAGTGGACTGTATTTGGGTCGTAAATGCTTGGGTTATAGCAGCTTCACTCGTACTGGGTCTTGTATTTAATTCTGGCTCCGGGTTTGAGTTCAAATGTAAAAGTGAATGATGGCTTATTCCACATGTCTGACACTTACACTCACTTCTACAATTTTTAATGCCGTGAGTGATTGCTAAGCAATTGTGACACAATCCTACTTTTCTCACGACATAGAGACTTTCATCCACTCTTATGGCTATGAATCTCGGGCACTCGAGGAGAGTGTGCTGGGCTTTGCATAATCGGCAAAAGGTCCTCTTCAAATTGCCATTGGGTTGGCTTTGCAAATGTGGGTCTTGGATCTGTATTATGTGTCTATAATGCGCAATGGGTCTGAGAAACATTCATATGATATGTATTCACATTTTCTCCCAAAGTTTCGGGTCCGGAACTATCTCGGCTATGATTTGAAGTCGATGGCTTCATATCATTGACAGCATCGAGTGTCTTAAATCTTCGGGTTAGAAACACATTCAAAGTTTTCCATGATGGAACAACTGAAATATCCGTTAGAGATTTCTCAAAGTTCTCTAACGTAATCTTGGGGAGATGGGTCGAGCACAAATTCACCAGGATTGGATCCCAGCTCTTTGTGTCAATTTGTAAATTATTACACAGTCATTTATCGACCTTTGTAGGTTCCTAATGAAGCTACCTGATTCTAATGTAACTGTTTGCAAATTGAAAAGGTCTTTAATTGCGCATTTATTTGCATCCGTTTATTCTCATATTGTTCTACGAGATTAGACCATGCTAATGAGAATCCATCATTAGTGAGCGGAGCATTTTTTACAATATCCTTTGCTTCGCCTCGGGTCTTTTCATTAAGGTAGAATAATTTTTCTACATCACTTAATCGGGAATTGTTAATGTACATAGCCGAAAACAGATCTCTGAAAGTGGGCCATGTAACATAATCACCTTCAAATATATCCATGTCACATGGGGGTAAATTAATTGAGGGTGCGAATTTAATTGAGGTCGTTTCTTCTCTTGCCTTAGAAGTTTCTACCGGTTGCTTTAGGGTCTCTATTATTTCTGAGAGGGAAAAAATACAGCGTTTATACGCGTTGAATCCTTTAGAATATTAATTCTTTAGCTTATTTTGGTCCACATTAGGACTGTCTGGTTCACTTCGTACAGAATGATACGAAGTTTGGAAATTATCCCACAGAAAAGTAAGCTGCATCCGATGAAACTCTAAGGCACGAGGTATTAAATCTTGGGTAGGGGTCTCGTAATTGAACAAATGCTGTCAGAGCCGCCATCTTTTTTTATTATTGAGGTTGGGTTTAAATAATATTCAATTTAAATAACTTCAGAAATTCTCAAAAAATTCAATAATAAAATGTTGGGTCTGAATGGCTTAATTTAAAAAAATATTTTAAATTAATAACGAGTCGCAATACATTTTCAGAAAATAAATCTGAAAAAATTCACAAAAAATGTATAAGCTAATTTTATGTGTGGATCAATGTGATTAATCTTCAAAAAATATTTTGGATTTTCACGGGTCGTATTTAGTTTTTCAGAAAAAAATCTAAAAAAAATTAAAAATTATTTTTGGGTGTGTATTGGTTAACAGCAATTATTATTACGAATGAAACGTATTGCAAAACTTAGTTTTTTAGATAAAATTTCAATAAACATTTAAAAATTTTTCTTTGGGTCACAATGGGTTAACTTTAAAATTTTATTTAGTGGTAAAAAGGGTCGCAAATAAAATTGTATAGCACAGTTAAGCTTTTTGGGTCGCAATTTGTTAAAAATCAAAAACATCTTTTTATAAAAATTCGATAAAAGAATTAATTTTGTAAAAAAAATTCTTAAACTTTATTTAAAAAATCAATTCAATGATTTTGAGTTACTATGGGTTAAGCTTTAAAAAATATGTTTGAGAAAATACGGGTCGGTTAGTTTTTTATAATAGTTTTTCTATAAAAAATTGTTAAATATCAATAAAAATTATTTTATGCGTCTAAAAGGGTTAAAAAAGCTTTCATGTGGGTTTATACGGGTTAAATATTGCTCTATAGGCAATTTCCAAAAAATATGGGCTAATTTTTTGGTTCCCACGGGTAATTTATAAAATCTTACGAAAACACTTTTTTAGTGCACAACGTGGCAACCCTGTATACACTTGACAGCAGCGTTCTTTACTGTGAGTGCATTATGGCTATTTTTTTTGTTATGGCTATTTTTTTATGAGCAAATAAAGCAAATAAACAAACGAATGTAGCGGCGAGTTGCTTGCGGAAAACAAATAAAACATGAAATTTGGCATATTTATAAGGCAAAATATTTGTAATATGATACAAATTAATAATAATTACAATTTTTAAAAACTGTGATTCTTAGTTTTGATTAAAAATTATTTGGCGCACGATTATTTTAATGAAACGATCGTTTTGTAATTCGTGTAACTCTTTTGTTTGAGTTCGGGTCGAGTCGCAAAAAACATCAATTTTTGCAACAAAAAAAACTAGGTCAAATTAACTAAATTTAATCACTTTTTGTTTTTGTGTGGGTCCGGTAATTACAATATAATACAAAATTAGCCAAATTTTAAGTGTTTTATGGGTCGGATAAATCCGCCGCCAAAATTTATCGCAGTCCTTTTTATTAGAGGCTCGAAGTGACCAAATGTTCGGGTGGTGAACGGGTTGGCAATTGGGCAGATTTACATATAACAAAAATGTTCTTATGTTGCTGTTCTGTTATGTTAAATGCTTGTGAAATTCCTTGGTGTGGTTTTTCCTTCCTCCTGTAGAAGTGCCGACTGTTCCTCTTCGTTGTTGTTGTTGTGGGTTTGTGTTGGTTGTTGCACGCTGCAAAAAAAGGGCTCTCCCAAACATAATTTTGCAGGCATTAACATGTATGTTTGGAATTTTATGTAAACATAATATATAATTGACAGGTAAATCATTTGTAAACAGGGTTGTATTGAGACTTGAACAGTGTTGTAATGAGCTCTGACTTACATTATAATATCCCGGAAACATTTTAATGTTGCCCCTTAAAATGGAGTATGTTCTAATGGATACATAATAATAACTACATCCAAATAAAATAAATATTTGAACCGAAACATAAATAGGTTCAAAATAAAACATGATTTTGAACGACCTGAATATTAATATGTTTCCAGTGAAACATATCAGTTGTTTTAGTTCAAAAAGTAGTATGTTTGCATAGAAACATATTTAAATATTTTTGGAAAGAAATCCTGAAAATACAATGAAATAAAATTTATATATTTATTTAATTTACAAATAACAAAATTATTACCGTCGCGAACACTATTTCTTAACGAACAACAAAAGACACGTACGTAGAAAATGCCGATCACCGAGTGTCAACTTTGTATACCTATACATACTTCAAACGACTACAAAAGAGACGTAGGTAAAAATTCTGCTAAACGAGTTCCAACTTCGTATACAAGAAGAATGTTGCAAGAATACACTTATTTAAATCCAATTTAATTTTTTTTTGTTTATAAACATCAATATTTTCAAACGATGGCGTCGATAGAAAATGCTGCAAAACGTTGCAAACTTCATCAGTCGATAAATTATCGAATTAAGACGAGCGTTGCGAACATACGTTGTATTTAGATTTGATTAGCATTTTCTGTGTGTCGAAACATAGTTTTAACCAAGTAATTTGCAAAGAAATATTTTATTCAAATGCAATTAAAATTTTATGTTGGTATTGTAACATATTTATGGCAAATTTTACAGATTCTGATGGACAATATAATAATGTTTACACGTTAACAAAAATAAATTCAATTTCGATTATAATTTAATTACACTTCATTCCTAACAAGTATGGTAATTTCGTATTAATTTTTAATTACATTCAAACATATTCAAACAAATCTTTTCTATCCGTGTGAGTGGGTTTACTTAATTGTTATTGTCGCGGAGACCGAAAGTCGCGTTGACGGATTTTTAGTTTGTTTTGTACATGTCGCGTTGACGGATGAGTTTAATATTTACTTTAAACTTTAAAATACAAATTATTCAATGTCGCGGAGACGGGTGGGTCGATCGTGCGTTCGTATTAAAGAAAACGTAACGATTGACATTCTTGCACTTTTGAACGTCAAAACTCTATGCAGCGAGTATCGCTGCAACGAGTGGGCCTGGCGGGGGTGTTCACACCCTTTGTGTTTACATAAACATAAAACATAAAAAAATGAACACGTGGCATACTTTATTATAATTCAATTTTTATGCCATGAATTGTACATTTTGGTAGTTATTTGCGTACTATAAAAATATATTTTGGTATTATATGATACATTAAGGTGAATACATGTAAAAATAATTAAAATATACATTAAATTTTTTTTATTAACTTTTTTTTATTAACGTTTTGTAATATATAGTTTTATATATACAGGGTGGTGCGCTTCAGGATGCAAATATTTATTTCAGGATGCAAATAATTTAAGAAAAGTTATCGACATATTTTGTAGCAAGATGGCGAAAATGGGTGTGAACTATACACGGATAGAAAAGATTTGTTTGAATATGTTTGAATGTAATTAAAAAGTAATACGAAATTACCATACATGTATTAGGGATGAAGTGTAATTAAATTACAATCGAAATTGAATTTATTTTTGCTAACGTGTAAACATTATTATATTGTCCAGCAGAATCTGTCAAATTTACCATAAATATGTTACAATACCAACATAAAATTTTAATTGCATTTGAATAAACTGTTTCTTGGCAATTTACTTGGTTAAAACTATGTTTCGAAACACAGAAAATGCTAATCAAATCTAAAAACAACGTGTGTTCGCCACGCTCA
This sequence comes from Dryomyza anilis, assembly GCA_951804985.1. Lineage (NCBI taxonomy): Eukaryota > Metazoa > Arthropoda > Insecta > Diptera > Dryomyzidae > Dryomyza > Dryomyza anilis. The sequence goes on from OX638135.1 coordinate 23,711,632, forward strand.
TCTTAATTCGATAATTTATCGACTGACAAAGTTGGCAACGTCGTGCAGTATTTTCTACATACGCCATCTTTTGCCATCGTTTGAACATATTGATGTTTTAAAACAAACAAAAAAGAAATAGGATTTAAATAAATGTATTCTTCTTGTATACGAAGTTGAACAGAATTTTCTACCTACGTCTATTTTGTCGTCGTTTGAAGTATGTATAGGGTCATTTTTAAACTCGGGTTGAACCGGAACTGGAACCGGAACCGGACCGGAACCGTTTCATTTTTATAGAACCGGAACTGGAACCGTTTTTTAAATTTTTTATGGAACCGGAACTGGAATCCGGTAGAACCCGAACTGGAACAGAACACCGGAACTGGAACTGGAAACATTACTAAATAAATTAGATCAGAAATTAATATATCAAAAAAATAATAATTAAATAAATTTGGACAATGAATTTGGAAACAAAAACAAATATTAATTAAGTTACACATGTGGACAATGGCATTTTAAAAATGTTGAGTTTTGAAAATGTTCATATACATATTGATTGTCATACAAAATATTTTTGTATTTTTGACAAATATTTCATTCACTTATTTCTTAAAAAGTGTATATTATAATTAATGATGACGGTACTTAAATACGACTATGAAACCATGCGACTTTATAAATGGTCAATTCTCATATAATGCATATACATATGCTTTTTTATACCAATATTTTTTTGTTAGTTTAAAACATAAATGTAGGAATGAGACCCAGGACGTTTGAATACAAACACAAATTATTTTCAATTTTATATACAAGTTTATTTAGCCCCTTATCATCCCAGGTAGGCATTCCCAGGCTGCAACAAAAGTGCCAGGCTTGTTACAAGCTTGACTACACATGCTTGGTATATCGAGCCAGACACGGGCTAGCACAATATTAGTCACAGACTCCACACAAGCCTTGATATATCAAGCAAGGCACAAGCCTGGCACATTTGTCATTCCCAGATTTCAAACAAGCCTCGTTAGTTTAGATTAGACACAAGCCTGGGACAAGCGTCACACTTAGACTTTACACAGGCCTTGTTAGTTTAGGTTAGACACAATCCTGGCCAATCGTCACTCACAGACTCCACACAGGCCTTGATATACCAAGCTAGGCACAGGACTGGCACATTTGTAATTCCCATATTTCAAACACGTCTTGTTAGTTTATGTTGGACACACGCCTGGCAAAATTTTCATTCTCGGACTCCACACAGGCCTCGGTATTTCAATATATTGAAACAAGGCTGACACAATATTGAGCCACATTTAAAAATTGTCAAATTATCCAAACCGCATATGCTGAAGGAAATTCAAAATTCCGTCTCGACAACTTTTCGTCCCATGCCTAGTAATTCATGTGTACCGACTTTAAGTTGAGTTAATTAAAGTTTACTATGGTGATATTGTTGTGTTGTTTCCATGTTAAAGAACACTTATCTGATGAAAAAAAATGTTTGTTGACGATTTTTTGAACGTCAAAAAATATATTCTTTGAACTTGAACAATAAGTCTGCAAAATAACGTAAGTATTACTATTAAATTGGTTGTTAACCTCTTACATATTTATTTATATACAAACTCTCAAGTGTAATGATATGAATAATGCCCATGACAAATTATGCCCAATAGCCTGAATCTTCAGGCGTATCACAAGGATTGTCGCAAGTCTGGGGCATAGGTCTTGTTTCAAGTCTGAGTCACAAGCCTTGGTACAATCCGGAATAGTCTTGTAACATAGTTATCTTTAAAGCCTTGACACAGTCTTGGCACAGGCCTAAACACAAGACTGAGAACAAGACTGAGAATTAAGTCTGGCACAAACTTTGTCAACGAGCCTGGATACAAGCCTGGGATACAGGCTTGTAACATAGTTATCATTCCAGTCTTGACACAGTCTTGGAACGAGCGTGGATAACAGCGTTGACACAGGCCTGAGTAACATTTGCACAAGCCTGTGTCAGCCTGTGTCAGCCTGTGTTTATATTTTAAATATTAAGTGGTAATGAATTCCAGAGTCGAATTACGAATTGTAGATAGTTAAATTTTGGCAAAATAAAATTGAGGCTTCTATTTGAAACGCAAAGACGTTGCTTATCAGAAAGATATAATGGAGTTTTGGAATATAAGAACTTTTGCAGAAGTATGCAGTTTCTTATGTCCAGATACTTTGTAATGCAACAAACTAAATGCAACAAACTAATGCAACAAACTAAAACTTTTGCAGAAATGTGCAGTTTCTTATATCCAGATAGTTTGTAATGTAACAAACTAAAATGCCCTTACTTACATCTTCGACATATGAAAAACGTCTCAAGGGAAAAACATATCGCGTCACATTATTAAAATGGGACGTGCCAATTTGTCCAATCTATCCGAAACATCATTCCCATGGGTAGTGCACCCATACAAAACACAAATTTCGATTTTTCCGATTTTCCGGTTTTTCCATGGGAGTTTTCCGAATTCCCAGTATTGAGACGAATAAAACAAAAAAGAATCATCCAAATCAGTCGAACCGTTCTCTTGTTTTTGCGAGACTAATGCATAGAAATTAATTTTTATATACATATAGATATGTATATACATTTTAATATGTTTTTCGTAAAAATAGAAAAATATTTATATTTTTATCGCGTTTTTTGGCTTCTTTGTGGAACCGGAACTGGAACTGGAATCGTTATTTTATTTTTTATAGAACCGGAACTGAAACCGAAATAAAAAATAATTTAAGAACCGGTACCGGTTCTTTTTTTATAGAACCGGAACTGGAACCGCAGAGAATAGAATTTCGGTTCCTAGCCCTGTTTTAAACATGCTGATGTTTGAAAACAAACAAAAAATTAATTCTTGTATATAAAATTGACACTCGTTGATCGGCATTTTTTGTGTACGTGTCTTTTGTTGTTCGTTGAGAAAACGTGTTCACGTAGCGACGTGAACGGTAATAATTTTGTTATTTGTAAATTAAATAAATATATAAATTGTGTTACAAAAAGGACAAATAGTAACATAGTATAATATAGTGCAGTATATAATTTCTAAAACTATTGTGAAAAAACCACAAATAAAAAACTATGTTTCGATTTTCAAACAGAATTTGGCATGTTTTTTTACAAAAGCCTCCGTGAATTCTTTGGCTACGCTATGTGCTGTACTGAGACCAACTGTAACTGTACCAAATATAAAGCGCGCCTAGATCGTCTGGTTTAGCGTCTGCAGGTGCAATTGTACATTGATTGATGCTGTCACTTGTACTTGCAGTTTTATACCAATTATTTATTTATGCATTTCAAAATTTGTATATGAATTCAATTATTATTAATTAAAAAAGATTTTTAATAAAAATAACTTTTTATTTTTATTTTATTTTCAGGATTTTTTTCCAAAAATATTTAAATATGTTTCTATGCAAACATACTAATTTTTGTACTGAAACAACTGATATGTTTCACTGGAAACATATTTATATTCAGGTCGTTCAAAATCATGTTTCAACATATTTATGTTTCGATTCAAATATTTATTTTGTTTGGATGTAGTAATTATTATGTTTCCATTAGAGCATACACCATTTTAAGGGGCAACATTAAAATGTTTCCGTGATATTATAATGTAAGTCAGAGCTCATTACAACACTATTCAAGCCTCAATACAATTTGTTTACAAATGATTTATCAGTCAATTATATATTATGTTTACATAAAATTCCAAACATTCATGTTAATGCCTGCAAAATTATGTTTGGAAGAGCCCTTTTTTTGCAGCGTGTATAAGAAAAGTATATGTAAAAATCGGCTAATTAATTATTTATGGTCGGATCAAAATAATTCCATTGTAATCTGTAGTGAATTATGTTCAAGATTCCACAATTTAATCAAAATCCAAAGAAAAATGAAAAAGTTATTCAACTTTAATCAGACATACCTACTAACGATTTTAAATGGGCTAAAAACAGAAAATCACGATACGCGACCTCTAACGTTTTTCGATTTGGCCAACATTTTTTGTGAATTACTTTTTTAACGTGCTCAAACTTTTTGAGGGGGTTCCGTGGGAATTTCGAAAAAGTCGTTTTTTTTAAACCACTAATATTCAACATACCTAAGAATTTTAAAATATAAGTATACAAATAAATTTCCCACATTAATATCCCCACCAAAGTGTGGGGTATTCCATAGTCGGGCCCGACTATAAATGTCCGTCCCATGTGCCCGAACTTTCCCATGTGTCCTAACTTTCCCAAATCGTTTTGTGTATCTTCATTGTAAAACTATAAGTTCAAATAGCATTTTTGAAAGTTCGACAGTTTTAGATGTGTTGGTGTATTTTTCATAATTAAAAATCAAATATACACAAAATATAGTTTTTAAGTAAGTTCAAACTGCGCTATAACAAAATTAACTTTTAACCAGAAATCCTTGTTTCCCTCTGCAACAACATTTTGGTTTTCCGTACTATTTTAGATATCCATTGAAGGTTTGAAAAATCTGAAAATTTTACATTTTTTTCACATAAAAATATAATTTACCATTTCTACTTAGTGATTGCTGCTTATGGATTTTTGCTTATACAATTTTAGTTCAAAATGTATATAGTGATTTGTATTTTTTTTCTCAAAATCTCCAAACAAACAAAGAAATTGGCTGAACTTTACGTAACCAAAATATTTTTTCTTCAAACTTTTTTCTTCGCACTTGTGGTACCCTAGATAAATCGAAAACTTATACACCTACCTATATGAACATGTAAAGAAATTGACTCAGGACTCTATTATACACTTTTGTATTTATGTTTTAAAAAATAAAAAGAAAAACTCGGAGGGCCTGCCGAAAATTATAAATTTAATACAACCTATTGAATCAAATACAAAATGAAAAACGTTTTTAGTCACATCAAAATTAAATATATTAAAATTCTTATTAGAATGTAGAGAGTATGGAATTGTTCCAAAACACCTACAAAACACAATATCTTAAATTAAAATCTTGTTTTCATCAAACTACATTAAAACTATATTAGATAAAACAGAACACAATTTACTGACTAAGATACTAAACTTAGAAATATCACAAACAAACATTAATATAGGTTAGATCACATGGGAAATTTTAAAGTAGGTGTTATTATGATAGTTAGGTTTATCAAAATTATAGTCGGTCTAAGCCGACTATAAATACCCTACACATATGTGTGGTTACCATTCAAAGTGGTATATAGGTCACCAGGGTATTCGAATCCTGAAAATAACTACAAACTTTCCATCCCTGAAGAAATTTCTTTCATTTGATACCCATATTTACAAATGGGTAGGTGTACCGAATTTCGATTTTTTTTTTGGAACCACAAGTCAGTTCGTGGGAAAACATTTTTTCTTTTATTTGAGCATAATGTCAATATATATTTGACCAAAAAAGTTTACCTAAGCACGTATACAGTAAAATTGATTCGTAGATGTAAATTTTATTTGAGGTATTTGAACATAAGTGGTCGGTTCTCAGGTCACAATAGACCGATTATGCTAATTTTCTTGTTCAGACAGCTTAGATATATAGGTAGTCTAAATCTAAATTCAACAGCTCTTCAACTTTTTCTGTAATCGTGATTTTAACAGACAGAAGGACAGACGGACATTGCTAAATTGACTCAGGAGGTCATGCTGATCAAGAATATATATACTTTTCCATACCGGAGATGCTTTTTTCAGGGTGTTACAAACGGCGTACCAAACTGAATATACCCTTTCACTCTTAGTGTAGGGTATAATGAAATCCACTTTAAACAACATAGAGTACGAAAAATTCGTAAACAACCAAACCAATATGTACAAGTACATATCCATTCAAACCAGAAAGACACATTCAGTCAAAATTAACAAATTGAAAGAAACAAACTTAGAGAAATGAAGTTTTAAATTCAATGTGAAGTGGTTTGTAAACACGACAAAAATAGAGTTTCCAATTGAAAGCAAATTGCTTCTCTCATTGGGAAAGAAGTTTGCAATCCCAATATCATATGAGAATTTCTCACCAATCCACATTGGAAGATGATAGGGACAAAGAAGTAGCAAAATCCAAAATCTCAAACAAAGTTGCGACACACGCAAGAAAATTAAACCAGTTGGGAAGGTTAGATCACATGGGAAATTTTAAAGTAGGTGTAATAATGATAGTTAGGATTACCAAAATTATAGTCGGTCTAAGCCGACTATAAATACCCTACACATATGTGTGGTTACCATTCAAAGTGATATATAGATCACCAGGGTATACGAATCCAGAAAATAACTACAAACATTCAATCGCTGAAGAATTTCCATTCATTTGATACCCATATTTACAAATCGGTAGGTGTACCGAAATTCGATTTTTTTTTGTGAACCACAGGTCTTTTCGCCGGAAAACATTATTATCATATATTTGAGCATGATATCAATATATATTTAACCAAAAAAGTTTACCTAAGCACGTATAGATAAAAATTGATCTGTATATGTATATGTATTTTATGTGAGGTATTTGAACATAAGTGGTCGGTTCTCAGGTCACAATAGACCGATTATGACAATTTTCTTTGTCAGAGACAGAAGGACAGACAGACAGACGGACATCGCTAAATCGACTCAGGAGGTCATGCTGATCAAGAATATATATACTTTTCCATACCGGAGATGCTTTTTTCAGGGTGTTACAAACGGCGTACATACAGCGTAGGTATATTAGTAATCTAAGTTGTAAGTTTCATTTATCTAGCTCTTCAATTTTAAAAGTAGTAGGGATTTCAACAGACAGACGGACAGACAGACAGACGGACAGACAGACGGACAGACAGACAGACGGACAGACATCGCTAAATCGACTCAGGAGGTCATGCTGATCAAAAATATATATACTTTTCCATACCGGATTTAAGTTTCATTTATCTAGCTCTTCAATTTTAAAAGTAGTAGGGATTTCAACAGACAGACGGACAGACAGACGGACAGACGGACATCGCTAAATCGACTCAGGAGGTCATGCTGATCAAAAATATATATACTTTTCCATACCGGAGATGCTTCCTTCTGGGTAATACAAACGGCGTACCAAACTGAATATACCCTTTCACTTTTAGTGTAGGGTATAAAAACAGCACAAAAGAAAAGTTTATACTAAAAATATACAACAAAACACAAAAACTAATAAAAAAACATCAAAATGATATTATTGTCACCAACTCTGACAAAGGAAATAAAACAGTAATAATATATAGAGAAGACTACAAAATAAAAATGAAACAGCCACTAGAAGAGAAAGACACAAAGAACAAATAATAGCATTATAAACGACCTCTACAAAAATGAACAAATTGACAGAAGACAAAAATTCAGATTGACATGCACCGCAGCATCGGCACCAAGACTATATGGATTGCCAAAATACACAAACCAGGTCTACCAATGAGACCCATTTCATCGTCTGTGGAGGTTCCATGTTACAATTTGTCAAAACATGTAGGAGAAATTCTGAATAATATACTCTCAGACAAATACAACATAAAGAACTCGTTCATACTAAATGAAAAAGTAAAAGACACAATTTTGGATGAAGACGAAATTTTGGTATCATTCGATGTAATATCACTATTTACAAACATACCGACGCATTTTTCTATAAAACAGATAATGGACGACAATAGAAAAATTCACAAAGATACCAGACAAAAATTTCTAAAAATTTTAGAATATTGTATAAAATATAACAATTAATTTAAATTCGACGAAAGATTATATAACCAAATATTTGTAATGCCGATGGGGAATCCTCTCTTCCCCACAATATGTGACATAATTCTTGACATCCTACTTGACACTGTGATGGAAAAATTGGACATAAAACTGAAATGTATTTTTAGGTATGTGGACGATATTTTCGCAATAATGAAAGACAAGGATAAAGAAATAATATTAAATACATTAAACGAATACCACGAAAAACCACAATTTACTATAGAAGTAGAAAATAACGGAGCATACCGTTTCTAGACTCCAAACTATACAGACAAGATAATAAAATAATTATAAATTGGTATTCAAAAGATATAGCATCGGATCAACACAACCACATGGACAGAATATAAATACAGCTAAGAATTTTAAAAATATAGTAATTGATTTAAGTGACAACAAATTTAAAAAAGAAAACATTAAAAAAATAAGAAACACACTACTAATAAATGACTGCCCGAACGCAATAATAAATAACCTAATCAACGACAAACTTCATAAAAAATATTACATTACCTACAACCAGTTACGGAAAAATCAATGAGAATTAACAATGAGAGACATCGTTCGCTCACAAATCAAACCAAACACTCAGCAGAATATTTTCAAAGACAAAAGACAAAATTGACAAACAACAACAACATAATGTAGTATACGAGATCGGTTGCAAAGGAAACGACGAAAATAAATGCAAATTAGTTTATATAGGGACAACAAAGAGAGCACTTGGAGTACGGACTGGAGAACACAAAGCAGACATCATCAAAAAGAAGACAACAACAGTATTAGCGCAACATATTCTGGAGACAGGTCACACAGCTGATTTTGACAACATGAAAATACTTGACAAAGAATGGAGAGAAAATACAAGGTACACTTTAGAGAGTCTGCGAATACAACAAAAACTACAAACAACGATGAACACCAATGAAGATAAAGACAACATCAATGCAATATATGTTGTAGCAATATAAACACCAAATGAAACTGACTGTGATATTTTTATTTAAATTGTTTGACAAATTCTTGACAATGTTTTGTATTTAATTCTTTAATGTTGTGTTAACTGGACAGAATATAATTTTAACTTGACAAATGTAAAACTTGAATTGTAAGTGTTAAATGTTTTAGAAAATATATATGTGATATATTTTTATGTGATATTAACGTGTAAAAAAATATGTATTCTCTTTTCAAAAGATTCAATAAAATATCCATGAAGAAGCTGACAAAAAAGCAGCGAAACGTCGGAGAAAATTGAAATAAATCTTTTATTTGCATTAAACCCAATTAGACCAAAAAAGCCCATAAAATTACATTAACAAAATAAAAATTTTTATATTTTCCAGGGACCGTAAATAACTACTTACTTACTTACTTAAATGGCCCTTATAACCGTGGGTCGGTTTTGGCCGCTGAGATGAAGCCGCGCCAGTCGGATCTGCTTTGCGCGCGCTGACGCCAGTTAGAAATACCAAGCGTTGCCAGGTTGTCCTCAACGTGGTCTTTCCAACGCAGATTTGGACGCCCTCTTCTACGCTGTCCACCTTCGAGTTTCGATTCAAGCACCTTCTTGGCTGGAGTGTTTTCATCCATTCGTTCGACATGACCTAGCCAGCGAAGACGCTGGATCTTGATGCGCTTGACTATGTAAATGTCGTCGAATAACTCATACAGCTCGTGGTTCATCCTGATTCGATACTCGTTAGCAAAGCAGATAGGGCCAAATATTTTACGGAGAATCTTTCTCTCGAACGCTCCCAGTACTCTCTCATCGGTGGAGGCCAGCGTCCATGTTTCTGCACCATAAAGTAGGACGGGCATTATGAGTGACTTGTAGAGCGTTATTTTTGTCCGGCGAGAGAGGGCTCTGCTTCTCAATTGCATACTGTGCCCAAAGTAGCACCTGTTGGCAAGAGTTATTCTCCGTTTGATCTCCAGCCTGACGTCGTTGTTGCTGTTTACGCTGGATCCCAGATAGACGAAGTCGTTCACAATGTCGAACTTGTGGGTGTCAAAATCAGCTTTTTGTCCAAGACGCACGGACTCTTTTTTGCTTGGTGACACAAGGAACTTCGTCTTGTCCTCGTTCACCGTTAGAGTTAGAGGATCCTCTTTCTTTCGCTAGATCCTCTTTCTTTCTTAAGGATTGGGCAGAGTACACTGAGGTTCCAGTCACTTGGCGTGCTTTCATCCGACCATATTCTGCTTACGAGCTCGTGCATGCTCTCTATTAGCTCTTCGCCTCCGTTCTTAAACAATTCAGCAGGCAGGCCATCAGCACCTGCGGCTTTGTTGTTTTTCAGCCGAGCAATGGCTGTTCTGACCTCGTCATGGTCGGGTGGCGGAATCTCAATGTCGTCATCAAGTACTGGGGTTGCCGGGTTTGCTTCTCTATCGGTGGAATTGCGGTCATCATCACCGGTAAGCAGTTTAGAGAAGTGATCCCTCCATATTTTCAGTGTGCTCTGGATATCTGTCACTAGATTTCCGTTCTCATCTTTACAGGAAGAGGCTCCGGATTTTGAACCTCCGGCTAGGCGTCTTATTTTCTCGAAGAATTTTCGAGCCTCATTCCTGTCCCCATACATCTCACTCTCCTCACACTCACGTCTTTCTGCCTCGCTTTTTTACGCCTGAAAAGACGTCTCTCTTCCCTCCTCTTCTCTTTGTATCGCTCCTTCGCAGCTCGCGTAGCTACTGACTGCAGGGTGGATTTGTACGCAGCGTCTTTCTCTGCAGTGGCCGCGCGACACTCTTGGTCATACCACTGATTCCTCAGGGGGCGTTGGAATCCAAGCACCTCTTCGGCAGCCGTACGCATAGAGCAGGAGATATGATTCCACTGCGCACTTATATCATCGAGAGAAGGAGTGCTTTGTCTAAGCAGGTGTGAGAGTCGAGTGGAAAATGCTTGCGTTGTCTGTTGTGATTGCAGCTTTCCAACGTCCAGCTTTCTCTGCATTTGGTTCCGTACGTTCTTCGCAGCGCTTAAGCGTGTGCGGACCTTGGCTGCTACAAGGTAATGATCCGAGTCCGTATTGGCACCTCGGATAGTGCGTACGTCCATCACGCTCGAAGCGTGCCTTCCGTCAATCACAACGTGATCAATTTGATTTCGAGTTTTTTGATCGGGCGACAACCATGTGGCCTTGTGGATATCGAAATGTTCTGGTGACCAGTGAGTTGACTTGATACGACACCGACAAGGATTGCGCTGGCTTCGCCATGTTGAAGCACTCAGACACGTTGCCTTGTGATAATCGCCCCCATAGTCCCCCGTAAATAACGGTTATTCTTATTGTCGAATCACTTCAAGTGATTGTTTTGTATTTTTTTTTTGTTTTCAATTGAAATTTTATTTTTTAATTTGAATTACTTTTTTATTATATTTTTAATTTTTTTATTACTAATTTTTTTAATTGAATTACTTTTTATTTTACTTTTTTTTAATACTTAAGGATCTTAATTTTAGAGGATCTTTAATTTTAATGCACTAAGCAACCCTAATTTTAAGAAATGAATTTTATAATGAAATAAAAAGAGCATTCGTTTTGTTACCGCCACCAACGCAACATCGAGTTTTCAATTTAGTCCCAATAAATAAATAAATAAATAAAAAGAACAAAATAAAAAAATAAAACAACAAAAACATTAAACGAAAAAAAATTTTCGTTCTTAAAAAATATTAAGAAAATTCATGGCGCCCGAGCAGGTACTTGATTAAACGTTAAAAAATGAAAGTCGTTAATTAAACTGTTGCAGGTGCAAAACCAAAAGATTATTTGGTTCGGTTTCGCAATTAAGCGAACAAAGTCTTTCGCAAATCGCAACCACGGTAATTCGCCAAACTAACGTGTGAAATTTAATAAATTAATTAAATTAAAATGCCGCTGTCTTGCAAACGCTTTCGGGTCACCATAGTTGTCGCTGCTTGCTGCCTACTCGTTGCCGTCGCCTTGTATATTATATACAAAAAATTGGCGCCATCTCGGTCATTGACCTGCTGCCGCTGACTTGTGCCTGAATCCAGCCCACCGCTGCTTACCGCCGTCGCTGCTATCTTGCAGCTGAGGAAATATCGACGATTAGGACAAATGGTCTGCAATAGGGATGTCAATCCCGGGATCCCGGGATCCCGGGATTTGAGTCAAAACAGTCCCGAAAAACTCATCCCGGGATCATCGTTAAATCCCGGGATTTTCGGGATTACAAAAAACGCTAGTTGATCAATTTTTAATAGTTTATTCAAAAGTCTTTCAATGTTTGTGTACACATTTTGTGAAAAAGTAAATCTAACATTTAATCAAGGTTTGAAACCTAAACGAATAACGGTTTCGATTTCGGTTTTTTCCGCGTTTTGGTTTCGGTTTTAGGTTTTTATTACGAAACGGTTTCAGTATACCGGTTCCAAGTTACGGTTTCGGTTTTGATTTCGGTTTTTGTATAAAATTTCTTTTAATTCCATATTTTTCAAATAACTTAACATTGCACTATGGGACATAAGCTTTGTCTAGCTCGCCGAAAATTGTACAAGAAAAAATTTTTATTTTGGGAATTCAAAATTTTATTAAATGACATTAAACATGCCTTGTACTTAAGATCTTCTATATAAAATAAAATATGTTTTCCTGTTTCTTTTTATGCTTTTTTAAAAACCGTTTTAAACTGGTATAAAACCGAAACGGTTTATTTCTGATTTTCGTATAACGGTTTCGATTACGGTTTCGGTTTCGGTTTTAAATGGATATCGGTTTTAAACGGATATCGGTTTCGGTTTCGGCTACGGTTTCAATCCTTGGATTTAATGGACTAAAATCTTAAAACACTGGCGTAAATAATAATGAATTACATGCTTTTTGACTTTGAACAAATTCACACATTTTTAAAAATTACGTCACTTTCGACTAATAACACTGTTCGGCAATCATTTTCTCATATCATGCCTATATTATTTTAATGTACTGATTCGAACTGCGTTTTTAGTTTTTTCCGTATACGTAATGTTTTGGAGAAAAATGCAATTTATTATTTTTGCATTTTTCACTGCATTTAAAAACAAACTTTTTTTTATAAAAAGACTAAACAGCCATTGAATAAAAATTAAAATAGTTATTGCCCATGAACAAGTCAACTTCGTCGTTTGAGATTTGGTTGCAATAACCGGTTAAATCACATACAACTTAAATAATTTTGAAATTAAAAGTTCAAATATTTCAAAATTTTTAAAACTATTTATTTTTTTAAAATTATATTTTTTTTTTAAATATTGTTTTTCACAAAAAACCAATATCCCAATAACAAATTTTGTTGTTCATTCAAAATTTTAATTTTCTTATATTTGTACTAAAAAATAAATTTTAAATAAAAAGTATTAAAAAAATGTTTGATGATCAACTGGGGTTTATATATCGCGGATTTAGTATACCATATTTGAATACCCAACCTGAAAACAGATGCATTTGAATATATGACTTTTGTTTGACTTCAGCATTATAATTGTTTATTATTTAAACACAGATATGGTTATTTTATGTCTTTGCTATTATTTTTTTAAATCCCGGGACTAATCCCGGGATCCCGGGATTCAAATTTTTTAGTCCCGAAATTTCGGGATTGAAAAATAGTCCGGGATTGACATCCCTAGTCTGCAACTGCTGCATCTGTCAAAAGGAAGTTGGCTAATCACAGGTATTTAAGTGCTATTAACTGAGAAAATGTATCTGCTTAATAAAAGTAAGGCAAAAATAATTGCTAAATATTTATTCAGCCAGTTAATTGCACTTTTATTTGAAATACAAATATATTCCGAAGTGAAACAAAAAATCGCGATAGTGAGACGGTAATAATTCGGTATAAATTAATTAACATACATCGAATTAATTGCAATTGCAGTCGTTCGATTTGTTTTCGCAGTCGTGTTTTTGCTGCCGACAGCGACGTCGCCATTCCCACATACGTCGGCATTTCCTGAGGTGTACTAAAGCATATAGGCACTCTTTACTTCACCCGCGTTTTAAATAAATTAATTTAAAATACAAATTAATTCGGCAAATAAATTTATAATTCAAATTAGAATTTCTAAAACACTCGACTGAATAAAAATCGCAACATAATAATTGCTGCATGCAATTAATCAGCTGTCTTGTTTATCGCTTTATTTGTTTCATCCTCACATTCGGTGAGAGAAACCGGGTTGCCATCACTTCAATAATAATCGGGTTACCAACCAACCTCAAAAATCCCATGAAATTTGGGAATTTATTAAATAAATTAAAATAAATAAATTTTAAATATTATAACCGGGTTGCCACCTCGTTTTAATTTTTAAATTATTGGAATTTGAGAATTTATATATATTTACATATACAAATCAATCTAATTTGTTTTTAAATAAAAATAAATTTTTCTTATTTTTGCATTGATCTCAATAAAGGATTATTGCGGCGATTATCGGAAATTTTAAATAATTTCCAGGCCATTAAATATTGATTTTGTACAAATTTTAATTTCAACAACAAATAATTAAGTGTGTTTCGCAAATTTATTGCAAATTGCGTTAACGTTGAACATTTAAAAAATACTTTCGTACAAATATTATATCCAGCTACAAACAATTAAGTTTGTTTCGCAAATTTATTGCAAATCGCGTTAAAGTTGAGAAATCAATAAAATATAATTTAATATGGCTCCAAAAAGGCAAAATTCACCACACAAAAATGATGTAATTGAACATTTTCGGCAACAAAGAAAGACCGTGATAGAAAATATTTTAAGAATTAAAAAATCCATTCACGAGAAAACAATTTCATTTTGTTGTACTTTTTAAGGGTCCTTCTACTAGGACTTTAACTTGATCCTATTTATACTTACTGAGTCCTTTTTACTTTCTTTATATTATTTAAAACAACCGAGTCCTTTTTTACTTCAAGACACTTTATTTCGCTTTAAAAGTTGGTTACACTTATACTTAACACTTATTTGTAGACAGTTCAGCTTATCGAAAACAATTGATTCTTAGTCTATACTTAACTTCTACTTAACACCTCGTATTCTTATAATTTCACAATAAATTGAGTAATTTCATCATGCTAAAATAACTTAATCAGCGTATTTATAATTTCACAATAAATTGAGTACTTTCATCATTCTAAAATAACTAAGTCAGCGTTTATCTGAGTGACCTATTTAACGTGGGCGTGTATACCTGTGCTATGTTAAGCTGTGTGCGCCAAGACAATTAAATGCTGTTTATGTTTAACATGCATAATGCTTAACCCTAAAAGTATGCCATAAAGAAAAATATACTGGTAATGTTATGTTGTGGATCATAAGCACGCTGTAAGTTCCACGATTATGATACATAACAGTGGATCATATGTAAGCTGTGAACTCTACGATTATGATACTCAACATACCTCCCCCCTTATTGAAAGAAAAAAAATATTATTATTAAGAAGAATAATAGTTTTTTTTCTTTTGTATTATTTTAATTCTTTTTGAAGAGAAAATTATTATTAAAAAAAATAATAGTTTTTTCTTTTTACATTGTTTTATGTGGTATAAATTACGTTAAGTTCTATTAGTTATGAAGTTATGATTTTTACTTATATAATATTTAATGGATATTAGTAAATTAAGGGTTGTAATTTCCAGTTATATATAATAAAAACCTGGTCCCGATGTTTTCGTTGCTGACTGCTGCTGTTCTGCGGTAGTAGTTCGATGCGTTGTCGTTGTTTCTGACGTATTGGCTTCTATTTCATGTGACTTCGTTCGTTGACTTGCAATGGGTGTTGTGATGTTTGGTTTCTGCATTGTTGATTTCCGCAATGAACCGATTTTTTCGAGTGGGTATTTCTTGCTGGGAAATGTATTTGACACCATTTCAAGGTTTTTCTTAGCCGCTTCTACATCTATTGGTGATTTATTTGTATTAAATTCATCGGCTTTTATTGTTGCTTTATTTTTAATTGTCGAGTAGTAATGTATGTATAATACATATGCCGCTATTATTATTATTAGTATCAGCATTAATATGCCGTACGACATACCGGTTTTCGTTATTTCATTTTGACGATTAAGTAATTCTTTGCGTTCCTGGTTATCAGTTAATTGTAGTAATATTTCGTCGAAATCACGATGCCCATCTCTTAATGCTGCTCTTATTTTGCTGTGATCTGACACCAAGATCAGTAACGATGTTTGTGATATATTTGAATATGATAATGATCACCAATTGCCTTGTAAATTTTCTATCATAACCGTATGTTCTTCCTTCTTGTATGTTATATTCCTAATGCTTTGATGTGTAAACTCGTATGGCAGTATCATTTCTTTGTTGTGTATGTTGCAAGCTTCATTTATGGACATCCAACCCAGGCCGGATAGTGTCAATGTGGCTATATTTGACCCACAAACTGCTTCGAAAAAGGCTGGTGTATTGAATTTATACAACCATGTGTTTATACAACCATGTGTTTTGGAACGAGGCTAATCGACTTCGCCGCAGCACGAAACATGGTAGTTAGTAGCACTAGATTCGAACATTTCGATATCCACAAGGCCACATGGTTGTCGCCCGATCAAAAAACTCGAAATCAAATTGATCACGTTGTGATTGACGGAAGGCACGCTTCGAGCGTGATGGACGTACGCACAATCCGAGGTGCCAATATGGACTCGGATCATTACCTTGTAGCAGCCAAGGTCCGCACACGCTTAAGCGCTGCGAAGAACGTACGGAACCAAACGCAGAGAAAGCTAGACGTCGGAAAGCTGCAATCACAACAGACAACGCAAGCCTTTTCCACTCGACTCTCACACCTGCTTAGACAAAGCACTCCTCCTCTCGATGATATAAGCGCGCAGTGGAATCATATCTCCTGCTCTATGCGTACGGCTGCCGAAGAGGTGCTTGGATTCCAACGCCCCCTGAGGAATCAGTGGTATGACCAAGAGTGTCGCGCGGCCACTGCAGAGAAAGACGCTGCGTACAAATCCACCCTGCAGTCAGTAGCTACGCGAGCTGCGAAGGAGCGATACAAAGAGAAGAGGAGGGAAGAGAGACGTCTTTTCAGGCGTAAAAAAAGCGAGGCAGAAAGACGTGAGTGTGAGGAGATTGAGATGCATGGGGACAGGAATGAGGCTCGAAAATTCTTCGAGAAAATAAGACGCCTAGCCGGAGGTTCGAAATCCGGAGCCTCTTCCTGTAAAGATGAGAACGGAAATCTAGTGACAGATATCCAGAGCACACTGAAAATATGGAGGGATCACTTCTCTAAACTGCTGACCGGTGATGATGACCTCAATTCCACCGATAGAGAAGCAAACCCGGCAACCCCAGTACTTGATGACGACGTTGAGATTCCGCCACCCGACCATGACGAGGTCAGAACAGCCATTGCTCGGCTGAAAAACAACAAAGCCGCAGGTGCTGATGGCCTGCCTGCAGAATTGTTTAAGACCGGAGGCGAAGAGCTAATAGAGAGCATGCACGAGCTCGTAAGCAGAATATGGTCGGATGAAAGCATGCCAAGTGACTGGAACCTCAGTGTACTCTGCCCAATCCTTAAGAAAGGGGATCCCACTATCTGCGCCAACTACCGTGGGATCAGCCTACTCAATATCGCATACAAGGTTCTATCGAGCGTATTATGTGAAAGACTGAAGCCCATCGTCAACAGACTGATTGGACCTTATCAGTGCGGCTTCAGACCTGGAAAGTCCACCATAGACCAGATTTTCACATTGCGCCTAATCCAGGAAAAGACCCTAGAAAAACAGATCGACACCTACCACCTATTAGTCGACTATAAAGCCGCCTTCGACACTCCGATAAGGGAACGATTATACGCCGCAATGTCTGAGTTCGGTATACCTGCGAAACTTATAAGGCTTTGCAGGATGACCCTGAGCAACACACGTTGCTCAGTGAGAATAGGAAAAGACCTCTCCGAGCCATTTCATACCGAACGAGGTTTCAGACAGGGTGACTCCCTATCGTGCGACTTTTTTAACTTATTGATGGAGAAAATAGTTCGAGCTGCCGAACTCCGTCAAAGCGGCACTATCCTCAACAAAAGTGTCATGCTGCTCGCATATGCCGACGATATTGATATCATTGGCAGGAGCACACGAGCAGTCAGCGCAGCATTCTCCAGATTGGAGAAAGAGTCGCGTCGAATGGGTCTAGCGGTGAACGAGGACAAGACGAAGTTCCTTGTGTCAACAAGCAAAAAAGAGTCCGTGCGTCTTGGACAAAAAGCTGATTTTGACACCCACAAGTTCGACATTGTGAAGGACTTCGTCTATCTGGGATCCAGCGTAAACAGCAACAACGACGTCAGCCTGGAGATCAAACGGAGAATAACTCTTGCCAACAGGTGCTACTTTGGGCTCAGTAGGCAATTGAGAAGCAGAGCCCTCTCTCGCCGGACAAAAATAACGCTCTACAAGTCACTCATCATGCCCGTCCTACTTTATGGTGCAGAAACATGGACGCTGGCCACCACCGATGAGAGAGTACTGGGAGCGTTCGAGAGAAAGATTCTCCGTAAAATCTTTGGCCCTATCTGCTTTGCTAACGAGTATCGAATCAGGATGAACCACGAGCTGTATGAGATATTCGACGACATTGACATAGTCAAGCGCATCAAGATCCAGCGGCTTCGCTGGCTAGGTCATGTCGAACGAATGGATGAAAACACTCCAGCCAAGAAGGTGCTTGAATCGAAACTCGAAGGTGGACAGCGTAGAAGAGGGCGTCCAAATCTGCGTTGGAAAGACCAAGTTGAGGACAACCTGGCAACGCTTGGTATTTCTAACTGGCGTCAGCGCGCGCAAAGCAGATCCGACTGGCGCGGCTTCATCTCAGCGGCCAAAACCGACCCACGGTTGTAAGGGCCATTTAAGTAAGTAAGTATGTGTTTGGTGTCCATAGTTTAACTACTAGGCCAGAACTCCTTTTGATTGCAACATGTTCACAGGTATCTTTAATATCTGTTCTGTGTTGAATCAGCGCGACTTCACATAGTGTGTTGCTAGTGGTTAGCATGGTTCCTGGACGTTTGCATAGTGTAATTTCTTTGTCCGTATGTTGGCTAACCAAAATGCATTTGCTGTGATCGTCATTCGATAGACCTATGTATTTGCTCCGGTCTTCTGCTTCTGATATGTAGTCATATGTTGTTTTAACCAATGCATCCCATTCTTCATTAATATTTGTGGGTATTGGGTAAATTCTATATAATGTGAACAACAAATCATCAGGTAGTGGTGTCTTGATGACTATTATTAGGCCGTCTGTGTCTGGGAAAACTCGTACTGTTGATGCACGGTGCATTTCGAATGATTTTTGTATGAACCACTTCGCCTTTCCTCTTAACGTGAGATTAGTCAGCATTTCATCTAACTCGCTCTGGTCTATAATTGTCGGGTGTAATCGTCCCTTATATAGATCATCTATGATTGCCATTTCCATCTGCTGTTGTCCTTGAATTTCGATTAGGTTTGCATTAATTGTAGATTGAATTTCCAAGGTATCCATCATGAATAGTAAATGACTAACTTGTTGGTTTATTTTTTCATTTATGTATTTTTGTGTTCTTATTGTTATGTTTAACACATTTTGTAGATTTTCGACTTCCTTCAAGGAATTCAGTAAGGGTTCTGCTATCTTGTTATAATTTGATGAAATCACCGTAATTTGTCTTTTCATTATTTCGTATGTTTTATGTTCATTTTCATCAATATTATTCAGGTGTTTATAGATAGTTTCTCTTTCATTATTGTCCATCAGTCCAAAAGCCCAGTTGAGTCCTTCTCCAATGAAATTGAGTGATCTCTTTTGTCGGTTACTCTTTATTGTGCGCTTAATAATTCCTTCATTTTTCTGTAGTGTGGCTATTATTGCCGTGGTCTCCCGTGTTGCTGCTATACATGATCTTTTTATGCTGGGTCCGTTTACATTGGTGCTCATTTGTTCGCACATTGTGTTTGCCGTGATTATGTATTTGTTTGTCAGCTCCAGGAAATCGTTCAGTTGTAGCGGTTTAAACTTGGCTACTATCGTCCATTCGTCATTGTAGAACAAAGCATCGGTTGTCTTCTCAAAGAATAATATTGTATCATTAATTGATGTCTGTGTGATGTTGACTGCTTCATTGGCTGCCAGCATCAGGACCAGTGTGACAATTCTAATCATTATATTGGTTTCGCTCTTTATTGCCTATCGTAAAGAGAAAGAGAAGAAATTCCATTTTTTTTTTTTACATATTTAATGGAATCCTTGATCATATCATATAGTTATCGTATATGTTTGGATATGTTTCTGCATTATTGCAATACAAATTGTTTTATTTAGAGTCCCAGTAGTACATGGTTAAATGCTAGTCATATTCAACAATACTGAGCTATTTACTCATGCACCAACTAATAATTTTTTTAAATATTAAGAAATAAGCGCGCGCGACTTCTTAGCATAACATAAATGTATTTGCTATATTAAGTTGTTAAATATTTAATTTTGTACATCTCAATTGTACTTATTTATTTTCATTACCGTGTAATGATGAATTTAAAACGTTTGTTAGTTTGTTAGTTTGCTATATTAACGCATATTTGCATTAATATATTTAGTTTCATGAATGAAAATTATGTTAATGATAAAAAATATTAGGCAGTTTTGTCGCTGCACTTCCATATCTCGTTTCAGTTCCAGTACGTTAGTGGCTTCTGCTTGTAAAGTGCTGAAGTGCATTTAATCGTTTGGCATATGAATATATTCAAGCCTTCTATATTTTAATATGAGCTGGGAGCATTGTGCTCTGTGTGCAATGAACTTGTTTGTTTAGAATGCCATTGATATAGGTACTGACCTATCGCAATTTTATGCTTCACAAATAATTTTGATTTTGTTATCTAATTAATTTTAGTCCATAATTCAATGCTAGTTACATAGCTATCGATTCATGTACGGATTAGTTTATCCTACATTTATATTAAACCTGGGAACAGTCTTTATGCTCATTGTTCATCATTGTGACCTAGTGTTTTTTTTTTAGCTCCGCCCGCTGGAGGTTGGTTGCTGTATTAACAACTCCTAGTCTTTATTTTATTGTTCCCTCTCCTCTGTCAAAATGAGTAGCGCCCCAGATCAGAAACCTTTACCTTTAAATTAAATTGATTAATTTGCGATTTTTACACGGCATTGTTTTTGTATGTTACTTCGTACTCGTTCTTTATTTTTCTTTTACGTTCCCTCTCCTCTGTCAAAATTAGTAGCGCCCCCGATCAGAAACCCATACTTTGAACTAAACTGATTACTTAGCAATCTTTCATAAATTTGTTCTTGGATTCTTGTGGAATCCTTTTATTGATTATGTTGCAATTTATTAGTATATAAGATCGCAAAACTTAGCAAAAGTCAACAGTCAAGTTTTTCTAAAACAAGTAACCAAAGTAATTCAGAAAGTAAAAAAAAAAAATGTCTTCGTTTGCTTTGAATTCCATCTCCTCCGCAGAATTCCTTCAGGATTTGCCGAATTCGGCCTTCCTGCAGGTATTTGAAGAGGAGATGCAATTTCTCCTGGAGGAAACCCAGGAGTCAGTTGAGGGTGAGTTAATGGATAAGATCCTTGGGGTCTTATCTGTTGATGCACCCTTCCCTGAAGAGGGGCAACGAATGGTCACGGATTTGGATGACGCAGATGTCGTCTTGATCCCAACCGTCGAGGAGTCGATCGACCTCACAGGTAATGTACAGTTTTATTAATGGACATATATTATATCTTTTCATATTAAAATGAAAATGATATTTTAAATGTTCTAAATTTTTCTTGTCTCTAATAATTTAATTTTTTATATAATATTTTTTTTTTTATGTATTAAAGGCATTGACCAGAACAGCGAGCACCTTCTATCTTTGCGATCCGGACCGGATGGCAACCCTGAGGATCAACGGGGCCATATTTCACACGACAGTTATTCGGGGAGCAGTAGTTATAACTCTAGCTGCTATGGTGAAGATTTTTCGGCCAGTGGAATAGCTGAATCCCCCTATTACGGTGACTCTGGAGTTGGTAGCGGTTTTAATGAAGGTTCTCTGGACAGCAGTAACAACGAAGAACAGGCCCCCTACTACGGTGCCTATGGAGTTGGTAGCGGTTTTAGTGAAGGTTCTCTGGACAGCCGTAACAATGAAGAATGGGCCCCCTACTACGGTGCCTATGAAGTTGGTAGCGGTTTTAGTGAAGGTTCTCTGGACAGCCGTAACAATGAAGAATGGGCCCCCTACTACGGTGCCTATGGAGTTGGTAGCTGTTTTAGTGAAGGTTCTCTGGACGAAGGATATTGTAGCGCCTCTTCGTTGGGTTATCGTAAACCCTCGAAGAGTGGAGGTGCGCTAGCACAAGCGCTAACGAAATATCGAGATGCCTTTGTCACTGAATGCTGGGATGCGGCCCATTTGGTAGATGGCTTGGATGAGACAATCCGTTGTCTCAACCAGCCCTACTCTCCGGAAGTGGCTGTCTGGGCTCGCGCTCAGATGGCCACGATACAAGCATACTGTGAAATCTTTGGTTATTCTCCACCATTCATCGACCCTTATATTTTAAAATATATTGCTTTTGTCTTATTATTTCATCAAAATTAGGTGTTCTCTTTTTCAGAAAAACAAATTATATTTTTATTTGTCAGTACATAAAACTGCTAGTCAACACATGGCTATTAAAATAAAAAAAAAGAACAATAACTTGTAATAATTTTTATAAATGAATAAAACACATCTATATATTTTAAAATATATTGCTTTTGTCTTATTATTTCATCAAAATTAGGTGTTCTCTTTTTCAGGAAAAAAAAAAATTATATTTTTATTTGTCAGTACATAAAACACTGCTAGGCCTTCTGAACATGTAATACTTAGCTACTCTGTCCTGCGCTAACTATTTGACTTTATTTCAATGATGTTAAAAATTATTGGTTCTTGTTGCAGTCAGCGTTTATTTCATTCTACATAACTATACTGTTGCATGCTTTTAACAAATTATTATGAAATTTTTTCCCTTTACCCTTGATACAAATCTCAGTCGTTACAGGGCTTATTATTGAAAGTACCTCGTAGGGTCCTACCCAAACTGGTGAAAATTTATTTTTCCTATTTTGATTTTTTAGTAAAATTTTATCGCCTATTTTGAATATTATTGGGTGTACTGAGCTATCATAGCTTTGCTTAGATTTTTCTATGGCTCTGGCTTGATTTTGTCGCACGATTTCGTGTGTGCGTTGAATTTGCTATCATCGGTATTATATACTGGTGAGCATTTGCGTTTAAGATTGGTTGGCATTTGAAAATCGTAACCGTATAAAGTACGGAAAGGCGTTTGCCCGGTGGACATATGCATTGTATTATTGTGTACATGCATTGCTGTATTTAACCACTGGTCCCAGTTTGATCCATCCTCTTTCGCAAAACTTCGTAAATACTCTGCTAATGGTCGGTGGCTTCGTTCCAAAGAGCCGTTGCCCTGTGGACGATATGGCGTAATATGTAACTTTTTAATTCCTAACAATTTACACGTGTCCGAAAATAATTTTGAAACAAAATTCGAACCATTGTCGGTTATCAATATTTTTGGTATGTTATGTCTTGTAATAATTTCGTCGTAAAATGCTTTTGCTACAGTGCTTGCTTCTGCGTCTGGGATAGCTACGCAGCACATATATTTTGAAAAATCATCTTGAAAAGTTAATATATATTTATTTCCAGATATAGTTTCCGGTAAAATACCTACAAGATCCATGTATACTTTATCGAATGGTCGTACAGGCGTATCAGTCAAAACCATTGGCATTTTAGTAAGCCTAGAACTTTTATTAACTTGGCATTTTTGACAATTCTTAACGTAATCTTTTATTTGTTTCTGCATACCTTTCCACTTAAATTGTTTTCTGATTCTAAAATATGTTTTCACTGCGCCCTGGTGACCCCCTAATGCTGAGTCATGAAAGTCTTTTATAACAGTTTTAATTTCCTCTTGGTCAGTTAATAGTAGACTCTGTGACCTAATTGGTCTAATATTTCGTCTATTCGAGGAATCGGAAATACTTGTTTAATTATCACATCGTTTAATTTACGGAAATCTATAACTAGCCTCCACTTTTTGTTACCGTCCTTGCCGCTCTTCTTAGGAACTAGCAACATCGGTGAATTCCAGGGTGATATGCTTGGCGATATAATGCCGTCATCCAACATTTTACTAACCTGTCTGTTGATTTCATCTCTATGTGTGTGTGGCAATTTGTATTGCTTTTGATTGATTGGTGGTTGGTTCCACTGTGTTATTATTTCATGTTTAAGTACTGGCGTGTATGTTAATTCATTGCCATCTAAATGAAAAACATCATGATACGAAATACACAGATTTTGTAAAGATGTAATTTCGTCTTTATTCAAGGTTCCATCAATTTTTATTTCCTCTAATAATTTGTTAATTCTGTTCGTAATGTTTACTGAATTTATGCTATTTATTGTAGAATTGTTGGTATCCGACACATAAACTCTATTTTTGCTAACATTCGATATGCTTTCGCCCAAATATACTCCTGGACAAATTTCTTGTTTATGTATTAAGACGATTGGAATTTTTGTTTTTAAACGTAATGATACTATCTTTGCGGTTCTAGGTTCTACTTTTAATTCCTGATTTAGAAAAATATTTTCCATGTCTGCCCGTGTCCTCATGGGTAGTTGTATAGTATTGTTTTTATCTTGATCATAAAATATTAACTTCTTATCTATGGCATTTATTATGGACCTATTCCATATATTATCTCGTCCTATTATTCCATCAGCGGGTATTCCTTGTTCAAGTGCCACTACATGCATCTTTAAACAGAACCACTCTATACTATTGTGCTGAATATTTATTGTCGCTAAAGTCCTTACGCATCCCCCAAAAGCACCACTAAAGTCCTTCTGAGTATTTTTATCAAAACCGGGAAGTCGTATCATCGAACCCTCCTTTACTATACTAGCATCTGCTCCCGAATCTACCAGTAATATGAGTTTTCCATTTTTAGCATCCTCACAAGGTACTTCGATGAAAACATCACTTACATTAGGTAGTTTGAAATAGTCACCCTGCCTATTGCATATTATACGATTCTTTCTTTTACTAAACTCACTCATATGACATCTAATCTTCTTATCATATTCTATTACGAAATTTTCAAAACTTTTTGATATTCTTGATAATATGTTTTTTACTTTATACCCTACTGCTTCCTCTCCAAAGGTTCCCTTATACTTTTCATATTCTGCTAATTTTATTATTTTGTTCCCCAGTGTAATCGACACAATACCTATAAAGTGTATGATATAAACTAATATTCCTACTACTGCATTACAAACCAAACACGGTGGCTGAACATATGTATCAACGGTCACTCCCGACGTTTGATGAACAATATTTTCACCCATTTTTTCCTCTTTCAACTTCTCCTTACAGACCAAACACGGTGGCTCAACATATGTATCAACGGTCACTCTCGACGTTTGATGAACGATATTTTCCCCCACGATTGTTTGGTTGTTATTTGAAGCTGCGGTAGCAAATGTGATCACAGGCTCCCTTGGTGTATGATCCACTATTTCTACCTTTGACCTAACTTTACTAATGTTAACGGGACCCCAGCTTATTGGCCTTGGCTGGGCCCGTGGTAGTTTCCCCTATTGTGAGCATTACTACCGTTTGGCACAACATTTTTCTTGGCGTGGCAATCCGCTATCATATGGCCGACTTGACCACACCCATAACATGCCCTATTATTTCTGTATGTTCTATTAGGTTCGTTATTGTTATTACTATTGTTATTTCTAAACGGATTATTATTTCTATTATTTTCATTACCATTATTAATATTATTATTTCTATTATTACGAGTATTGCTGTCTTGCGGATTCTGATTTTGCTGCTGTTGGTGTTGATAGCCGTTATTCTGAAGTCCTCTATAACCCCCTTGGTACTGCTGATTCTGAAATGGTTGTTGTTGGTTCTCCTGGCGTTCTTCCAGTCTATTTGATCCACATCTCCAACTTGATTCATGTCCGTATTTCTCGCATTCTCTGCAAAATGGTGTATTTTTTCGCAAATAACAGTCATCCCTTGTGTGTCCTGGTCTTGTGCAAAATGAACAGACTGGCCCCTTTTTCATGGCACCCCTTGTATTCCCATTATTTCTATTTTGTTGACTTTTACCCCTATCTTGTCGTGAATTTCTAATATCAGTTTCTTGATTATTTTTACTAACTGAGGTTCCATTCGGTCTTTTTTCAAAACTATACAGTTCCTCCGATAATCTCGGCCCCTGCAGTATGGTGGCTTCTGCCCTTAACGCTTCGTCTAATAAATCATTTAAATTATCTGCCTTGCTACTCAACAGTAGTATCTTTACAGTCGGGTCACTCACTCCCACTTTAAATGCTGTTAGCACGGAATTTAATAGTTCCGTGTTAAAAATGTCCGTTGGCAGGTTTTTCTTTTTGTACATTGTATCGGCTATGTCGTTTGCGTTCGACTGCAATACTTCTAAACGCCTTGCAAACGCCCTTAAACTTTCCCCTCCACCTTGATATGCCTGTCTTATGTTGTATTGAACTGAATCTAATGTAGCCACCTTTAAATATGTGCTTTTAAGTAATTCAAACCAATCATCTAAATCATTAATATTCTTGGTCCTCACTAATTCGTATGCATCTCCATCAAGACGCAGTTTAATACAAATCATGAATTCCTCCTGATTTTCTTCAGTTATTTTAAGGTTCGCTGCCTTACAACCGTCTATAAATCTAAGAAGCTCCGTTTTTAGGAACGGTGAATCTTCGCCCTTGAACACCGGGACCAGATTTCGTACGCATTTCGAAATATCGTCTGTCGGCATTTCAATTATTGTTATATCTTTTGTTATGCTTTCTAAATTTTCTTCTATTCTTAAAGCTTCTTTATGGTATAACGATGTTTCGTGTGCTAAGTTTACTTCCGCCTCCAAAAATCTGATTTTCGAATCCAATTCCCTTACTTTGTTATTTGCCTCTTCGACTGATTCGAATTCTAACCTTGGTTGTTGACGTAGTGCCCTAGCTACTGATTCATCAGAAATATCTTTATCTTTCAACAATGCTCTTAATTTTTCGTTTTCCGCCTCTATACCGCAGGCGTGGTCTAACACCTCCTGTTTTTCTGCTAATTTATCGTTTATTTTTTTAGTTAATGCAGCAAATTCGCCTTTCCAGCCTTCTATCTCTTTTATTTTATTCTCACTTTTGTGTTCCAAGAAATATATTAATTCTTCGAACACGACATCTACTCCTTCTACTTTAGAAAAAACCTTTGTGTTATTAACTTTATTTTTTATTAATTGTAAATGTTCTTTATTATTTACTTCGAGGCTAATTTGAGCCCACAATTTATCCGTAAACCTGTCCAATTGCCCTAGTATGTTTCCGTATGCTAACTGTAATTGTTCCAATTCCGCCATATATTTATCAACGACAAAAAAAATCCCAATTTATTTCCTAGAACACTCAACAGTTCACGTAGCTCCACAATGTTAAAAAAAAAAAAAAATATTATAAATTTTTTAAATTTTAAATCTGTTGACTAAAATCAGATATTTTATAATAATGTAAAATTTTTAATTAAATTGACCATGTTATAAAAAGTAAAAAAAAAAAAATATTTCAAATTTTCAAAATCTTTAAAATGTTATTTTATTCTCATTTAAATTTTAAAATGAAAATGATATTTTAAATGTACTAAAACTTTTAAAATTTTAAAAAAAAATCAAAAATTCCGTTTCATATTAATTTTAGAAATAATTTTATTTACTTATCTGATATTAAATAAATTTTATTTAATAAATTTCCTTTATTTATTCAATTTGTATTTATTACTTTATTAAACACTGTAATAATTGTTTAAATTTTCTGCTGTTACTCACGTATTTTCAAAACAAAAAATTAAATAATCACCATTTATTTTGTGATTTTTAGTCCTTTTCTTCCTTCTATCGTCCTTCTTCTCTCGGTCCCTGAGAGCGTTGTTTGAGAAACCGGCTGCGCCAAAATGTTGTACTTTTTAAGGGTCCTTCTACTAGGACTTTAACTTGATCCTATTTATACTTACTGAGTCCTTTTTACTTTCTTTATATTATTTAAAACAACCGAGTCTTTTTTACTTCAAGACACTTTATTTCGCTTTAAAAGTTGGTTACACTTATACTTAACACTTATTTGTAGACAGTTCAGCTTATCGAAAACAATTGATTCTTAGTCTATACTTAACTTCTACTTAACACCTCGTATTCTTATAATTTCACAATAAATTGAGTAATTTCATCATGCTAAAATAACTTAGTCAGCGTATTTATAATTTCACAATAAATTGAGTACTTTCATCATTCTAAAATAACTAAGTCAGCGTTTATCTGAGTGACCAATTTAACGTGGGCGTGTATACCTGTGCTATGTTAAGCTGTGTGCGCCAAGACAATTAAATGCTGTTTGTGTTTAACATGCATAATGCTTAACCCTAAAAGTATGCCATAAAGAAAAATATACTGGTTATGTTATGTTGTGGATCATAAGCACGCTGTAAGTTCCACGATTATGATACACAACAGTGGATCATATGTAAGCTGTGAACTCTACGATTATGATACACAACAATTTAACCCTCTTGAATTAGAATGTCGATTTAAATTCGTATATCGATCAGGCAATGTTATTTCAGTCGAAAATTGATTCGATAGACCCAACCGATAATAATCGGCCTGATCTTGAGGACGCATGTGTTATAACCAAATCTCTGTTAATGTCGATTATTGGCAAACACAGAAGGTCGAGTGTACCAGAAACTTCTTTCGCATGTGCCCCACAACACCACTCTCGTCTACCCAACGTGCGCCTCCCGAAATTTAGTCGAAAATATTCGGAGTATAAAAATTTCATTAGTTTATTTGAGAGCTTAACTTATATTGAGAAATTTAATTATCTCATATCATGTTTATCTGACGAAGCTTAAGGAACTGTAAAAGCGTTCCAAATAACTGATCAAAATTATCCCAAGGCATTGTCAAGTTTGAAGAATGTTTATGACAACAGCTGTCTAATCTTTTTTGATAACATTCAAAAACTCTTCGATCTTGAGGAAATTAATAAGCCATCTGCTTCTGCCCTGCGTTCCATAATGGACACAGTATCGGCAATCTGTAACTCACTTTTGTAACTCGTTCGCACAATACACTCTTGCTTCAATACACAACAAGCCTTCCGAAATCTGCTACAAACTTCAGCCGTAGTTAAAATAAAAAGTAAATCTGGGGAGTATTATTCAGCAAGAACTTTGCTTGATTCCGGTTCACAAATTAATTGCATAACCGAGGAACTAGCTCAATTGTTGCAATTGAAAAAGGAAGAGAGGTCTTTGAATTTGATTGGTATTGGAAAGTCAATTTTCACAGTAGATCAAAGATTACACGCTGCTGTGAGATAACGAACTAACTCTCATGAGTTTTCTGTAGACTTCTGGGTATTGTACTCAATTTCCACATACCAGCCAAATCATACTGTGTCAACCAATAATTGGAATATTCTTTCAAATATTGAACTTGCTTATCCATGCTTTTATAAGCCGCAGAAAATTGACCTGCTTCTTGGTACAGAGACGTTCTTCGAGTTACTCTCGGTAGGACAAATAAAACAAAATCCAGAACATCCAACATTACAAAAAAACATTACTTGGTTGGATCGTTTCAGGCAAATACTCATCTTTAAAAATTCCAACGCAAAAGTTTGTAATGTTGCGACCTTTTCTGAGAATGCCTGCAAACTTGACTCTATAGTTCAAAAATTCTGGGAGTTGGAAGAAATTCCCAAGGAGTCACAAAAAATGAAATATACCACAGAACAACAACTGTGTGAGAATAACTTTGTTGATACCGTACAACGTCCATCAAATGGTCGTTTTAAAGTATCAGTACCATTTAAATCTGACCGCAATTCTCTTGGCTATTCGTTCGATACAACGAAAAGACGTTTTCTATCGCTAGAGCGAAGATTATCAAAAGATTCTGAGTTACGTGAACTATATATGGATTTCATGAAATAGTACATTGATTTAGGTCACATGACATTGACCGAAAGCGAAATTCCGCAGACCCCTCATTACTTTATACCACATCAGTGCCTCCTTAGACCACACAGTACGACTACAAAACTTCGTGTAGTTTTTGATGCGTCGTGTCGGACATCAACGCAGAATTCATTGAATGATTTTTTGCTTGTTGGTACGACAATACAAGAGTAGTATTACGTATTCGATTGCATAAATACGCAATCACTGCTGACATTACTAAAATGTACCGTCAAATATTAATTGACGAGGCAGATAAAAATTTCCAGCTAATTTTATGGAGAGAACATTCAACAGATCCGATACAGGAGTATCAATTAAACACCGTGACGTATGGTACGTCGCCAGCTCCATTTCTGGCCATACGATGCTTATTTTATTTAAGCAACTTGTACAAAGATGTGTATCCAATTGGATCGAAAATTGTACGCAGTGATTTCTACGTTGACGACTTGTTAACTTGTTAAAAATCACTGCAATTCAATGATGCCGATTCCACAAAAGCTCTAGTAGTACATTGGGTTCCGAAGAATGATATATTTAAGTTTCATTTAGAAGAAAATGTTCACGATCTGCGAGCCACAAAATCTGGCTTCAAAACCTGGACTGGTATGAATCAATTCTCCAGCGCTTAGATTCCTGTTGGCAAAACTTTAAAATCAATTTAACACAGCTGGACACAAAAACCATTCCACGATATGTTAATACGCATCCAAATCGTGAGTGCCAAGTTTATGGTTTTGCTGATGCTTCAATAAGAGCGTACGGTTGCTGTCTTTACATAAGAACACACGAAAATAGTGGCATTAAAGTTCAGCTTTTGACAGCAAAATCGAAAGTTGCACCACTAAAAACCAAGTCGTTGCCTAGACTTGAGCTGAGCGCAGCGCATTTGCTGACTAAACTCTGGAAAAGAGTTCAGTCCATGTTAAACTGTGGAATCGAGGGAGTAACTTTCTGGACTGAAAGTTCGCTACACTAGATTAAGACTCATCCATGCACACTCAATACGTTTGTAGCAAACCAAGTGTCTGAAATTCAAGAGTGGTCTCAAAATACCGACAAAACCTAATCCTGCAGATGTAGTCTCCAGAGGATGTAACGTAGACGAACTAAATAATTCAATTTTGTTCAAAGGTCCGTTATTTCTACTCGAAAGTACTGAACAGTGGCCTATTAATAAGCATTTTGAATTGTCACAAGAAGAAACAATATTGAAAAAGAAGAAAAGTAGTGTGGTGCTTCTCGCAGCCGATGATAGTACGAATGAAATTTTTAAGTTGATTTCAAATCACTCATCGTTTACAAAACTACTTCGAGTTTTTGTATACATTTACCGTTTTATCAGAAGGAAAAACGAGAAATTCAGTTCACTTATTCCGACTGCGAAGGAACTAAAATGGGCTTTCCTGAAAATTATTGAAATTATTCAGAGACATGAATTTGCAATTGAAATTCATAAATTATAAAAGTCTGAAATACTGCCGCCAAGCATTCAAAAAATGAATCCGTTCATTCACGAGTTAACCGTTGAACATAAATCTTTGTCACTACTTCGTGTTGGCGGCAGACTTCTTAACGCACCCATTGCGCACGACGCAAAATTTCCACTTCTTATGCCGAAAATATCTCACTTCGTAGAAATTTATTTACGGCACCTGCATTTAACTAACTGTCATGCTGGACCAAAGGCTTTGGTAGCACTTCTTCGACAGCATATTTGTAGAACCGTACGAACCTTCGTACATTGCTTTCGCTATAAGCCAAAGCTTCTTACTCAAATAATGGGGAACTTGCCTTCAGATCGTTTGAAAGCACTACGACCATTTTTAATATGTGGCATAGATTTTTGTGGTCCCGTGTACACGTCGCTAAAAATTCGCGGTCAACCACCCGTAAAGATGTACATTGCTGTGTTCGTCTGTTTCACTTTGAAGGCCGTCAACCTAGAACTTGTTAGCGATTTGACTTCTAACTGTTTCATTAATGTTCTCAAAAGGTTGGTCGGAAGGCATGGGCTCCCGCAGAAGATCTCCTGCGACAACGCAACCAACTTCGTGGGAGCAGACAGGAAGCTGCAGGACCTTCAAGAGGCATTCAGGATACAGGCCCCGCAATTATACGCGGCAGAAGAGGGAGTGAGCTTTGTCTTCATACCGCCCAGGGCGCCGCACTTCGGGCGACTGTGGGAAGCTGCTGTCAAGTCCGTCAAGAACCAGCTGATGCGAAGCGTGGGCAACGCACTGCTCACGGCCTAGGAGATGCACATGGTGCTCGTCGAGGTAGAGGCCGTGCTCAATTCACGACCAATCGCTCCGATGAGTCAGGAACGCTCTCAAGCAGAGGTTCTGGCGCTCGTGGTCCAGAGACTACGTCCTGGGGCTCCAGCCGCGCCACAAGTGGATCGTCGACCAGCCCAATCTGGCAATCGGCAGGCTCGTCGTAATGCACGACGACAACCTCCCGCCGCAGCAGTGGATGATCGGGAGAGTAGAAGCGGTGATCGTCGGTCAGGACACCAAGGTTCGCGTCGCCGACGTCAGAACCAAAACCGGCGTTTATAGGAGACCAATCCACAAACTGGCAATTGTGCCTGATAATTGAAGACAGCTGTCCTTCAACGTGGCCGGTGTCGAATCACTTCAAGTGATTGTTTTGTTTTTTTTTTTTGTTTTCAATTGAAATTTTATTTTTTAATTTGAATTACTTTTTTATTATCTTTTTAATTTTTTTATTACTACTTTTATTTTAATTGAATTACTTTATATTTCACTTTTTTTAATACTTTTAATTTTAATGCACTAAGCAATCCTAATTTTAAGAAATGAATTTTATAATGAAATAAAAAGAGCATTCGTTTTGTTACCGCCATCAACGCAACATCGAGTTTTCAATTTAGTCCCAATAAATAAATAAAAAGAACAAAATAAAAAAAAAACAACAAAAACATTAAACAAAAAAATAATTTCGTTCTTAAAAAATATTAAGAAAATTCACTTAGTTTTTTTTAATGAAAAAAATCAACGTGTTATAATATAGGTACGCAAGTTTTGAGAATCAATTATTTTCGCATTCATAATTGAAATTTGCAGTGATTTTTATTTTTTGATTTTTACGGAAAAAATCAAAATATTACGATTATTTTTAATTTTTATGTTTGCTTGCTCAGAAATAAAAATCAAATTTCAATTTTTAATTTAAAACATCGAAAATAAAAACTAAAAATTAATTTTTATTTTTTTGCTCAAGAATAACGATTATTTTTTGATTTATACTTTTTTACTCAAAAATTAGGGTGCGGGGCGTTGTGCTTCATTTGTTGTGCAGCAAAAATAATGTTCTTGCGATGGAAACGATAGACTCTAAAACTAATTTGGGTGATGTTAGTGAACAGTTTCGATGGCTCACGTGTGATGGTGGTCAGCGTTACTAATAATAATTTGGCCGAGCTGTGTGTGTTATATTTGTACGCAAAGTGGTTAATGCTGTTAATTCATGGTTAATGGTTAATGTAGTTTAAATCCGAAAGACGGGGTAAGAGCTTATGTTAGTAATGTTTTACTCTCGAATGTTAGCCTAGAGGTAGCGAAGTAATAATAATTTTTATATTTGTTGCTGACAGTCGCTGGGATCGAATCGGGGACTTTTCAGCTCATGGTCCAACGCACAAACCAATCGAACCACCGACGCTGCAGTATGACCTACTACCAAAACAGATCCTACTACCAAAACAAAAAGTTCTAATGAGTGCTTTTATAATCCCACTAGAACAGATTCACCCAAAAAAGTTCCAAGGACTCACTTGAGTGGTTTTGTAATCCCACTGGAACAGATTCACCCAAAAATATAGTACAATCACACACCTGGATGAGTATATACCCTTGCATATAATAATATTAATAGTTTGGTACTACAGTCCTATAAGAACGTAGGCCGAGCTATCTGACTAAAATACCGTATTGATAAATCACCGATGAAAGTCTAATGAACTTGGCTACTCAGGGTTGGCCGAGTTTTAGAAGAAGACTTATGAACCATGTCTTGGAAGCTCAAGGTTGGTCGAGTCTTGGCCGAAGACTAATTCTCCAAGCTTGGCTAAGCATTGGCCACGTTTTCAAGTCCGGCAGTTCCTACATGGACTGTTATTGAATGCATCAGTACGTACCTCAACTTACAATTTACAAAATAACTTAATATTAATAGTATATTAAAATTAGTATATTAAATGCATCCATAGATTTCAAACATGCAACATTAGATTTCCTTACCATCCTAGTTGTGATACTTTCAATATCAAAGAGTTTCTTTCTTAACGAAATTTGTTTCAAGTTTTACCTATTGCTGGCCCATAATAATGTTAATACTGACCACAATCCAACGAGGACCATCGATGGTGTTCACTAACATGACCCAAATTAGTATTTGAGTCTATCGTTTTCATCGTCAGAACATCATTTTTACTGCGCAACAAATTACGCACAACGCTCCGCGCCCTAATTTTTATTTTTGAGTAAAAAAAATTATAAAACAAAAATAATCGTTATTCTTGAGCAAAAAAACTAAAATTAATTTTTAATTTTTATTTTTGAATTTGAAAATAAAAATTGAAATTTGACTTTTATTTCTGAGCAAAATTTTAAAAATAAAAATAATCGTTATTACTGAACAAAAAAAAAGTTTTGATCAAAAATAATTTTTAATTTTTTTGTACATTACTCGTAACTATTACAGTCCTGATATTTTCTAAAAAAAATGTCGCCTAACTGTTGGGTCAGATGTTGGTCAGATCATAAAAATAACCATTAAATTACAAACGTGGCATTATTACCTTTCATTTAAATACCTATATGACCAAATAGGTAGGTGCACCGGTTTTCGATTTTTCTAGGGTACCACAGATCCGACGCACCCTATTTTTTTCTTTTTTAAGCAAACAAAACTGTTGGTTTAAAGAAAAAAAGTTATTTTAAAGAAGTAAAGTTGTGAATAATTCATTATTCACTGTATTTGACGAAAAATATAAAAAAGGGCGCAACATAAATTTCTGGGGCGCATTTTAGAAAAATTGGGAAAAAAGAAGCCAAACCAGTTGGGAAGGTTAGATCACATGGGAAATTTTAAAGTAGGTGTAATTATGATAGTTAGGATTATCAAAATTATAGTCGGTCTAAGCCGACTATAAATACCCTACACATATGTGTGGTTACCATTCAAAGTGATATATAGGTCACCAGGGTATACGAATCCTGAAAATAACTACAAACATTCAATCGCTGAAGAATTTCCATTCATTTGATACCCATATTTACAAATGGGTAGGTGTACCGAATTTCGATTTTTTTTTTGTGAACCACAAGTCTTTTCGCCGGAAAACATTATTATCATGTATTTGAGCATGATGTCAATATATATTTGACCAACAAAGTTTACTTAAGCACGTATACATAAAAATTGATCTTTATATATACATTTTATATGTGGTATTTGAACATAAGTGGTCGGATCATAGGTCACCATGGACCGATCTCGCCAATTTTTTCGCACATACAGCGTAGGTATATTAGTAATCTAAGTTATAAGTTTCATTTATCTAGCTCTTCAATTTTAAAAGTCTTAGGGATTTCAACAGACAGACAGACAGACAGACGGACAGACAGACAGACAGACAGACAGACAGACAGACAGACGGACAGACAGACAGACAGACGGACAGACGGACATCGCTAAATCGACTCAGGAGGTCATGCTGATCAAGAATATATATACTTTTCCATACCGGAGATGCTTTCTTCTGAGTGTTACAAACGGCGTACCAAACTGAATATACCCTTTCACTCTTAGTGTAGGGTATAAAAATCTATCGCTCCGCAAGTCATACTTCTGGATCCGCCCCTGCGCCCGCATAGTCGTCAACGATGATCTGGCCGACAATGTCGCTTAATTAGTCAAACACGACCAAGCGGTATTTTGTATGAAAATGTCGTACACGGTTCCCATATACGTGTCCGCAAAGTGTCTTCGGTGGTTTTACACTGTCTTGTATACAACATTAAAGACGAGTACAAGGCATGGCCTACTGAAATTATGCAAGATTAGTACAAATTAGTAAAAAGAATAACGCTTATATTAAATATATGAAAAAAAAAACCTAAAATAAATATAAAACGAAAGAGGAAATACAATTTAAAACCAGTTGGGAAGGTTAGATCACATGGGAAATTTTAAAGTAGGGACATTTTATAGTATGCGTTATTATGATAGTTAGGATTATCAAAAATATAGTCGGTCTAAGCCGACTATAAATACCCTACACATATGTGTGGTTATCATTCAAAGTTGTATATAGGTCACCTGGGTATACGAATCCTGAAAATAAATACAAACTTTCAATCGCTGAAGAATTTCCATTCATTTGATACCCATATTTACAAATGGGTAGGTGTACCGAATTTCGAGTTTTTTTGACCCACAAGTCGTTTTGCGGGAAAAAATTATTTTCATGCATTTGAGCATGAAGTCAATATATATTTGACCAAAAAAGTTTACATATGCTCGTACATGTACCAGTAGATGTATGTTTTATATGAGGTATTTGAACTTAAATGGTCGGTTCACAGGTCACAATAGACTGATCATGCCCATTTTCACTGACAGAAAGCGAAGGTATATAAGTAGGTATATAAATTAGGAGTTTCATTTATTTAGCTCTGTTTTCTCTGTAATCAAGATTTCAACAGACAGACGGACATCGCTAAATCGACTCAGGAGGTCATGCTAATCAAGAATATATATACTTTTCCATACCGAAGTTGCTTCCTTCTGGGTGTTACAAACGGCGTACCAAATTGAATGTACCCTTTTTCTGTTAGTGTAGGGCATAAAAAGAATATACATATTTAAAGAAAAATATTCTTTAAAATATACTCGAATACTTTACCAAAAAAATGTGTCTTTTCAGTTTGAAAATATTCCACTATTGAAATATTGTTTCCACTCTGGTCACACTGAAATTGACTAACGCATGTATCACCGATTGGTAGCAAATGCAGCCAACTGAAAAGGCGTCGCAGACAATCGTTGGAGTGAATTAACGTTTGACATGAGCACCACACCAGATTAGCACAGTAATGTGACACTATGCGACGTGTTTAACAGTACATTAAATAGTAACATACTTTTTAAAACTTATGACTAGACGATTGAAGATTCTTTCAGTTTAGTTTTGTGCTCGAATTCATTAGAATGTCTACACGCAGAGAAAAATTATGGTTTACAGGGCTTCATATATATATAGATTTACATTTTTTCATCAAAATTGAGATCATCGATTAAAAATTGATTGAATTGCATGAATATAGACGAAATATATTCGTCTTATATAAAAATTCGGATGCTTCGCAACATCTCTAATATATATAGATATATATATAAATCTATCGTTGATTCAAACTTTAAAAATGCATATATATATATATATATATATATATATATATATATATATATATATATATATATATATAGATATATATATATATATATATATATATATATATATATATATATATATATATATATATATATATATATAT
This sequence comes from Dryomyza anilis, assembly GCA_951804985.1. Classification (NCBI taxonomy): domain Eukaryota; kingdom Metazoa; phylum Arthropoda; class Insecta; order Diptera; family Dryomyzidae; genus Dryomyza; species Dryomyza anilis. The sequence continues at coordinate 23,749,211 of OX638135.1, forward strand.
ATATATATATATATATCTATATATATATATATATATATATATATATATATAAATATATAAATATATATATATATATGTATATATATGTATATATATATATATATATATATATATATATATATATATTTATATATATATATATATAACTGTTCTATATATACATATATATAAAGTAATTGATGCATTTTTAAATTTTGAATCAACGATAGATTTATATATATATATATATATATATATATATATATATATATTAGGGATAATTCATTACAAATCAATTAAATATAATATGTACAATTTCGGTATAATGTAAAAAATGTAAATCTATTCGTTGATTTTTCAAACTTTAAAAATGCATCAATTACTATATATATATATATGTATATATATATATATATATTAGGGATGTTATATATATATATATATATATATATATATATATTTTAGCGATGTTGCGGAGCATCCGCATTTTTTTGACATCCGCGTTGTCACATCCGCACCGTTTTGGTGTTGGTTCATATTACAAATTATTAAACATAACAATTTTGAATGCTCTTTTTTATTAAGTAATTCATTATAAATCAAGTAAATATAATATTGTTACGAAAATTCAGTCTACGGAAAACTGTTCTACGAGTTCGTATCGCTGGATTGTGTACAAAATAAAAACACACTAATATTTGGTTATAACTAGTATTATTTCAACTAGTATTAATTAACTTTATTTATTTAAATAACAACTTAAAGAATAATCACTTATATCAACTGCTGAATTACTACAATTTATCTTTACAATGTTCACTCACGAGACGTTTTAGTTCACTATTAAATCACAACTGAAGTACAGTGCCTCAGATGCGCCGCCTTATATACTGCATGCATCAGTTCGACACGTTTCGACAAGCTTCGACTTGTTTCGAGAACTTTCTACTCGTTTCGTGAATGACGCATGCTATTGGCATCTCATTCGCACCCATGTGTTTCAATGCGCTGATATTCCATCTCTTTCTCGCTCACTGCCTCAGGGCGCTGAATGATCTTCCGTCTCTTTCTAACACATTGCTTAGTGCGCTGAATTGTCTTGCGTCTCATTTATTATTGTTGATTGCTTGCACAGTGAAGCAAATTACATCTTTTCGTAACACTGCCCTCCACCTAAATCTGTTCGTCCCGAACAGATGTTAATCCTCTCTCTCTCTATACGGCGCCAACCTTTCTAAATGTACCACTTTAATTTTTCTTCTAACGCCTGCAGTATTCTGAATCCGATACACGACATCGTTAATTCTTTTAATTATCTTGTATGGTCCTTCCCAGTGTGTTTGTAGCTTAGGGGATAAGCCTTTCTTCCTTTGTGGGTTATAGAGCAAAACAAGTTGTCCTTCCGTAAATCCCTCTGAATTTATGCGCAAATCGTATTTGGCCTTCATCTTATCACTCGCAAATTGTGTACGCTGTCTTACAAACTGATGCACTTCATTCATTTCTTCACTTTTTCTGGAAACATAATTGTGTATAGGAATTTCAACTGAAGGACTCGCTCCAAACTTTAAATCCGCAGGTAATCTTAAGTCTGTTCCAAAAACAATTTTAGATGGTGAAGCTACTGTGGTATCATGAACCGCCGTCCGATAAGCCATGAGAAATAATGGTATGTGTGTATCCCAATCTTTTTGATTTTTATCAACCACTTCTCTGAGATACTCTTCCAAGGTCCGATTGAATCTCTCTACCATGCCATCAGATTGCGGGTGCAATGGCGTTGTTTGTGTTTTGTGTATGTTGAGGACTTTGCATACTTCTTTAAATACAGCAGACTCAAAATTTTGTCCTTGATCTGAATGCAATTCCAACGGTACTCCAAAACGACTTACCCAGTTGTTAACTAACGCATCCGCATCTGTTGTGGCTTCTTGATTTGGCATGGGATACACTTCAGGCCACTTGCTGAAGTAGTCAACGACGACAAGCACATACTTATTACCCGCATCACTGATTGGAAATGGTCCGGCGACATCCATGGCGATACGTACGAATGGTGTTCCCACGTTGTACTGATGCATCCTGCAACGACTTCTGACTGTTGGTCCTTTTGCTGGTACACATTGCGGACAACTGCGGATCCAATGGGCGACTGACTCTTGGCATCCAGTCCAATAAAAACGTTTCTTTACCTTCTCGACCGTTTTATTTATGCCCAAGTGTCCTCCACTTGATCCACCATGGTATTCCGCTAATATCTCTTTTGTTTTTGACTTAGGAAGAACAATCAAACTTCGAGCGGACATGCCATCTTCACTTTCCCATACACGATATAGGCAACCGTCTTTTAGCTTTAAGCTCTGCCACTGTGCCCAGTACGCCTTAGTTATTGGGCTGTCGAAAGCTCTCTCTTCCCATTATGGCTTTCTTTGCTGTTCCTTGAACATCATTTTTTTTGTGAGGTCGGGATCACTCTTTTGATCAATTTGAATTTGTTCCGAAGTTCATTTTTCATCGAGCAAAACATTGAGCAAACGAATGTCAATTATGTTTTCTTTTCCTTCCGCTCTTGAACAATGCCTGCATTCTAGTTTACATGGGCGTCGTGACAGAGCATCTGCATTTCCATGGTTTCCTCCTTTACGATGTTCGATTGAGAAATCGTAGCTCTGCAATCGCTCTATCCAACGCGCAATTTGGCCTTCCGGATCTTTGAACTGAAGTAACCATCGTAGTGCTGCGTGATCGGTTCTCAAGTGAAACTGTTGTCCGTACAGGTATTTGTGGAACATTTTCACACTTTCCATTACAGCAAGAAGCTCCCTCCTGGTGACACAGTAATTTCGCTTGGGTTTGGACAAGGTTTTACTGTAGTATGCGATCACTTTTTCTTGTCCATTGATCACTTGAGAGAGAACTCCGCCGATTCCGTATCCACTCGCATCCGTATCAAGTATAAATTTCTCACCTGGAATTCGATACGCAAGAATTGGTGCCGAGCACAGCAGATCTTTTAATTTCAAAAACGCCCTTTCTTGATCATCGCCCCATTGAAATGAGCGGTTCTTTCTTGTTAACTCGTGAAGACTGCTAGCAACATTGGCAAAACCTGGAACAACTCGTCTGTAGTATGTACATAGCCCCAAGAAACTTCGTAGGTCATGTAGGTTATGCGGTCTGGGCCACTCCTTCACTGCAACTATTTTATCTTCATCGGTATGCACTCCTTCCGTGGTAACTCGATGACCCAGATACTTGACTTCTTTCTTGAAAAGTGAGCATTTCTTTGGGCTAAGTTGTAGACCCGCATTTTTCAATCGAAGGAATACTTCCTTTAGATTTCTTATATGTTCGTTGAAATCCTTGCCCATAATAATTGTGTCATCAATGTATACTAGGCATGTTTTCCAGTGTAAACTTTTTAATACGTGCTCCATTAACCGCTCGAATGTTGCTGGGGCATTGCATAGTCCAAACGGCATTACCAAAAATTGCCATAGTCCATCTCCAGTACTGAATGCGGTCTTCTCTCGATCTTTCTTATCGATTTCTACTTGCCAGTAACCGCTTTGCAAGTCCAACGTTGAAAACCACTTAGCATTAGATAGTGTATCCAATGTGTCATCGATTCTTGGCAATGGATAACTATCTTTCTTTGTGACATCATTAAGTTTTCGGTAATCAACGCAGAACCGAGTGCTACCGTCCTTCTTTTTCACCAATACTACTGGTGAACTCCATGGGCTCTCAGATGGTTCCACCACGCCATTTGCGTGCATTTCTTCAACCAATTGTGATACTTCGTCTCTTTTCGCAAGTGGTACCCTTCTTGGTGCTTGACGAATTGGGTTAGAATCACCAGTGTCTATTCGATGTTTTACAATGGCAGTTCTGCCATCCTTTTGGCCCTTTTCAGCAAATATACACCAATATTTGTCAATTAGCTGTTGCACTTGACTCTTTTCATTGGCAGTCAAATCCTTCGTCCACTCATTTATAAACCTGTGAGTAGATTGTTTGTCTATTTGCGATGTGCCGTAGTCCCTTGATGGATTTGACTCACAATTTATAATCGCTGATGCCTCTTGACACTGGCCTATCACTGTTCCTTTTTTAATTAATTTGGACGAATTGGGTTAGAATCACCAGTGTCTATTCGATGTTTTACAATGGCAGTTCTGCCATCCTTTTGGCCCTTTTCAGCAAATATACACCGATATTTGTCAATTAGCTGTTGCACTTGACTCTTTTCATTGGCAGTCAAATCCTTCGTCCACTCATTTATAAACCTGTGAGTAGATTGTTTGTCTATTTGCGATGTGCCGTAGTCCCTTGATGGATTTGACTCACAATTTATAATCGCTGATGCCTCTTGACACTGGCCTATCACTGTTCCTTTTTTAATTAATTTGGACGAGTTTTCCATGTTGAGAACTCTTATTGGAACAACTTTGTCTTTTGTCGCTTCTACTAATGTTCTTCCTACAACAATATTACTTCTGCTCAATTGCTCATCATTCGTTTCTATAACCCACAACTTGCTTATCCCACAATCTCCATTTAATTTCGCCCAAACAATTTCTTCTGAATTAGGTGGTATTTTTTTATTTTTATGAGCAATAACTTGTTTAATTTTCGGGCTCTGATCACAATCAATGTTTAGTTGGATATCCGTGTTGGCATAACTCAAAATTTTTCTTGTTAAATCTAGTGTGAAACCGTTTCTTATCATGAAGTCCATGCCAAGTATTATTTCGTCTACTATTTCCGCCACTATAAAATCATGCTTAACTGTCGTAGTGCCAATATGGATTTCCGTGGTAATTTTTCCTCTGATTGGAGCCTCTTCACCTGTCGCTAACAAGGTTACTTTTTACAATTGAGTGTGAAGCTCCTGTATCCAACGTTTCCATATATGATACACAATCAATTAGCCCCTTGACAGTTAAACTATTCGACTTTCGAGCAATTTGTGAAATGGAGATTCTGGGGCAATCGGTTATGGGAGTCAGATCGTGCCCCGCAGAACTGACTCGTTTTAGTTTAAAGATTGATTAAAATTTACGCTATTTTGGACATGATCCTGTCTTTCTTCATGTCTGGGTTCATCTGTAGATTGATTTATTGAGCGCTTGCGTTTTTTACGACAGTCACGTGCCATATGCCCATATGTATCACAGTTGTAACATTTACCTTTGAATTGGGTGTCCTTGTTGGCTGATGTGTGTTCGGTTTTAACGCCTGCTTTAACTGCTTGGCACAATACTTGAAATAAATCATCGTTCTCCACATCATTTCTACGCGCCTTTGGACCTGATCCGCACATCGCATTTGCTGTCTCCTGTTTTAGAGCGATGGTAACCGTTTCCGTAAATGTTACCTTAGGCGCAATTACTGTTGCACGTTTTGTCTCCTGATCGCGTATACCATCAACAAACGCTTCGATCTTGCACTTTTCTATGAAATCACTCGTTGAATCTGCATACGACAAATGCGCAAGCCTCTCGACGTCCGCTGCATACGCCTGCAAAGTTTCGCCATTTCGTTGCATTCTGCCCTTCAACTCCATTCGGTATATCTGTTTCATGTGATCACTGCAATATTTTCGCTGCAGTGCAGCCATAACCGCTAAATAACTGTTTCGATCACTTTCTGGAACAGTCTGCAATACTTCGGCTGCGCCTCCTTTTAGCGCCACGATTAGTGCGTCTACGCTGTCCTCATTATTCCATCGATTACTTACAGCCGTGGTCTCAAATTGCAACTTGAAAATGTTGAACGCTGTGGTTCCATCGTAAATCGGCGATTTTAGTCTCGTACCACTAACAACATGCTGTGTAGGTCCATTTATCTGCAACACGTGCAAATCTTTTTTTATTTCCTGGATTTCTTTGTCTATACCATTTTCTAATCTTTGAATTTTATCATCAACATCATTTATATGCGCTTCAAGTTCATTTACTTTGCTATGTAGAGTATTAGAAACTTCCAGAAGTTGCTTAGAATGTTCTTGAAGCTTTTTAGAATTTTCCTGAAGTTTCTGTTCTATTTTGTTAGAATTTTCTACAAGTTCAAGCTTCATGTCTAATTTGAGCTGATTGGAATTTTCTAGAAGTTTCTGTTCCATTTTGTTGGAATTTTCTAGAAGTTTCTGTTCCATTCTGGTCGAATTTTCTTGTAGTTCTGTTTTAAGTTTTTCTTCAATCCGGTTCGAATTTTCTAGAAGCTGTTGTTGTATAGCTCCGAGCAAGTGGCTCATATCAAAACTTTGGGACTGTACTTTTTGCTCCGTGTCCACATTTTTCGATGACGCTGTTGCAGCTTCCTCTTCAAACTCGTGCTCTGCTAGGTCAATGCCTTGGTTCTCTAATTCTTCCATTAGACGCTTTTGTAGCTCTACTTTCGTACCTACAGTTGGAAGATTATGAATCGCCAGCTCCTTCTTTAGCTGGTCGACTTTAAGTTGTTCGAATTTAACCATTTTGTATCACAATCCCACTTCTGACACCAATGTTACGAAAATTCAGTCTACGGAAAACTGTTCTACGAGTTCGTATCGCTGGATTGTGTACAAAATAAAAACACACTAATATTTGGTTTTAACTAGTATTATTTCAACTAGTATTAATTAACTTTATTTAAATAACAACTTAAAGAATAATCACTTATATCAACTGCTGAATTACTACAATTCACTCACGAGACGCTTTAGTTCACTATTAAATCACAACTGAAGTACAGTGCCTCAGATGCGCCGCCTTATATACTGCATGCATCAGTTCGACACGTTTCGACAAGCTTCGACTTATTTCGAGAACTTTCTACTCGTTTCGTGAATGACGCATGCTATTGGCATCTCATTCGCACCCATGTGCTTTAATGCGCTGATCTTCCATCTCTTTCTCGCTCACTGCCTCAGGGCGCTGAATGTTCTTCCGTATCTTTCTAACACATTGCTTAGTGCGCTGAATTGTCTTGCGTCTCATTTATTATTGTTGATTGCTTGCACAGTGGAGCAAATTACATCTTTTCGTAACAATATGTACAATTTCGGTATAATGTAAATAATGTAAATCTATTCGTTGATTTTTCAAACTTTAAAAATGCATCAATTACTCTATATATATATATGTATATGTATATATATATATATATATATATATATATATATATATATATATATATATATATATCTATATATATATATAAATATATACATGTATATATATATATATATATTAGGGATGTTGCGTTGTATCCGCATTTTTTTGACATCCGCGTTGTCACATCCGCACCTATGCGTTTTGGTTTCAATTAACTATGCTATGTACAATTTCGGTACAGCAATGACCAGGACCGTACGCACGGAGGTTGGGGGTTCAAACCCCTCCCCAGGAGGATAAAAAAAAAATCAGTAATAGCCTATAAAAAGTATATGACTGTAAATTATAATCACACGCCCATTTCAATGGTTCTTTACACAATATGTTACAATAAAAGCTTTAACGAAATGTTTAGAGTAAAAACCAAACAATATTTTCCAAAAGCAAAAAAGTGATAAAAGAAGATTAGATCAAAGAAAAAGTGTTAAAGTTTTATCTCAATTTTCAGCTGACTTTTTTTAATCATTCTTATACTAAGAAAATATTATTGATGTTAAAATGGTTTGAAGAAATCAAAAAATATTATACTAATAAAAGTTTATATATATATATATATATATATATATATATATATATATATATATATATATATATATATATATATGGGCCATTCCACACCAAATCGAAGAACTCACCTTCTTCGATTTCAATGAAATTTGGGCAACTGATAAAGAGTATCGAGATATGCATTGACCATTCTTTTCGACCACTACTTCTAGAGATACAGTTCTTCAAAGTTACAAAAAATGGGCAATAAATCTCTTTTGTATGGTTGTTCATTTTTCAATATCTCTTAAAGTAGAAATTCTTGAAGGAATTAGTTTGTAACGTGAACATGTGGCCCGTGGTCATTATCTTTGTACTTCAAAATTAAAGTCCTTAGAAAGGACCCTTTTTGGAATTCTGAAAAACCACATCTTTTCGTTGTTTTAATAAAATGTTCATGCCAAATTTACATGTTTAAGTTTACACTTAAACACTTGTTTAAGTTTACCACTTAATTGTCTTAAAATATTGTTATATTAGCTTTAAAATGAGCCATCAACGGAGTTACCAGCATTTCTACTGTAAGAGATATTGAAATAATAACAACAATAAAAAAAGTGATCTTTTCCCTATTTTTGTAAATTTGAACCACTGTATCTCTGGAAGTAGTGGTCGAAAACAATAAAAACCGGTTGGGAAGGTTAGATCACATGGGAAATTTTAAATTTGGTATTATTATGATAGTTAGTATTATCAAAATTATAGTCGGTCTAAGCCGACTATAAATACCCTACACTCAGAAGAAAATGTCCCATTAAGTACTTAATGGTACGACCATTTTCTTATGGTTCATGAATTAATAGTTTTTTCATTTTGAATCAAAAGTTTTCAAATTAATTTGGTAGTATTCGAAAAATTCAGTACAATAAATCCAAATATTTCAATATTATTATTTTTAATAGAATAAATACTACTGTTTTAATGGTTTCCTCCTATAATAATAAACTTGGCATAAAAAACATAAACACGAATATAAACTTGTTCGTTTTGTATGTCATTATGCGTGTTTGCGATTGTTCAAAATAGTCGCATGCATTTTTTGTAATAATCCAAATAATTAAACACGACAGTGGTAAGAACTTATTATATTTTATGTAAATTCCTATATTTAACCATTTTCTATTTATTACAGACAATAAATAATAAATCGAACTTCTATTATGGCGACGGACTATAAATGCAGACTCAAGTATTGGAAACTGAAGCGAACATTGAATGTGCTATAACCTTTTGCAACGAGAAGTGTCCATATTATTTTGCAGAGTTCGGAAATCCTCACTCACGCTCACTCAAACTCATGAGTTTTGCAAAATATTTTTTTCTCGTTGCTACTCACCTCATGAGTGAGTAGCCAGAAAATATACGGCAAACTCACAACTCATAAGAGAGTCGCGTTTTTTGAGTAGAGATTTTGCTACTACCAAGAGAGTTTTGCGTTTCACCTCTCCATCCGCATTACACATGAGAGACTGCAACAAGAAAACTCTCACTTTTCGTCAACTCATATTTGTTCAAGGACAAAGAGAATGCGTTGATCTACTCACTGTACAGGCTTGCAAATTGTTGTTGCCATTCCTGTTGGAATCTTCCCATCTGTGGTATTTTTGAAATGTTGTACAAAATTATATAATTAATATTGTTTTTTTGCTATAACTTTTTATATGTACAAGATAAAATATTTATGTAAAGACATTAAATGTTTGTTTTTAAAGTGTGTATCGATTGACATAAACCTTAAATAAAAATTCCAAATATGCCAACAAATCTTCAAGTATATTATGGGAAATGACCTGCAACATTCTAAAAAGTGGGTTATAAAATTTGCTATGCATCATTTTATGAGATATCAACCAATAACATTTTTACCGAGCTTTCAATAAGGTGGTCAAAAAATGTGGGAAAAAATGGTTTGCAAATATCTCGTGTTTTAAATTAAAAAAAAAAAAAAAACGTATATATATATCCCGTATTGAGATTGCACAATGCAACATATATTTTTTGATTTCGCGTTAATTGGAAAAACGTTGCGAATTTGTTTAAAGTTTGTTGGATGAGCTGTCCGTAGGTTTTGGTTTTCAGCATTAGTGCATTTATAAAAGAGAGTTTATAAATTAATAAAAAGATGTGGAAAAAAAAGAAATATTCTTTAATATTCTTAAATATTGACAGTTAAAAAATTACGTTTTGAAGTTTAAAACTAATTTTAAACAAATTTAAATTCAAAATATTTTTTTCCGTACGCGCACGTGATGGTGCTCATAAATGCTGGACTTCACAAGGTAAGTCATCATGATGTCCGCGTTAAAAAAAAAATTGTGACTGTTAATTCATAGACGGAAGACGGATCATTTGGGATTGATTTTAAATAACTTCTTCCATTGTGCTATTTCATTCTTAAAATCAGACCTGTCCATGTTTTGTTATCGATAACATTCGATTACATTCAATCACATTTTATCTCAAATAATTATAAACGGCAATTTCTAATCTGTTGAGATCGCTGAATGCTGCCAATGTAAATCGGGCTTTATTTATAAAATAAAACATTTTTAGTTTCAACGCAACTCGTCTGGCAACACCGCTTACTCGTTGCATACATACAAAAAATGAGCACCATGTTAAAACAATTTGGCTATGAGTATGAGAAAAAGATAAAATGCGTAATGCTCGCGAGGAAAAAAATAAATGAGTTGAAAACAGCACTCATGAGTAGTAAAGTTTTTACTCTCCGATGATTATCCATTTATGAGTAGAGAGTAAGTCGGATATTTTTCTCTTGCTCACTCAAGTCGTGTGTTGTAAAATTAAATGTGTTTTTTCTCATTTATGCGGATTATGCATGAGTGAGTCATTATGTGTATTCATTTATGTGACTTTCCGAACTCTGTTATTTTGTGATTTTTGGAAAGTGAATTTCAGTTTCGACATTTAATTAAAATAAATTATACAGTAAATTAACTAAAATCTACTTTTGTTTTAATAAATTTTTGTTAATAAATGTCATTCGACTATACTATAAAATTAATAATACGTATCATTAAATATTTATAGGTTTTGGTTATTGTAATTAAAGGAGCACATTATAAAATTTATGGTACAACAAAATATTGTATTAACAATATTACTGAATTAATGGGACGCATCCTATTGACCAATTTTAATAGTATAAATTATTGTTTTTCTATTGAAATACTATTAATTTACCATGTTTTTTTCTGGGTGTAGACATATGTGTGGTTACCATGCAAAGTGGTATTTTTTTTTTTGCGAACCACAAGTCGTTTCGCGGGAAAACATTATTTCCATGTATTTGAGCATGAATTCAACATATATTTGACAAAAAAAAACCTAAGCACGTATACAGTAAAATTGAACTGTAGATGTAAATTTTATATGAGTTAATTGAATATAAATGGTCAGATCACAGGTCACAATAGACCGACATACCCAATTTCCGCACATACAGCGTAGGTATATAAGTAATAATATATAATAATAATATAATATAAGTAATCTAAATTATGAGTTTAATTTATCTAACTCTTTAATTGTTTAAGTAGTAGTGATTTCAACAGACAGACAGACAGACGGATGTCAAAAAAATGCGGATGCTCCGCAACATCCCTATATATATATATATATATATATATATATATATATATATATATATATATATATATATATATATATATATATATATATATATATATGTATTTATATATATATATATATATATATATTTATTTATATATGTATTTATATATATATATCAAGGATTGAAACTGTAACCGAAACCGAAACCGATATCCGTTTAAAACCGTTTCATTTTTAAAGCCGAAACCGTAACCGTAACCGAAACCGTTATACGAAAATCAGAAATAAACCGATATCCAAAACCGATATAAACGGTTTCGGTTTTATACCGGTTTAAAACGGTTTTTAAAAAAGTATACAAAAAAATAGAAAAACATATTTTATTTTATATAGAAGATCTTAAGTAAAATTTCATTCATTAAAATTTGGAGTTATATTAAAAATTATTAAACATTACAATTTTGAATGATCTTTTTTATTAACTAATTCATTACAAATCAATTAAATATGTTATATACAATTTCGGTACAGCAATGACCAGGACCGTGCGTTGGGGGTTCAAACCCCTCCCCTGGAGGATAAAAAAAAATTCAATGATAGCCTAAAAATGTATATGACTGCAAATTATAATCACACGCCCAGATCAATGGTTCTTTAAACAATATGTTAGAGTAAAAGCTTTAACGAAATGTTTAGAGTAAAAACCAAACAATATTTTCTAGAAGCAGAAAAGTGATAAAAGAAGATTAGATTAGATTAGAGTAAGCCACCGCTGTAGCAGTTGTGTATTGGTTTATGGGAGTTAGGGCCCCCAGAATCCGTGCCCTTTCCGTGGGTGTAACCACGGGTGGATTTCCACTATTGTGGCTGCCACCTGGAGTAGTTTTGTTTTGACTATCCATACTATAACCATGCGCTATATTTCATTACAGTTTGTCCCTACTGCTGGGAGCTTTATACCTTGTGCTAGGTGCATTTTATACTTCCTGCCAAGTTTGAATAGACTGCCGCTCCTCAGGGGTCAGACGCAGACCAGGCAGCCGCCCATTGTGGGTACAGACGCTACCTGGGTTTCAACTAGGGACCGCAGGGTCGTAACTCCCCGTTGTTTCTCTCCCGAGAAACACCCTTGCGGTGTATATGTATATGTATATGCATATGTATATATATATATATATATATTTATTTATATATGTATTTATATATATATATCAAGGATTGAAACTGTAACCGAAACTGTAATGTATATGTATATGTATATGTATATGTATATGTATATGTATATGTATATGTATATGTATATGTATATGTATATGTATATGTATATGTATATGTATATGTATATGTATATGTATATGTATATGTATATGTATATGTATATGTATATGTATATGTATATGTATATGTATATGTATATGTATATGTATATGTATATGTATATGTATATGTATATGTATATGTATATGTATATGTATATGTATATGTATATGTATATGTATATGTATATGTATATGTATATGTATATGTATATGTATATGTATATGTATATGTATATGTATATGTATATGTATATGTATATGTATATGTATATGTATATGTATATGTATATGTATATGTATATGTATATGTATATGTATATGTATATGTATATGTATATGTATATGTATATGTATATGTATATGTATATGTATATGTATATGTATATGTATATGTATATGTATATGTATATGTATATGTATATGTATATGTATATGTATATGTATATGTATATGTATATGTATATGTATATGTATATGTATATGTATATGTATATGTATATGTATATGTATATGTATATGTATATGTATATGTATATGTATATGTATATGTATATGTATATGTATATGTATATGTATATGTATATGTATATGTATATGTATATGTATATGTATATGTATATGTATATGTATATGTATATGTATATGTATATGTATATGTATATGTATATGTATATGTATATGTATATGTATATGTATATGTATATGTATATGTATATGTATATGTATATGTATATGTATATGTATATGTATATGTATATGTATATGTATATGTATATGTATATGTATATGTATATGTATATGTATATGTATATGTATATGTATATGTATATGTATATGTATATGTATATGTATATGTATATGTATATGTATATGTATATGTATATGTATATGTATATGTATATGTATATGTATATGTATATGTATATGTATATGTATATGTATATGTATATGTATATGTATATGTATATGTATATGTATATGTATATGTATATGTATATGTATATGTATATGTATATGTATATGTATATGTATATGTATATGTATATGTATATGTATATGTATATGTATATGTATATGTATATGTATATGTATATGTATATGTATATGTATATGTATATGTATATGTATATGTATATGTATATGTATATGTATATGTATATGTATATGTATATGTATATGTATATGTATATGTATATGTATATGTATATGTATATGTATATGTATATGTATATGTATATGTATATGTATATGTATATGTATATGTATATGTATATGTATATGTATATGTATATGTATATGTATATGTATATGTATATGTATATGTATATGTATATGTATATGTATATGTATATGTATATGTATATGTATATGTATATGTATATGTATATGTATATGTATATGTATATGTATATGTATATGTATATGTATATGTATATGTATATGTATATGTATATGTATATGTATATGTATATGTATATGTATATGTATATGTATATGTATATGTATATGTATATGTATATGTATATGTATATGTATATGTATATGTATATGTATATGTATATGTATATGTATATGTATATGTATATGTATATGTATATGTATATGTATATGTATATGTATATGTATATGTATATGTATATGTATATGTATATGTATATGTATATGTATATGTATATGTATATGTATATGTATATGTATATGTATATGTATATGTATATGTATATGTATATGTATATGTATATGTATATGTATATGTATATGTATATGTATATGTATATGTATATGTATATGTATATGTATATGTATATGTATATGTATATGTATATGTATATGTATATGTATATGTATATGTATATGTATATGTATATGTATATGTATATGTATATGTATATGTATATGTATATGTATATGTATATGTATATGTATATGTATATGTATATGTATATGTATATGTATATGTATATGTATATGTATATGTATATGTATATGTATATGTATATGTATATGTATATGTATATGTATATGTATATGTATATGTATATGTATATGTATATGTATATGTATATGTATATGTATATGTATATGTATATGTATATGTATATGTATATGTATATGTATATGTATATGTATATGTATATGTATATGTATATGTATATGTATATGTATATGTATATGTATATGTATATGTATATGTATATGTATATGTATATGTATATGTATATGTATATGTATATGTATATGTATATGTATATGTATATGTATATGTATATGTATATGTATATGTATATGTATATGTATATGTATATGTATATGTATATGTATATGTATATGTATATGTATATGTATATGTATATGTATATGTATATGTATATGTATATGTATATGTATATGTATATGTATATGTATATGTATATGTATATGTATATGTATATGTATATGTATATGTATATGTATATGTATATGTATATGTATATGTATATGTATATGTATATGTATATGTATATGTATATGTATATGTATATGTATATGTATATGTATATGTATATGTATATGTATATGTATATGTATATGTATATGTATATGTATATGTATATGTATATGTATATGTATATGTATATGTATATGTATATGTATATGTATATGTATATGTATATGTATATGTATATGTATATGTATATGTATATGTATATGTATATGTATATGTATATGTATATGTATATGTATATGTATATGTATATGTATATGTATATGTATATGTATATGTATATGTATATGTATATGTATATGTATATGTATATGTATATGTATATGTATATGTATATGTATATGTATATGTATATGTATATGTATATGTATATGTATATGTATATGTATATGTATATGTATATGTATATGTATATGTATATGTATATGTATATGTATATGTATATGTATATGTGTATATGTATATGTATATGTATATGTATATGTATATGTATATGTATATGTATATGTATATGTATATGTATATGTATATGTATATGTATATGTATATGTATATGTATATGTATATGTATATGTATATGTATATGTATATGTATATGTATATGTATATGTATATGTATATGTATATGTATATGTATATGTATATGTATATGTATATGTATATGTATATGTATATGTATATGTATATGTATATGTATATGTATATGTATATGTATATGTATATGTATATGTATATGTATATGTATATGTATATGTATATGTATATGTATATGTATATGTATATGTATATGTATATGTATATGTATATGTATATGTATATGTATATGTATATGTATATGTATATGTATATGTATATGTATATGTATATGTATATGTATATGTATATGTATATGTATATGTATATGTATATGTATATGTATATGTATATGTATATGTATATGTATATGTATATGTATATGTATATGTATATGTATATGTATATGTATATGTATATGTATATGTATATGTATATGTATATGTATATGTATATGTATATGTATATGTATATGTATATGTATATGTATATGTATATGTATATGTATATGTATATGTATATGTATATGTATATGTATATGTATATGTATATGTATATGTATATGTATATGTATATGTATATGTATATGTATATGTATATGTATATGTATATGTATATGTATATGTATATGTATATGTATATGTATATGTATATGTATATGTATATGTATATGTATATGTATATGTATATGTATATGTATATGTATATGTATATGTATATGTATATGTATATGTATATGTATATGTATATGTATATGTATATGTATATGTATATGTATATGTATATGTATATGTATATGTATATGTATATGTATATGTATATGTATATGTATATGTATATGTATATGTATATGTATATGTATATGTATATGTATATGTATATGTATATGTATATGTATATGTATATGTATATGTATATGTATATGTATATGTATATGTATATGTATATGTATATGTATATGTATATGTATATGTATATGTATATGTATATGTATATGTATATGTATATGTATATGTATATGTATATGTATATGTATATGTATATGTATATGTATATGTATATGTATATGTATATGTATATGTATATGTATATGTATATGTATATGTATATGTATATGTATATGTATATGTATATGTATATGTATATGTATATGTATATGTATATGTATATGTATATGTATATGTATATGTATATGTATATGTATATGTATATGTATATGTATATGTATATGTATATGTATATGTATATGTATATGTATATGTATATGTATATGTATATGTATATGTATATGTATATGTATATGTATATGTATATGTATATGTATATGTATATGTATATGTATATGTATATGTATATGTATATGTATATGTATATGTATATGTATATGTATATGTATATGTATATGTATATGTATATGTATATGTATATGTATATGTATATGTATATGTATATGTATATGTATATGTATATGTATATGTATATGTATATGTATATGTATATGTATATGTATATGTATATGTATATGTATATGTATATGTATATGTATATGTATATGTATATGTATATGTATATGTATATGTATATGTATATGTATATGTATATGTATATGTATATGTATATGTATATGTATATGTATATGTATATGTATATGTATATGTATATGTATATGTATATGTATATGTATATGTATATGTATATGTATATGTATATGTATATGTATATGTATATGTATATGTATATGTATATGTATATGTATATGTATATGTATATGTATATGTATATGTATATGTATATGTATATGTATATGTATATGTATATGTATATGTATATGTATATGTATATGTATATGTATATGTATATGTATATGTATATGTATATGTATATGTATATGTATATGTATATGTATATGTATATGTATATGTATATGTATATGTATATGTATATGTATATGTATATGTATATGTATATGTATATGTATATGTATATGTATATGTATATGTATATGTATATGTATATGTATATGTATATGTATATGTATATGTATATGTATATGTATATGTATATGTATATGTATATGTATATGTATATGTATATGTATATGTATATGTATATGTATATGTATATGTATATGTATATGTATATGTATATGTATATGTATATGTATATGTATATGTATATGTATATGTATATGTATATGTATATGTATATGTATATGTATATGTATATGTATATGTATATGTATATGTATATGTATATGTATATGTATATGTATATGTATATGTATATGTATATGTATATGTATATGTATATGTATATGTATATGTATATGTATATGTATATGTATATGTATATGTATATGTATATGTATATGTATATGTATATGTATATGTATATGTATATGTATATGTATATGTATATGTATATGTATATGTATATGTATATGTATATGTATATGTATATGTATATGTATATGTATATGTATATGTATATGTATATGTATATGTATATGTATATGTATATGTATATGTATATGTATATGTATATGTATATGTATATGTATATGTATATGTATATGTATATGTATATGTATATGTATATGTATATGTATATGTATATGTATATGTATATGTATATGTATATGTATATGTATATGTATATGTATATGTATATGTATATGTATATGTATATGTATATGTATATGTATATGTATATGTATATGTATATGTATATGTATATGTATATGTATATGTATATGTATATGTATATGTATATGTATATGTATATGTATATGTATATGTATATGTATATGTATATGTATATGTATATGTATATGTATATGTATATGTATATGTATATGTATATGTATATGTATATGTATATGTATATGTATATGTATATGTATATGTATATGTATATGTATATGTATATGTATATGTATATGTATATGTATATGTATATGTATATGTATATGTATATGTATATGTATATGTATATGTATATGTATATGTATATGTATATGTATATGTATATGTATATGTATATGTATATGTATATGTATATGTATATGTATATGTATATGTATATGTATATGTATATGTATATGTATATGTATATGTATATGTATATGTATATGTATATGTATATGTATATGTATATGTATATGTATATGTATATGTATATGTATATGTATATGTATATGTATATGTATATGTATATGTATATGTATATGTATATGTATATGTATATGTATATGTATATGTATATGTATATGTATATGTATATGTATATGTATATGTATATGTATATGTATATGTATATGTATATGTATATGTATATGTATATGTATATGTATATGTATATGTATATGTATATGTATATGTATATGTATATGTATATGTATATGTATATGTATATGTATATGTATATGTATATGTATATGTATATGTATATGTATATGTATATGTATATGTATATGTATATGTATATGTATATGTATATGTATATGTATATGTATATGTATATGTATATGTATATGTATATGTATATGTATATGTATATGTATATGTATATGTATATGTATATGTATATGTATATGTATATGTATATGTATATGTATATGTATATGTATATGTATATGTATATGTATATGTATATGTATATGTATATGTATATGTATATGTATATGTATATGTATATGTATATGTATATGTATATGTATATGTATATGTATATGTATATGTATATGTATATGTATATGTATATGTATATGTATATGTATATGTATATGTATATGTATATGTATATGTATATGTATATGTATATGTATATGTATATGTATATGTATATGTATATGTATATGTATATGTATATGTATATGTATATGTATATGTATATGTATATGTATATGTATATGTATATGTATATGTATATGTATATGTATATGTATATGTATATGTATATGTATATGTATATGTATATGTATATGTATATGTATATGTATATGTATATGTATATGTATATGTATATGTATATGTATATGTATATGTATATGTATATGTATATGTATATGTATATGTATATGTATAT